>JABSTQ010009527.1:0-225403 GCA_013358835.2 Ixodes persulcatus | reverse complement strand
TTACATTCTAGCCGCTAGGTGTCGTCGATTTCGCGAAGTCGTCAATATGCGCGGCTATGTATTGCAGAGTGAATGAAGATGAATGGTTCGGTTTTCATTATAGTCGGGGTACTTTAATCATTGGAGGACGTCCCAGGAGTGTAACGTGATGTCCGGACCAAAAACGTCTGAGCCTCGAAATAAAGCCTATTATTGCCTGGAATCAGCTACCCCAGCTGGTCGAGCTCCCGGACCTCTGTTCGGACTTCAAGATGTCGGACCTTCTAGGTGTTGTTATATTTCGCCCCAAAACTACACGTCTTCGTACAGGTGGTAAGAGTGGGTTTTGTGGACATTCTGTTAAGCGGGCACCGGAGTTGACGAGGGTTTCCAGATCACACGCCTCTGTTGCCTTGTTGCAGCTTACAAGGATGTTCAAACAAGCAGTTAAAGCATTGAAAAACTTCAATATACTTATTTTTTAGAAAAAAGCAATATTGTTTTATCATACAATTTAAGTTCCCGGTTTAAAGGGTTTTGTTTGTTTCATTACTATCTTTAATGAAAGGATATATTGATGGTGCTCGAAACAGCGTTTTGTGCGTAATAAAGTGTTTCCATAAAGTGCTTTTCCAGCTCAGATTTTTTTTTTATGACACAGAGCAAAGAGGCTCTTTGTGCCAGAACTGCATGGCATAGGTCATCATATTTACAGGTGCATGATGTATATGGCGTTTTATTGCAAGTGCGAAACCTTGTACTTCTGTGGAAGTTCCACAGGTCGTCTAATTTGCCAGTGCTTATGCAATTTCCTGTCAACGTATTTTGTTGCACTGCTGTGCAGCAAAATACGCCCGCCACAGAGCCGAGCACTGTGCTGCACACGGAAGGACCAAGGTTACGCACTAGAGGAAAAGGTTCACCAACGCTAAACAGTTTGGAGACAAAGTTTCGAAACATTCAGTTTTTTTTTTAATGGGCCAATACGGGGAGAGGAGCTTCTTTTCTTCAGGGCGTTCAAGCAAGTCCAAAGGAGAATAAACAGCAATCAAACTCGAGTGGTTAAACTTTCTCTCATGTTCGCCACCAAAAGATATGACCACTTTTTCCAGCGATGGACCACATGCGGAGGCCTTGTTATAAACTCCTCGTTTGAGTTCAGAAATCGCTCCATCAGCAATCACTGGTCGTTTGAAAATTTCCGCTTATGGCCACACTGGAAACGTCTGGCATTTAACCAAACTTTAATAAAACTGAGGCGTTTCCCCGAACCACGCTACACAATTGAATGAATATCTTGGAGCTTCCCTTCAAATGAAAAAAGCCGCATGTGATGGCACCGACGGGGCGGTCATTTTTGTTTCGACACCGTAGGGCGTTAAGCGCTATTATAGCTTGCGAGTTTACTGTGCGGAAAATAGAGGGACACGCGCTCTGTGTCTGTTTTGTTTGTTTTTTTTCAATTTTGTGTGCCGAAAATACGAACTTTATGAACGCCCTCGTATATTTGGGTCGTTGCTCACCAATTTTCTTCTTCAAGCGCCCTTGTCCGGTGACATACGCCGATGATAAAGTGCCTGTGACCTATTGATACTCCCTGGCGTTCTCTGGATATGCCAACATTCTATAAGAAGTCTTTGGCGGATGTTGGTTGAAACGCTCATTTTTCTGGTGTCTTCAAAATCGATACGATGGTTGTTGTCGTTACAGTGCTCTGCAGCAACACTCCGCTCCCGATGGAACTTTGCGCACATCATTCTTGTGTTGCAGAGACCTTTGATTGAGGCTCTTTTTCTCGCCGATGTAAGTGGCATGGCATTCAGAGCACGGAATATGGTATGCAACCCCTTGTTCTTTTTATTTAAAAGAGCGGTCTTTGGGTCGTGGCTTCAAACGCCCAAGCATTCGCGACTTTGAGCGATGGTGGTACCGCAGTGTGGGAATCGTGCTTGCTAGCGCCTGGATGATTGACTTCACAATAAAGGTGCTTGCCTACACCTTAGTGATGTTAAAAAATAAAGTATGGTTCTAATACTGCTCGTGCATAGCAAAAATAGAATTACTTGCGCGTTGCAGACCCAGCCTCGTACCGCTGTTCTACGACGAATATCCAGATGACGGCCATTTTGATAGGCGCCAGTGCGCCCCGTATAGTTCGTGCAAGTTGCGAATTGATACCGGCATCTGGGTAACCTGATCATCTTCCAGCGTACGCGCCAACGCTTCGCTGGTCCTCTTAAAGTAAGGAAAGCAGATGCGGGTATTTCGGCGGGATTGCGTACTTTTTTGAAGCTGCAGGTTCCGATAAACACAATTTTGACGGCGGGCAACACGACCGATGAAGATACGTGTGTAGCCGTTCTTTTTTTAGGTCGGCAATGACTGTTTCCTCGTCGTTTTTTTTTTGTCTGTCTTTGTGGAGCAGATGTTTTTAGCTCTAAACAGAAGAACTGTAACCACCAAGGTTTTGTGATTCGTAGGGTGGTAGGAGTCAAAACGGAGGTAACGTCCAGTGTAGGTCGGTTTTTTGTACACGGGAAACGTCAGATCTTTCCCCTTATTGTTTGACAAGCAGATCCAGGAACGGCAAGCTGTGGTCTTTTTCGCGTTATTCTGTGAACTGGATGGCCGATTCGACGGATTTTAGATGTTTCACAAAGTTGCTAACCTATGACGTTTTGATGATACAGAAGCAATCATTTGCGTAGCGCACGAACACTTTGGGGTTTGCCGCGAATGACTGCAGTTCCCTCTTTTCAACGGCTGTTATTGTCAGATTTGCTGTAATGGCCGAGATGGACGCTCCCATTGCGGTTCGGCTGGCCTGGTTGAAGAATTCTCCTTGAAAGCTGAAGTAGGTGCTGCTGAGGCAAAACTCAAGGAGGCGGCACAGTTCACCCACGCTAAGGCAGGTCATTTCATACAGGTATCGATCCTTCTCAGGGGCGCTTTGGGCTGTTCTGACGACCGGGGGGACCGGAACGCCTATGAAGAACGAGATGACGTCGAAGGACAGCAGGCTTTTCTCGACTGTGGCGTTTAGTGAAGAAATAAGCTCCACTAAATGGCTGGCGTTGCGCACTTATGTCGGTGTTTTTCCAACGAGAGGGGAATGAGTGTGATGAAGGTAGTTGGAGAGGGCTCGAAGCGGTGAGGTCGTGAAGTCCACATTTTGCCAAAGAGGAACGTTGTTTTGTAGATTTAGAGAGCCCGTAAAATCCAGAAGTGGAATCACTCCTGCATATGAGCCGTAGGTAGAGGTTTCTAGATTCTGGAAGGTTTTTGCAGACTTCTGCAAGGATCTTGTTTAGTTTTGTTTGTATTTGTGTCTTTTTGAGTTTTCTGTGGGCCAAGCTATTGAGAAGACCTTGGAGCCTGTGTTTGTAGGCTTCCCTTTCTAGGAAAACCGTCGATATGCCCTTTTCTACTGGTAGAAGAAAGATGTTTGGGTCATATCTGAGCTCCAGGAGCGCTGTAGCCTCTTCTTTTTTATTTTTTTTTTGTAGGTTGTTGTTGACCTGATGAAAATTTGTCAAAAGCCTTTAAACGTAAACATGCTTGGACGGACCCGCTCTCGAGCGCTTGGGTCGAGATGCACAATGCCATCTATTGTCGCAACCATTTTTCGCTGAGGCGGATTGGTTGTGGCCTGTTAAAGCCATGGCCCTTTGCTAGAACAGCAGTCTCGCACGGAGAGAGTTTCCTTCTGGAGAAGTTTGTGACAAACATGTTGGTGTCAGCGCTGTATCTTGCGTCGTCTTTCAACTTTAGCTTCGAAAACTTCTGCCTCTGAGGTGCTCGTTGTTTTTCTGCAGAATTAGAGGTAACGTTTTCGGAAGGAATGCAGAAATTGAAAAAAACGTCCGGGATACAGTGTTCGAGCTGTCAACGACCCAACCAGACGGAGTTCCGTCAAACCTATTTAAGTTTAAAGGTTACGCATGCATTATATTACCCATAAAACTTGTTGCACATAAAACAAGTTACACATGATGTCGAGTGGCACAAAATGAACCTATTCATTACACTTGGGACAAGTGACTAGCCCATAAGTAACTACGTTTACGCAAGCATCGTGCGACACAAAAGATGCACTTCTGTGCCGCATGCTATGCAAAACCAGACTTAAGGCCCGTTCATACTCTTGCAACCGAGTACGACCGAGAGAGACGTGACTTGTTAAAACCTCCTAAAATTTCGTAGGACGAGAGAACACACTGGCACCATGGCGCCATCTATGCGGTGACCCTGGAACTGCATTTAACAAGAGCGAAGGTTTTGCAGTATTTACGAGGTCAAATGTGCGTAATACCTATAAGAAAGGCTCGTTATAACGTTGAAAACGTTTTTTCGAGCCAAGAAAGAAATTATAATGCGCGAGAGAGAAATAGAAAATATGCGGACCACAAGTACACTGCTACCCAATAGATAGCGCCAGTGTGTCCTCTCGTTGTAGAGATAGATTAAACAAAACAGTTATTGCCAAAGAAAGCATTTATGACAATTCTAGGGGAAGCTCTTGTTGTTTGAGGCAAAGGACCAGGTTTGCCAACCAGAACATACAGAGCGAAGTAACCAGGAAATGGGACACCAGTGTGCGCTGCTTGTGGAGAGGAGGACGAGACGGCTGAGCACTTGATACTCTACTGTAAAGGGCTTCACCATATGCACACCGAAGACAACAGAGATTTAATAAAGTCATTGGGTTTTAGAGACAGCGAAGGAAAAGTGGATTTCAAGATAGTAGAGATTACCAAGCAAAGATTAAGTGAATGGTGGCAGAAAGCGAGAGAAAACTATGCATTCTCTTATTAACTGATGGCAAGGGGGTTTTATAGCCTCACTTTCTTTTCAGTACGGAGTGAATATTGTTTTCACATTTAAATATTCTAAGCTTAAAATGTAAGACAAAATGGCTAGGTGGCGTAAGCTACCTCCCGATCCAAAGGGCTCAGCCGTATACATCCATCCATCCATCCATCCATCGTTGTAAGAGGTTTCAAGGAGCCCAGTTTTAAGAAGTCGCAAGGGTGTGAACGGGCCTTTAGAGAGACGAAAACCGGGTTTGCGGTTAAAAGAAAAAGAAATGATTTGGCAAAGCTCCGCAAAAACTGTGAGTGTTCACCAAGGCCATTAGCGTGAGCCTGTAAGTTACACAGCACGGACACAAGGCTACATTGCTTTGCACTGGATGTGAAGCTCGTGAAGCGTGCGTGAAAACAGTCAACAGAATGTTACTTTCACAACAACAACAAAAAAACATTATTCTAATGGTAGCTAGCTATTCGTACATTTACAATTTAGTATTTAACACTCATATCGTTATCTACTATCTGAACGTGAATGGTTGTCATTATTAGTTTTGTTTGTTGTAAATGCAAGTACTATGCACAAAGTAGAACGTAACTGAGAGCATGCATATTTGAAAAAGTCAGTACTTTTTGTGAAATACCCTTCAAATAGAGGTCAAGTATCGCAAAATATAATTTCAACCAACACGTGGAACACTTCTTCAACACAGTTTTTCACTTCGTTGTGTACACTTCATTTGTTTCCACCGTGATAGCACAACCCCCAAGAGCAAAACAGCTCCTGATGGACAGCCTAGTTAATTATACAATTTACACTGTACACAAAAGGAACAGGCGACTGCACACATTTCAATAACTACATTTCTAACTTCCCGACAAACAAAAATAAAACAAAAACTACCCGATCGTGCGAGGTGTAAACGATATAACTTATACGGCAATAGGCATAATTTCTGGCGAGGTAGTAGCAGATCCCTTGCGCGTTACGTGCAGGGAAATTACGTCATATGACGTAACCTCACGTGATGTCACGTGACACCATGACATCACAAACAATGCTCGCGGCCAAGTTTAGTGAAAAGAGTTCTCCGCTAAATCTTGCGTCGAAATTGTGACGTTGCGTCGCGTGACATTTGTGGCATCACGCGATACTGAATTCCCGCTAAATCTAGGGAAATCATTTTTCCACCGTATTTAGCGGGAACGTAATGTCACGTGACGTTACGGTGTCACGGGACGTCACGGGACGTCACGATGTCATCTCACGCGACGCCATACTGTCACATTAATACAGTCCACTGAATTTAGTGGGATATATAAGTCGACTAAGTTTAAACACGGCTGCGTAACTGTTTGCCGAAAAGTGTGCAGCGTTTCAGCTGTCATCTCAGTTTGTTTATTTATTTATTTTATTTACCTTCAGCGCCTATACATTGTTTCAACTTAGTTTCTAACATAGCCAGATCGAGCTATAGGTGGCCGGGGCCAATGAAACGCCGGCGATAGGTCACGCGACTTCGCCTGCGTTTCGTTTATCACTCCACGCGGCGTCTGCGCACAGGTGTCGAAAGATGACATTTCGTCTGCTACGGGCAAGGAGGTGATGCGGAGCGCAAGCTCGTCTGCTTCTTGCACAATGGTTGCGAGGATGTCAAAACATCGAGCTTGGCTGATTGAGAAAAAATGGTGGATAGGTCTAAAGGCATTGAGGTCTACCCACCATCCTTTAAATCAAAGCCAATCAGAGCTCGGCATCAATCTGATGTCACTGCAACTCCTGTAGAAGAAGCAGACGGCTTGCTCTCCGCATAATGGGCAGGAGGAGGCGTCCGTTTTCGCCATACATGGAGCGTATAGTGTAAAGGAAGTAGGCGTGGCCACGAAATGTCCCCTCAGTCTCTCGGTCATTAAAACGATTATTTTCCTGCGTCCTATTTCTTTGATTAAGCTTTCCCTCTTTTATCACCGTTTCGTGTAGTTTTGCATCATGATCATGAAAGTCAGTTAATGGACGACGCCATGCAAACATGGGGAAAACAACCGCGTTGCCATGGCGTTGCTCTGACAACACGGTTGAGGCGTGGTCATGAAAGCCCCCTCAGTATCTCGGTCAATGAGAAGATCCCTTTCCCATGTCTTTTTTTCTTCTACCAAGTTTCTCATGTTTCACCACAGCAAAATGCATAACGCATAACATAACAGCAACAAAAAAAAAGCGAACCGCGTCCCTCCGGACGCACTGGAGTACGCGTTTTCTCGGCGCTCCACCGACAACGCATTGTTTTGCCTCCGCCGCCCCGACGTCTAAAGGCTGGACTCCATAGGACGCATATGCTGCGAAAAATCGACGAATTTCGTCCAGCGGCTTTTGCTCTGCGCGTAGCATCAGCACAGTGGGTGCTATGTCGCGCGCAAGGCGAGCGTGCGATCGGGCGGCGTTCGTCAGTTATTCGTCGCTGTTCAGCCTTTAGTTTGACCTATTTTTCATTAGGAGAATGCTTCCCGCTGTCGGCGGATCAACTTTTCGTCGATTTCCCGACTCTTGTCAGCTCCGACGTTCGCTGAACAACTTCGTGGTTCGACGCAGTTTGAGATTCATCAAGATCTTGGGCGCGTGACGCCCAAACGTGCCCTCGCCAAAGGACGTCATGAAGCAACTTGGCGAGGAAAGCCTCCATCTGTGAGCACATGATTCGGCCATTGAAAAAACAAAATCCCACGAAAAACGAAAAAAAACAAAACCGGCAAAAACGTGTTGCAGACGCAGCAGCGTTGCCTGAAGAAATGCGCTTCTTGTCAAAACATATTCCTTACTATATTATTATTAACGTGGAACGTAATTTATTTCATTAATTATTTCATAATTATTTCTTAGCTGGACATAACTGAAAACATGTGAAATGTTTGCACACAAACCATATATTTCTTAAATTTTACTTTTGCGGACTACTTTGTGGAGCGTACAACAGTTCTTTCAATGTTGTGAACAGTCACCTATTTTTTGGCTGCGCTCGGAGCTAAGCTGAAACGAAGTATCGAGGGTGATTTTGCAGGAAAGTTAGACGCACAAATATACAAATGTACACAGATATTTATTTATATACTTGCGAATACCTTTTTGCAGGATAGGCCAAGCAACCGGGGTTTGTTGAGGGGAGAGAATTCGCACAAACGTTCTGATTCATCTCGCCTCGTTCACCAAGTTAGATGTTAGTAAAATATTTTTTTTCATGTCAGCAGTGCCTAAGGTGTTGCTTCTGTTGCTCGCCCGTCGGGAGTGGTTAGAACTCCCGAAATTTCTTCAGAGGTTTCCAGTCATATTTCTTGTTTTTTTTTTTTTAATTCGTTCGTATTAAGCGAGCAAGATTTAAAATGAGTAGCTTAGAAGGCAGCTACTGTACATTTCTCGTAAAGCGCAAGAAAAATTGCTGTTCTTCGGTAGCAGCGAAGTACCGGAGATAATATCCATATGTCGCGCCCCTAGCAGCTAAGTGGAAAACTTCATCGACGGGGCAACACGAATTATTTCATTGTGTTTCTGCCGCAACGCTCGGCTGTCGAAGCCGAATGCTCTTAAAGCTCAATCAGTGAAGCCTCAATTGAGCACAAGCCCCGACGTAACACAAAACCTGTGTCTAACTCTAATCTGCGTGCTTGAGCGAGGTTCATGTAAAAAATCTAGGCACAAGCCTTGTGCTGGACAAACACAAAGCATGTGGAAAACAAGCTGAACAAAGTCTCCTTAGGGCCGGTTGCACCAACGTCGCTTACCTTAACCCAAAGCGGCTCTTTCCTAAGTCGGCTTAGCGCCCTAAACCGAGCTCGGGTAAGCACGGGTTTAAATTCCGGTTGCACCAACGTTAACCCGGCTTTACAGACGCGCCCCTAGCTAAACGCTGGATTTGCCTAGGGAATGTAGGGACAAACAGAGCGAACTAGGGAACGCTCAGAGGGACGAATACGGTTGGCGGAGAGGAATCTCGTATGTAAACAAAAACCCTGCTGTAGTAGCCGTTGTCGCTGTCTGCTTTTCGCTGTATTTCTTCGGTGAGTAACGAATTAAAGGTCTCCAAATTCAATCATTTTTTTTCACTTAACTTTCAAAAACAGGAGTCAACGCTTTAAATAAACACAAATGCTCTTTACATCTGTGATTGTGTGTTTATTATATATAGGTTGATAACAGAATATTTTGACAGTGACAGTAGTTTTCGTGCTCACATTTTGAGATAAAGGAGCCATCGGGGGCCCCAAATCTCACCGAACGCGAGAAGGACGCTCTACTCGCTACATCGCTGAAGACAAAACATCATCGAGAATAAGTAGGCAGGTAAGATGACTACTAAAATCAAGTCATGCCTGAGACCGATGAAGTTCAAAACGGTGACGAACTCGCCACGGCAGCTGCGAAAATGCCCGGAAATCGTCGAATAGAAGTCGTCCAGTTGTCGTCGCCACGAATAGAAGTTGTCGTCGCAACGAATGAAATATATAAAGCAAAATATTCCTAAAAAGCGCGATCACCAGAAAAGTTACGGTTATGGAACGATACAGTTTTCTGAAGCCAAGATTCTACTCGCGAGACAAGGAAAATTCACTGAAGATTGTCTCGAAACTCAGAAAACAAAAGAAATTGACTTTTCGCTGTTTTATAACCTAAAAGCGCCGCAATCTGATGCAAACGGCAGAAGGGTCGACAATCCGCTGATCGCCGAGATCATGTACTGCCACTATTCAACGCGCTCATCGGATTGAAGGATATGCGTTGCAAGTAGAAATAAACAAGCTGGTAAATAACAATACGTTACAGTTACGCGAAAATCAGTAAGGTATACATACGAATAAGCTCGTTGACAGAATAACCAACGTGAAGACAGACGTGAGCCCCACAGCTCCGTACGTATCCCGGTTAGGGCTAACACGCACTGAGAGTGGAGATCCAGCTTGAAAACAGGGGTCGATAAACACTTCACGCGACAATATTTTGCATCCTTGTCACAATCGAAGGCCATTCTGTCGAGACTCTCACGCTGTCGTAGCCTAAAACACTTTGTACAACCAATTTCGTTCACCGCGTCGACCGCCACAAACCAGCCGCCATGTTTTAAATCCAGGATTAAGAAACAACCAAAAGCAAAGCGCCCAATGTTGAGCGCTTACGATAAGCGTAGTTTAGTGCTAGGTTTAGCGATAAGCGATTTTGGTGCAACCGAACGAAACCGAAACTTAGCTTAGGTTCCCGGCTAAACTCCGCTTTGCGCTAAGCGGCGTTGGTGCAACCGGCCCTTAGAGTTCAATCCCCTCACTAATCCCTGCGCCTACTTTATACGCTGTATATAATAGCAAATGCACAATGTGCATACTTAAAGTCTTTTCTGCGTTCAAAGCTGCTGCTGTCATGGGAGAATCTCAGGCAGATGCCGTCGAGAGCGGAGTATTCAATGATTCCGCATTGGTGGGTCAACTTACCGGACTCGTGCGCGATGCCACCTGGCGGTGTATCTGCTGCACACGGCGCACTCGCCAAAGCCTCGAGTAGGACGTCTCTGCAGACACGAACGTGATGACGAACAGAGCGCGCAGCACCTGCAAACAATGGGAGACCAAGGAAGATATCTTTCATGAACTCTTGCGTAAGTGGCAGCTCAGTTCTGTCTGATTGTATTGACCGATCTCACCAGTTCTGCACGTGCGGCAACCTTGCTGGAACTCTATACGCGTGCAGAGCACGAGACGGCACAAGCCGTCTCGTGCCGGTTTCTGGTGCTGCCATAGTCCCCCCTATAGACCTTTCCAAGAAAGAGCGTATGGCCGGTGCCATTTCCAGTGTTCGTGCGTATGGCGCGTGCTTTGCTCGTTTTCCGGAGCGACGCACACGCGCGTGCTGAGCTGTGGAGATCGCACGCTGGGCTGTGGATTTGTAAACATTGGAAAGGTCTATAGACCTTTCCAAAAACAAGCTTGTGGCCGGTGCCATTTTGAGCGTTCGTGCGTATGGCGCGTGCTTTGCTCGCTTTCCGAAGCGACGACCACGCACGTGCTGGGCTGTGAAGATCGCACGCTGGACTGTGATTTTGTAAACATTGGAAAGGTCTATACTCACAAAGCCTGGCAGTTGACGACGGAGCCATAGGGTGCCCGGTCGCAGATTTGGAGCGCGAAGATCTGATGCAACAGAGCATTTCTCGGGGAACCCAGAGCCGTATATGTAGAGAGTTTGGTCAATGGGAGGCGCGGGCAGAGCCAGGGCGTGCGGCAGACTCGGAAAGAGGGCTTGGCATGCTCTCTTGACCAACCAGAAGCCGAAAAAAATCCCCTAGCGGTGGTAGCGAGAAACAGTTCTGATCAAAGGTATATGTTCGTATATGGTTTTAATAAGCGCGTAAGAGTGAAGTGTAGTAACTCTTTGTGGTTGAAAATAGGGTGCACGTGTTGTTTCGATCATGATCATGCAGAAAGATGTAAGAAACGAATGCGCCGCTCAGCTCTGTTTTGCTCGGACAGAGTGTGACCGCTCGGACGGCAGATTCCCGGCCCTCGGCGATTGGCGTACGGAATATGTCGATCGTTCCGCTAGTCGCACTCTTCCACCATCATTTTGGATGAGCGTGATTGAAACATCACGTGTACCATATTTTCAGTCACCGAGAGTTACTCCAATGCAGTTATCAGGTTTGTTTCTCGCGACCACCGCCAGGGTATTATTTCCTGCTTCTGGTTGGTCACATTCAAATTTCTGAAGACGCCCTGGAACACGCCCAGCCCGCTTTCGGCCAATGGCGCCTCCTCATTTGTCTCCTATACTTCCCAACGAATGGCCAAACTCTCTACATATACGGCTCTGGGGGAACTTGGTCGTCAGCGCACAGCTTTTGCAGCGGCAAGGAACCGAAACACGGTTTTCAAACCCGACGAGAAAAGAAGCGGTAGCGCAGGAACGCGAGGAACACGAGCGCTCGGGAGAAGTGTGTTTCGGCGTCTCGCCGCAGCAGTGCGCCCGTCACGTGGCTCTCCTCTCATCCGTTGTCTGCCGCTTTACCTTTTCAATTTCGGCGGCCGCGTCTCGTGGCGATCTGCCAGTGTTTTTCAGTATTGGCGACGTGCGCGATCGAAAGCGTCGCTCTGGTCGGCCTGCCACGATTGGTAGGATGCTGACTCTGACGTCAGCGAAGTATTTCTCATGGACGTAAATAAGAGGAATGTAAGAAATTTAATTTTGACGGTGTTGGCAGTGTTGCTTTTAAAGCGGAATGATTTCAAGCTTCCACCATGCTAATCACAAACACCACCGAGCTTGTTGTTTCCAAGCTAATGACGTCACGAGAGGGAACCATAGGGAGTATTCACTGGCGGCCATAGCTGTGTGCGCGAATGCTGAGCGCGTGCTCACGGCGAGCTTCCACAGTTCCTTCGCAACGTGCATTCCGCACCATCAAGAGTGCCGGTCATAGCAGCCTATTGATGTGAGCTCGTTTTGAGCATGCGCACTAAACAGCACCCACAGCTATGGCGTCCAGTGGATACTCCCTATAGGAGGGCGCCACCAAAACATCTCGCCGCTAAGGGAGGCTATGGTGCTGCTGGATTTGCTCCGTGGGATCGCACGGCTGCGGGCGGGCTTGAAGTGAAACGGAGTATGCGCCAAGAAACTGAGAAAGTGGAGAAGACGAGAGCGCGAGGGGACGTCAGCGCCGTGCTCGGGTTGGAATGATTTAGTGGCCAGACCTAATGCTTGCTGTCTTTCTCCTTACTGCACTCGTCGAACGCGAGCGCGGAATGCCGGCGTCCGGCAACTCGCTTTCGAATCCGAAGGCGTTCGATGACTCCAGAGGACAAGAAGGCCACCTGTGTCCCCACTGCCCTATAGTCAAACGCGTTGGATCGCGGAACGCCTGCGTCCGGCGTTTGGCTCTCGCATTCGAATGCGTTCGGCGAGTGCAGTGGAGACGAGGGCAGCTAGCTTGAGGTCTACCCACTAATCATTCCAATCAGAACTCGGCGTTCCAACGTCCCCCGCGCGCTTTAGCGACACCTCCTAGATAAGAGAGCCCAAGTGCCAAATTTTCGAGGTCACATTCGGCCACATATTGGACGAGACTACGACGTCAGTGTTGGGTTCGGAGTCGTGTACAGTCAGTGAGAACACAACTCCTAGTCGAACGCTGAGGCCGTATAGTCGTGGCCGATCTGTGTCCTACGGTGGCCTTCTTTAGTGACGCAGGAAAATTCGGCCCTGAGGCATTCTTATCTAGGAGGTGTTTGCTTTAGACTCCTCCTCTCTCGCAGCTCCTATCCGTATGCACATTTGAGTCCTCGCAGCGTCCTCCCCTTGCGTGACGAAGAGAAGGGGCTTACTTGTTGCGCCGCTCCGTCCAGCTTGGGCACGGCCTCGGGGTGCAGGGCCTCCGGTGTGGACACAACAAAGAGCGCCACGGAGCCGTCCGATCGGCCCTGCCGATGCAGCGCCGTCAGCGTCCGCGTCAGCAGCACACCAGACAGGTCCATTGACAGCAAGATGGCTGCGCACACGAGGTAACAACACAGACGTCAGTCTGCGGAAGAAGTTTCTCTTAAAGGGCTTCTCCAGCCTAAAACGAAGGTCGTTAGTTTTTGTATAAAATCCCTGTGGAAAGCGCCAGGACCTCCTCCTGGAAGTGTCCACGAAACTTCAGCTCGCGATTTGAAGAATAAAACTTATAAAACGCCTCTATAAATGTCCGCGTTGCAACTCACTCGATAAACGAGCCGTAACGTATCGGGATACCGTCTCCTTAGAGCTCTCCATCCTTCTCCTACATTGCTTCCTCTCCAAACAATAGGGTATCGTAACGATACGACACCCTATTGTCATCACATCGGTTGCGTCGAGTCCCTCAACGCAGCTCGGGTTCACATTAGCAGCAACAGCTCGTTACTAAGAATGACAAAAGGACAAGAACCCATAAAAAAATAGACCGGTCACTTACAACTCATGTTTGTTGTTCTACTTCCTTGTAATAAAATCATAATAAAAAATAAAAACGCCCTGAAAATTTGCGCTTATCACGTTGATGACTTCGCAAAGTAGTATAATGTTTTAGCGAATAAAGAAACGGAAGTGGCGCTGATACACTTGTCATCGAGTCGCGCGATCATTTCTGCCTCAATCATTTCTCTTATTAGAGGGTCGCCAATCCGCGTCGATAGAGAGTTTTAGTAGATAGTAGAGAGTTAGGGAACCGTTTTTGCACATGCGGTACGGCACGATGGGCCCTCCGGTACGAACTGCACATGGGCTACTGCAGAACACTCGGATATGTGCAGTTCTCACCGGGGGGCCTATCGTACCGTATGGGATGTGCAAACAACGGTCCCCTAAAACTCTGTAGCTTCGACGACCCGCTACTCCGCCATGGCCTTCGCCCATGCATTGTATCGTAAATAAAGGGGGTAACGGAACTATCTAATTTACTAGGACTCTCTAATATAGCGAACTTTGTGAAATGGGCATCACAACCACAGTTTCGGCAGTGAATCCCTGGATAGACAGAAACAGTCTTGTTCTTGCTGTGGGGTTATCTACCAGTTTGTCCAACATACCTCTCGGGTGTGTCGATAAAGCGCCTCGATGTAGGTAATGAGGAGGGTCGAAAAACGCATGCCGTCACGAATGGTGGCTGTAGTATCTTGTTACGTCACAGGTTTCGTTGAGTCACGAAACGAAAATAAGCGTACCAAAATCTGAGCGTAAAGAAAGGTATACGTTAACTTGCGCGAGGCGTGAAGAACTACGATCGCTATTTTTAGGCTGGAGAGGCCCTTTAAAACCGGTTCACACATTTGCGTTTGGTTGTGATCGACTGCGTGTCGACCCCTTGTGTTGCTCTGCAGCGCGTTGTGCAGGGTTGCAACGAGGTGTCTTCAGCATGCTAGTAGCGGTTGAGGCATATATACTTACTCAAATAACGCTTGAACGCTTCAGGCCTGAACCTCTAGACTGGAAGTTCTGCAGCACTGGCAGAAAAAACAAAACAAAAAAACTACGTGCTATTTATGAGAAATGGTCGCTTTAAACATTTTCTAAATACTTTCAAGTCAACAGTAAAATAATGATGCGTAAAACATTGGGCAGTAAGTGCACACCAGAAGTGTTCCAGGGTACTTGACAGGTGATATAAACCTGTTCTTTTGTCTAAATTTCCGACTTTACTTGGGTCATAAACGGTTACAAGAGGTCACAGGGCAGTCGATCACAACCAAGCGGAATTGCATCGATATGAAGCGGTAACAGCGCTAAAGCAGCGCTACTAGATCAAACTCAGTTGTCAAGCTTCCTTGAACGGCTGGTGCTTTTTTCGTGCACGTCCCGCTCGTAGGCGCTCCCTTTACGCTATCGTCACGCTCCATGGACAGAAGCGGCGAAACCGTTGGAACGCTGGATGCAGAATGCCTGCAGTAGAAAGTGACTCTATCGTAGCTTTTATGGTAAACATGGTTTGTATAAAAGTTTGAGAGTAAAGAACGGCGTTAGAAAACAGTCCTTCTGCGTTGCCCGTGGAGGCGTAGCAACTGGTGGCGCTAGGAACGTATTCCGTCTTAATTCCGACCCTACCTGCTCGCGTGCAGGCAGTAGAGAAGAACCGTTTTCGAACGACGCTCTTCCGTGGAGCTTGTCAACTGATGGATCTATAGACCTTTTCATTTTAGTAGTTGCCTCACCGACGGATAGAGGGCGCTGATGCATTCGGCGCCATTAGGTTGCTTCAACTTGGTTGGTTTCGGTTTCAACGTGAACGCGGCTATGTTGCTGTTTCACGCTCTTTTTGCGTAATTTTGTGATACGATTATTTTCCTTGTAGCACACAACCAATGAAACAGTGGTATTGAGCCACTTTGAGGACGACGAGGTGTATTTGAGCCTAAATTGCGGGCTTCTTTTACCAACTCTTTTGATGTATCTGATTATGGTCGGTTGCGAAACGCCTGACTGATGTACAAGTAAGATTACCATCGTTTACGGCCGTACCCGATGACCACCAGTTTTCAGAAAAACAAACTAATGAAGAGACTAACACGTGAATATAAAGAAGCATATCGACAGCTTGATTAGCAATGTGCTGAATCAGCCAGAACAGATAAACTCGCGAGTTTACTACTGACTGTTTGGTTTTTGTGGGCACCCAACCTTTAGTGAACTTCGCAAACTAAAATATATTGTGTAATGATGCAGATAATTAATATAAACAAGTAGTATCGTCTCTCGGCCTTTTTTTTAATTCAGTACTTGAGCATGTTTTGACAGGCCGAGTGAGAAATTTCTTAAATTATGAACCCTGCTAAAGTACTCATTAACAGCATTTCGCGATATTGATCCTTGGAAATAAATTATTTTTATATGAACATTCGCTTACTCAAGATTCAATATAAGTGACAGGCCCGTCAAATTAAATCTGACATTTGCCTTCCGTAAAATTGGCCAAATAAAATTAAAGGCTGCAGGAGGAGAAATACCTCGGAAAGTGGCTGAATTCTAGCGCTGGGCAACACTTCACAGACCTGTGTGAACAAATATTTCTCTGTTTGAACAGATTCGCTTTGTAAATTTCGGCGTCGCAAGCCACCAAAATTAAAGCTCTATTCGCCATCGACAATCCTGGACTCAAGTAATTGTTATGCAAACGGCTTCTTTTTTTTTTTTTTTCGGCGATCAATATTGCGGATTTTAGATACTGGCAAAAATTAAAACAGCGCGCGCAAAAAAAAAAAAGAGCGTCGTCATTATTGCGCATATCCCGAACCCAAACCGCGTTTTGGATTAGCAAATAGAAACGACGTTATTTCTTTGTGCACGCTATTCCAAAACTCGCTACTGTTGTCGTGGCAGTTTCTTACGCGGGAAGCCCCAACTGGTTATCTAAATATAATCAATAAATCCTTAACTGACTGTCGAAATGGGAGCGAGCACGGTATACATTTTCTTAAACTTCATAAGTAAACCGACCAACCGAACGATTACGTCACAAAAAAAAAGAGTGAGAACCTCATACACATTATGTAGGTGTGATATTATGAACAAACAAATCGCCTGATGTTGACGTAGCAGTACTTCTAGCCTCAGATAAAATACAAGTTAAACGTTCGTTGTCTATCTCCTCCGCGAGTTTCCTCACATAATCAAAAGAAACAGATTTCGATATATTATAAATACAAAGAACGATACTTTCAGGAAATACAGATAGTCTCCTTGCGCTAACTATTCTTGACGCCTTCCGATTCCTAAATGCACGATATAAATATACGCGCTTCTTACTGAGAATGTTCCACCACTATTAGTAAAGAAACCTCAGTTGTCATAAGGACCTTTAAACCCTCGTGATGTCTTAGTCCTCGAGTAGACGTATCGGGCTACAATTTCCGAAGTAAGGCAAGAAAGCGCGGCGAAACGCGACGAAAAACACAATTACAACGAATACAACGCATCCGCCAAGGCGCGGAGGGGAGAGCGGAGCAGCAACTTGAAGCAACCTAATGGCTGCCGCGTCACGTGATTCCAAGATGGCAGCGCCCATGCGGAGGAGGATGAAAAGGTCTATAAATCGGACCGGAGATGATTACTAAACCGTAAATAAAACAGCATACTTATTTTTTTCTTTGCTATGCTGGACGCGAAACGGGTAACGAGCAACTATGGGCAAACGAAATAAATAAAAAAGAACACAGCGCGGAGCACGCTGGAGACGTCGATGTCGTGTTTACTTTGGGAACACGGTACTCGAAGGATTCTGCAAAGTGGTAGTCATGACAAAATTTGTGCGCCATAGATGGCTGTTCAAACGGTCGACTGAAGACCAGTAATCATTGTTGTAACTTGACGACGAAATGAGTGGACGTCCGACTCTGGTGAAAGCAAAAATGGTGCTGTTCATTTTCTCCTTCTTGGAGAGCGTCCCCCGCGGAGAAACCGGTTCCCGGGTCGCTGCCGCTTTCCCCTCGGCATTTCCCCCGCGTCCCTGTCGGACAGGAACAGGGCCTGTCCTCAACGGGAGGAAAAAACGTGGCCGAACCCGTGGCATCCTGTCCTAAATCCATTATTATTTTCGAGTTACGAAAATTATGAAAACAACATTCATGACTACAACCACTTCCACTCGAAATGTTCTCATTAGATTATTTGATTACTTGACACGAAACATAATTGAACGTCAATCCAAAAAATACCATTCATTTTCATTTTCTCTTCGTGTAACGTGATTATTGCGGCTCGTAGTTTTGTTTAGTGTGCCAATTTTAAGAAACGTAATAGAGTGGCTCTCGGCACTAGTTTGAGTAAATACATGTAAATCTAAGAAATAATAGGTTCTGGCAATCCAGTTAAGTAAAATATGCAAATCGTATTCGCTTAAATAGTCTCAAGGAAGAGTCATAAAACGATTACGGCTTTGCTTTTGTTAGTCAACTCGCGAAGGAATAATAAAATACCCAAAATCGAAAAAAAAAGGATGCTTGTTGCGATTAAACATATTGCGACTTCTCTTTCACTCGTGCGCTCACGTTTTCTTAAAAATTAGAAACGTAGAAACTCTGACATAACTTGAACAAGAAAGAAAAACCAAGCAAGAAAGACATCCAAAAAGAGGGGTCATTTCTAAAATTCGCTAAAAGCTAAAATAAATCAATCCCGAACTTATTGTTGCTGGTTTTAACTTTCAGGTCATTTTATTAGTTAGATGCAGCATACAATTTTGGACGCTATGTATATAAACATCAGAGTGACAAAGATTCACGAAAAAAAAAATCTAGTCACACTTACTGACAGTGATTTTCCAACGTAGATGCCCAAGTCATTTGGGTAAGTCGCTGCAGAAACTGGAAGATGCTGGGCAGAGATGGATCGGTCAGAGGGTAAGGATGAGGGCGTCTGTTGAATGATCCACTTTTCAACGCTGGGAGTCATATATTCCGATGGTGATGCATCCGTTGGCTCCAAATCGCGATTTTTTTTAAGGGAAGTAGTAGGTAAGCACTGAATTTGGCTGGCGCTTCAATGAGGCGGCCTTGGTGATATAGGTCATCGCGGACTTTTGAATTCACACACCGATCGGTCTTAGCAATTAGTTGTTAGACTTGCACTGTGGAATGGGTGCACAATGAGCAGTACCAGTAGAGTAGATGCTCTAAGAAAGATAAAAATCGGCAGTTTGTTGTGTAGCTCGAAGCCCGGATGTCACTCCTGATGTGAGGGGGTGGCGCGCCGAATTCAATCGCTTCTGTGAAGTGCATGAAATGACGGCCTGGCGGAAAGGAACAAATAAATATAATGATAAAGAACGAGACAGAAAAGAGAAAGAGTAAGAAAATGCACATCAAGAGAAAGAGAGAGAGAGAAACGTAAAGAGAACACGGAAGAAAAACTTTACGCCTCCTCCCTCTCTGGGGACGGCCAACAAATCATTTTAAAACACCCAACAGAGCCACAGCCTACAGGGTGACCCCCTTCCAATGGCCAATTGCAAATGACACAAAGTGACAGTTAGGTAAAAACATATTATTCTTTTTTTTTCTTTTTTTTTTTTTGTCGGTTTGTGTTGAAGCGGAGCTGTATCGTCGGAAGGATCGCCCCAGGCGGCGGGGGAGTACCGGAGTGGAGGGAGTGTCACGAGTCCTGACAATGTCGCTCTCAGGGGCGCTTCGAGCGGGCGTCTGCTTAATTGGGAAGCACGGGATGCATGGGAGGCTGCCGGGTGTGGTCTCGAGTCGTAAACCGTACCAAACATATCGGCTTTGGGTTCATTGTGTGAGCGGGCCGGGTTTGTGGGAGCGCCCATCTCCACGGCACTTTTTTGAGATGTCCGTCGAGGAGAGCGTGGGGTCTTTTGTGTTTTATTTTGGTTGTCCGTTTAAGAGAGCGTGTTGCTCTGCTCGTATGCTTTTATGACCGACCATCTGCCAGAAAGAAAATAGCGTGGGAATCTGGGATCCTGTTTGGTTTTGGAGGACGGAAAGTGCCGGGCGGCGACGTCTGGTCGCGCCCAACACTGTCAATGTACAACGAGGGGCGTTCATAAAGTTTGTATTATCGGCACAAAAAATTAAAGAAAACGGAACAAAACAGGCATCAACATGAACGCGCGTCCCTCTAGTTTCCGGACAGTATAAACATTGCATGCTATAGTAGCTCGGAACGCCGCTGGGGAGTCGAAACAAAAATGGCTCCGCCCGTCGGTGCCAAGCACATGCAGTGATCCGTTTTTTTCATTTGAAGGAAAGCAATGCCAAGGATATTCATTCCAATCTGGGAGCGTTGTTCGGGGGCAACGCCCCAGTTTACGACACTTTTGGTTAAAGGGGCACTGACACGTCAAAATCTTATTTTTTTTTATTATCCGAAACGATTGAAAACGGTGCCGGGACATTACCCTCAAAATTCGAAACTTGGGAATTCAGTATTTGTGAATTAATAAAACAATTTCCAAATGCCGAATTTGAAGTTCCCGCGCGATCCCCGCCAGTGCAGTCAGTCAAATTTTGCGGTCTCCTGCGACTCGACTTTCTCTCGGACCTCCGCTGACCCGATGCGAGGAGCAGGCGAGCTGGCGCGCGGGAAAAAACCGGTTTCTTTCCCAACTCGCCGATCTGCTCGAGCACCGCCAAGTTTTCTGAGAGAGGACACACATCTAGGAGGAGACATCTCACCGAACTCTGATTTTTGGTATTTCAAAAAGAGGGGCCGTAGTGCGTTCGCAATTGCGTCAAAAAACATGTTTTACGATTGCCGTTATTAAATGTTATAGAAATGTCACCTACAAAGCTTCTAAATTTCCTGATTTTTGACGTCACCGATCAAAAGAAGCGAGGAGGTAGCGGCGGGAGATTTAAACGCCAAAAATAAAAAGGCGCGCGCGCGCGCGGGGAAATTTTTTTTTGCGATGCGGTTTTTTTTTAGTGTCTATGACTACAACTTGCGTCGTTTTAGACAATAAAAAAAAATACGACCTTTGGGGTGTCAGTGCCCCTTTAAAGGGCAGAGACGCTTCTAGTGTGGCAAAATAAGAGGAAAGCATTTCAAGGACGGTGACGAAGTGATTGCTGAAGTGGAGCGATTCCTGAACTCTCAAGACGAGGAGTTCTATGACAATGGCCTTCGGCATGTGGTGCATCGCTGGAAAAAGTGGGTACCTTTTGGTGGTGAACATGTAGAGAAAGTCTCAACTCCTACTCGAGTTTGATTGCTGAAACTCTATTCCTTCGTGACAATAATACAAACTTTATGAACGCCCCTCGTATGTTAAATGAATCTATCTAAGTTAAAGTTTAATACCACCCTACTGAACTTCACTTCGCAACGTGTTCGTCATCAGGCCCATTGTTGCAAGTGGCCAAACACTGTCTACATCAACGACCTTCATAACTGTGACACTCCCGTATCCTCGGTAGTACAACCGGCCAGAGCCTACTCGGCGCCACGCCAAGTCCGTTCACAACAACTACTTCGCACGTTCGTAGTTTCACTAGTGCTCCGGTCCGCCGTCTCGACGGCACCCAGCCGCGGCTCCTTGGCAGTCACAATAGGTTGGGAGAGGAGGCGCCGGGGACCAGCCTATCTCCGAAATCCAAATCCTTCAAACCCCTCACAAAGCAGGCCCGCCGTAGAAAAGACATGACCCCCACGAAGACTAGCGTAAGTCGGCGAAGGCCACAAGCGCGAAGCGCGCTGAACTGAACTTATCACCTTCAAGAACATTTCCTGCAAAAATACGCAGTAAATGTATAACTCGATCCTAGATGGTTCGAAATGTGATGACGCACACAGTCCATGCAATCAATTCATATAGAATCCTTCTGAAAAACCTTTTTGGAAACAAATATGAAAGTTTGTGTGTAACGCATATCTCAGCTTTTTTTATACAACATCTACCCGCGCTACACAAAAATGAGAAAGCGTTATAATAACCTAAAGTGTGGAGGCTTTTTCTCTAACAGTTGGGGACAGAATGCGATTCAAAAACGACACAGCGGTTAACTGCTGGAGCCCAATGTCCCGCTTCGTCTTTTGGGGGAGTTGATTTCTTTAAATAAGAAACATGTCTGAACATAGAATTAATACGGTAATGATTTTATATCTCCTACAGTAGATAGACAAATTCAAGGAAAATAAAATATACGAATGTACACACCGCGACACCGGCGGTATTTCATTTTGCTCAAACAGCGTGTCGAGGGACGCAAAACTTTAACACCTAGGTTGGGGCCTGAGATGAGCCCGTTTTACCGCGTAAGGAATTGCGAAAATAGTGTAATTTGTTAATGTACTTACAATAAAAAAATCCGGAACTGACTCCTTCGTACTAACTCTGTCATGCTGTTTGCATCATCGTCAATGCAACGGGGGCGAAGGGGTTCCGATTGACCGCTACAGAACTCGGGGGGGGGGGGTTTAGAACCCTCAACCTTCCCCCCCCCCCCCTCCCGTGGGTGCGCCACTGCGGGAGACTGTACAGACCGCGACACTGTTAGCGTGAATACGATCATCGGCGGTTTTTGCATTTTGCTCGGACAGTGTATCGAGGGGCGCAAAGCTGTGACACCTAGATTGGCGCATCAGATGAGTACTTTTCACGTACCACATAGATAATTTTGGTAATAGTGTGTCATCTGTCAATGTAAGATTGTATATTACGGAAATGACTCGCTCCTGTCGTGCACATCACCAGTGCAGCGACGAGGGGGGAAGGAGGATGGGAGGGGGCGATGAATTTATTTACCCTTAAAGGTCCTCGTTGTGACATTACATTAAAAAAAATCGTCAAAATATGCACACAAAAAAAAAAAATTTTCTCATGGAGCTCTGGGGGGGGGTTATGACCCCCCAAACCCCCCCCCCCGTAACCCCCCCCGTGGGTGCGCCACTGCACCGCGGTAACCAGTCTCGATCTCCTAAATGCTACCGATACCGACTATTCACACTTGACGTCACTCCCTACGTAACCTCCGTTTTCGGAGGCCCAGAAATGAGAATGGAGATAGTTCAGTTTCGGTTTCTTCAGTTCTTTTGTAGGCACTGAAATACGCGTCACAAATGTCTACAGAAAATTGGGCAGCGTGCTAGGTTCCAAAGAAGCATAAAAACACCATTTAAAAAAATTAAATAAAATCGCCTTCATTGTCCCTTTAATGCTGGACAGAAAATCGGTGTTTATCGGCGCTTCAGTCGAAGAAAATGGGACACGGGAATGGATTTACCAACCTCCAGGAAATACCTAGGTGCCTGAACCGAATACTCATAAAACGTCCCTGCTGTGACAACAGAAGGAAACAAGATGAAAGGTGTGCTTCCCAAACAAAAAAAAAATTGCAAACAGTTCAGTGGGCACTCTGTTCTGGGTTAACTCAAAACTCTGTATAACCCTGTTACGATAGATCTGGTTAACATACCAATCTGTAAATCTTGGTTGGTCTTCCTGTCTATGCCATTGAACCAACTCCGTCCGTTATCACTAAGGTTCAACATTTTCGGTTTAAACAAAAACAAAAAAAAGCCGATAAAAGTTTGCCGAATTTAATTTTCCGCATTCGGTTTTAAGTTTTAACCGTAACAGGTCAGTTTCTTCAACCGCTGGGTGCACGGGGGAGGGATTGGGGTACGGGTCCTATTACATACTATGTGCGCACTGTGTACTGCAGAGGGCACCCGGAAAAGTTCTTAATCTTTTTTTTAACACCCTCTCCCAAGCTTTTTGTGGTAACTTAAAGAGAAGAATCCCACAATCTAAAAGATAGGAAAGAGGTGCAGAGCCCACGCGAACCTGTGGGTGGGAAGTAGGGGTGTGCGAATACTCAAATATGTATACGAATCGAATAGCAAGTTCCCGAATAATTGGATTCGTGAATTGAATTCCTAGTATTCGGTCACTCGAATCTTCGCTATATTCGGCCAAAGACAAAAGAGCCTTCTTTTTTCCCGATGTTAGTGCAGTGATGTTCGACAGATCATGCAAGAAACACCTCTTGGTCCTACCATTCCACAAAAATCTAATGCACAGGTTAGAAAAAAAAAAGTAACGAATGCCACAAACTTTATAGCAAGCAGATTTAATCACGATTGTGACACAGTCTAACCTTTAATCACAACCGAAACATTCCGTTTGCACCGTTTCCAGAGAGGTATTGCTGGGAGGCCGGACTTCAATGCCATGCCTAATTCTTTTCACGAGTAAAGCCCCTCGTTTCAAATTGAAGGGTTTATGTAGAACACACTTGCCACACTCACATAATTCGGCAACTGCAAGATCTCAAAAAGAAAACCCCGTTAACCACGCTGATAAAATCGGCCGTTGTTGTCGTCGTCGTTTTGGAACCGCAAGCCGCAAGTTCGAAATCGGAACGAAACGGAACGGAAAAATAGTGTGCCTAGATTTGAGAGGGTTTCCACCCAATGGATAGCCGCATTTGAAATACGAACTGCGAGAAGGTGACAAAAAGATGAAAGCACTGATCGGGCAGGCGTCGTCGCTCTTTTGTTTGCTGGCCGACTTTCCACACAACAACACAACACCTGCACACTTACGACCAATCTGTGCAGGAGCTGTGCCGTCTCCGTTGTTTTAGTTTCGCTTGCTCCCTCTTTTAAATCTACTAGGTTCTCTAAAACAGGGTAGATGAACGGTAGAATGGATGCATAGCGACTGTTGGATGGCGACTTGCGCCACCTAACCACACGTTTTTTCTTACTGCAGATTATATTGTTTAAGCCTGTTTACTCAGATTTAACACCTATCTGTTTATTTAAATAGAAAAAATCCCGGGTGCCCTTTTTCGCCTTTAGAATTGGGACCAAACATCGCAAAATGCCCCTTTTCTGAGGTATACAGATATAAACAAAAAAGGATATGTCATTAACAAGAAATAAAAGGGCACACAGGGCTGTAACTTTGGGTTTTTTGTGACGCTCAGTGTAGATTGATTATGTTTGCGCCATAAAATTAGATATCTATAGTGTCCCACATCCATCAACAACTGCTTTCCTTTTGTTTGTTTTTTGCACCAGAACGTTTATACATTTGAGCTTTTGTTCCGTATGAGATGCATATTTTGCGCCAGGCACATACTCTGCACTTATAATAATCTCATTCACAGCACACTTTGAAAAATTCTTACAAATAAAATTACTATTCGATATACTATTCAATATTCAGCTTTTTTTCTTAATTTGATTCGGTATTAGATTCAATAACTACTATTCGGTATTCGCACACCCCTAGGGGGAAGCAATGAAAAGCTTGCGTGTCTAAGACGACAGAGGAAGGGCGCCAAGTGTGACAACGTACAGGTGGTGGAGGGAGTACAACTCTGCAACTGACTGATTTATGTCAAGAACACAGACGGAACTCACGCCCGGTGATAAACAGGAAAGAGAGGAAAGAAGACTGGGGCAAATACATGTGTGTGTGTACTACAATCAGATTTAGTAATTGTGACTTGATTGGAAGTGAAATGTACAGTTGGTGTGTGGACCAATATCTCACTCGCTTGTACTTGTGGGTGCGTGTCTCTCAATTCCTGTTCCAGTTGGATGAACAAGCATGCCATTTTTATTCCGGTCATTTTACGTCAGTTTATGTTAACAGCAATACTAAAGCCAGAATACATACTATTTGCCAGAAAAAACCAAAAACGTGTTTAGCTGATAAAAACCGAAAAAAAATATGCTGAATTTGAAAAAGTATAAAAACCGAAATATGCTATACCCTCGTTATAACATGCACTCGGACATAAAGGACTGTATTAGGGAGTTTGTAAGTAGTTCATCCTTTTGTTATACCGGACCCTTTGACAGCAGTCATTATTTCGGGTATTATGTAACCTGGGTCCGACAGCGTTGGCATCCATTTTGTGAACTGCTATCGTCACGGTCGGCGCCTCTGGAGCCTTGTACGACCCAAAGCGCACAGTAACGTTGATCATCGGTGCGGCTCTGTAAAAAGTCACCCCCTTTCAAAGTTCAGAAGTTTCAATAAACCAGTTCTTTTGTAATATACATTCACGTTTGATCAGTCTCGCCGGTTAGAACAGACTCCAGTCATAATCCAGCTCAACATCTTTAGTAAGAGTATCTGAGTCTTTTTTCTTAGATTATAAAAACATGTTCGATACAGTATCGTAAACACTATTATACACAGATGGGTTCACTGAAACTTTGACACGGCTATTCTAAAGTGGACACAAGCGTATCTATTATCACATTATCAATGTGTTGTTTTAAATGGTAGAACTTAAAATTCTGTCGAGGTAACATCCTGTGTACCGCAAGACCCTGTTTTGGGACCCTCATTATTTTTAATATTTGTTAATGACTGTGTAAATTCACAGGTATGTTTGTTCGCGGATGACTGTGTTGTTTACACGGGCATAACAGATGAAGAGAGTTCCAGACGGCCGCAGGGTGACCCGAGCCAAATAGAACAGTGGTGTCAGAAGTGGAAGAGGGACTTAAGTGTAAAAACATCTGTCCATATTATTTTTACCCAGAAAAAGGAAAACGAAAGTTGAAACATGTTAACAACTGAAGGAAGAAACCGTACCGGTAGAGCAAACAGTTAAATATCTAGGCATCACGCTTTCAGCAGACTGCACTTGGAGTGCCCATATTGAAGATGTTGTCATGAGGGCCGGCAGAGCGCTTGGATTTTTAAACCGAAATTTAAACAAATCAACTAAAGCTATCAAAGAGCTCGCCTGTCTCGTATGCACGACCAGTTTTAGGGTACACCTGCACTGTCTGGGGTTCTTGTCAGCGAAATCACATTATTGCCTTAGAGAGAATTCAGAGTCGTGCTGTTCGTTTTGTACTGGTGCTGTATGACCGTTTGGCGAGAGTAACCAACAGGATTAAAGAACTGGGATGGTCTACATTGGCATTAGGACAAACAAATTTGCACTTCAAGTTTTTATACAATATATACCACAATATAACCGGCATTAATTGCTCATCTTACTTATTACCTTCAGATTATATCTCTATTATATTTCGCTGCTTTGCCCAGCGAGATTGTGTGTGCCACAAATTTAGAAATGTATTTTTCAAGCTCATTTTGCCCCCTGCGACAATGCCTGATGGCACTGCAGGACCATGATGAATAAAGATTAAAGAATACTCGTTTTACAACAGAGACCAAAAACTTCATCACTATCAAAGTCTTTTACGATGAATGTCTACCGATACTGCAGACAAAGGTTTTCTTCTTGTGAAGCTTGTGTTTTCCCTTATTCAAGGGCAGCTCTAATTCGAGGGTTTTTGGTTTTCCCCGATTTTGATAAAATCATTCCTGGGGTGAATTTTTGTGGTTTATCGGTATTTACCAAAAACACGCAACCCTACTTACGAGATATTTCACTCACATACGTGAAATTTTAATAGAGTGTTCTCACACGGAGGTATAAAAGAATGTGCTAAATATTGAGTATATTTATATGGGATGGTTGTCAAGATATTAACACTCAAACGTGCAATCAACATAAAAAAATGAGAATTTTGGATATATATAGGGTTCCGTGTTTTCGGATAAATCCGCAAAAATTTGAATTACACTCGCCGTTAAATTTTCCGTCAATTCAAATTTATCCGAAAGACTGAATTTCGAGGTCACAGCGACAAAATAAACAGCAAAAAAGATGGAGTTTTACAACTACACTTTATAAGAGCACAAGGTCAGTGGTCCTGAGGAAATTCCACTTCAGTTTTTCTATTAAATCTAGAACTACTGACAAAAGGGGTTTTGCCTTTTAGCACGTCGAGGTTCCTTCTGGACAATGGGTGATAGTACCCAAACCTTTTTTTTTTTTTTAATTTTATGCAGTAAAATAAAATCTGAATTTCAAAGAATTGGGAATCTAATAAAAATAAACTCCGATAAACCCCGAATCCCCAGCGAAAAATAAACTCCAAAAGACACCCTCTGAATTTCACGAGAAATAAACTCCGAAAACATGGAATCCTAGATATCTATTAAAAAAATAAACAATTAAAAAACGAAAGACGTTCGCAATCCTCTGTAACGCCGAACTGGAGCGCAGCTCTTGAGGAGGAGGAAGAGGGGAAGGTACGGAGAGGAGGGTATGCCCCTTCTCCTCATCCATACTCTCCCCTCCTCTCTTGCTTCCCTCCTATTTAGCGGGAAATTTTCGCTAAATTTGCCGCTAAACTTAGGGGAAAAAATTCCCTGCTAAATATATCGGGGGAAATTTTCTGCTAAATTTAGTGGGGATTTTTTTCCGCTAAATTTAGGAATTTTTTCTGCTAAATTGAGGAATTTTTTCGCTAAATTTAGCGGGAAATTGTTTTCGCTAAATTTAGCGGAGAATTTTTTTCGATAAATTCAGCGGGGAAAATTTACTGCTAAGTTTAGCGGGGACATTTTTCCCGCTAAATTTAGCGAAAAAATTTCCCCGCTAAATTAAAAAAATTCCGGCTAATTTAACAGGAAAAATTCATTGCTAAATTTAGCGGGGAAATTTTTCCGCTAAATTTAGCAGGGAGTTTTTTCTGCTAAGTTTAGCGGGGAAATTTACTCATAATGCAATGCGCAGTGACGTCACTTGTGACGTCACACGTGACGTCCTGTGTGACGTCATTATGGGAAACGTCCCATAATGCAACGCGCAGTTGCGCCGGCAACCACGCCGATCAAGCCGGAAACGGGCGCCTAAGAGCTGCGCTCTAAAAATAAAACATACACTTGTTTTGCTTGATCTGTCCATACCTCTGAAAGAGAGTGTGCACTGCATTCACAGTTACTGTGTAACTTGTTAACAAAAAAAGGGTTTTTTATTAATATTTTTTGCTATTTTAAGACCCTTAAGTACATAAAGGCAGCATTGCACCAAATAGTGACATCGGGGAATAAAAATAATTAATAATACTAATAATAATAATAATAAAATTTATTTTGGTTCCGGAGAACCACGGCACTGCAGAAAGGCCAGTGGCCTATACCATGAAGGCCTGCGGCGTCGCATCTAATGAAGATGTGATGAGATTGTGTACAGATGACAGAGAGGTGCTGACGATGTTAAAAAAGGGAATACTTTTCTGAAGCTGTTTTTATTTCACTACCGTAATTTCCCGAGTCACCGTCCACCCTTCTTTTTGGGCAAATACAGATTTAAAAACAAAACGCAGAGTATCACTCTTTCCTACAAATACCCCAACGCAGACTCCGCGATCCGCGTTTGGGTATAGAAAAATGGGTTTTTTTTTTTGCTTTTTCTGAACTCTTTGTGCTTACCTAGCGGGACATGGCCCACCTTATTTTTTTTTAATGAATTTCAGGTTGTAGGGTGTTCGGTAGTTTGCACTTAGTGCCTAGTTTGAACGGAAAAATTATTAGCTCACAAAGAAATTTAAATCATATGTAAATCAACATTAATAAACTTCGTTATTCATTAAATCCTTCACATCTTGCCACAGTGAACAATCTAGACAAAAGAAATATAATATACCGTAGAATACCGCGCATCTGCCCATTCCACATTACGTGCCCATTCCCAAATTTGTAAGATCTGAGGAAATATGCGCAGTGCATTTATATGTAAAATTGATAACGGGGCAAGTGCCCAGGGGCGGATTCAGAGGGGGGGTCTGGATGTCCTGACCCCCCTTTTGAATTCTGCATGTCTAAAAATTTAGGGCGTGTAAACGGAAAGGGGGTGGGGGGCCTTAAACATATGATACGCTGACCAACACCTGACTCCCCCCTCAAGAAATACCTGCGTCCGCCCCTGCAAGTGCCCATCCCCCATTCTCCCGCGATTATTTCTAAATTTTGAGTGGGCGCTTGCAGGGTATTTTACGGTAGTCTGCACCTGTAGATAGTGCACATTGGGTAAAATTCCAACTTGTGTACACCTTTCCAGTGGCAGTCTTGAACGAAGCGATGTATATTGAGAGTCTCTGGTTTAGAGAGTGTACGTCAGTGTTGCCCAACTGCGTTGGGCTGTGGGTTTTCTTGTCCGTAAGCTGTGGCAGCCTGCGTAGGCGCTATTCTGGATGCTAGTGGCGGCTAAATTGCCGCGTTTTATTTTTTCCTTTGTGTTCTATGGTGAATATAATTCCTTGAGGTTATAAGAAAGTTGTACTTTTTTTGGGAACAAAAACAAACAGATTAAAGCTATTTTTGGCGTGTCTGTGCGCGACAGAACAAATGCAACTGGAATGACTTTTTATTTTATGTCAATTTTTTTACGGCACCATGCACTCAGCCGTGTCAATCTAAAAAGGTTGTTGCTGTCGAAAATAATTGACCGCACAGGATAGCCAAACTGCATGGCCCTTCCCCGCTTATAACACGAAATTCAACGATCTCATCAATCAAACAACATATATTTTACATACCCTACGGTGCCGCATTAATTGAACAGGATTTGAGAAAGGTCTCAAATAACAGAACATATCCATTATACATAGGGTTCTTCGTTCTCGGGTTTTATATTTTTCAAAAATCGGGGGGGGGGGGGGGGTAAAAATCGGGCTCTATTTTCCACGCTGATAATCGGGGGGAAATCGGGTCTTTCTCAAGCCATTCGAAAATCGGGTTCTTTCGGTTCTTATTTATAAAGAACAAGTACCTGAAATGTGTTATTTACACAACAAAAGTCAACAAAGTATATGATATAGCAATGCTGCTCAATCTTACAGTATATTTCCGCCTTCTGACTCATTCTGAAGCGAATATATGCAGAGGTAACGCAAATCGAAGAAGTTTGTTGCCATCAAATGAGTGACGGAGGAAGCAATTCTGATATTTTACGTAAATTCAGCTGATTTCAAGACCGATATTCGGGGAGAAATCAGGTGTAACCCAATTCTCATAAAAACTGTTTGGGTTGCAAAATCGGGTAATATTGGGTTTTACCCAAAAACGAAGAATGCTATTTATACACCGTCGACTACAGTCACTTCACGACGATCGGACAGAATCCGGCTTGTTTTGGGGCACTGTTTTGAAGAGAGGTGCTTTTCCGCACAGCACCAAAGCAAATGAACAAACGCATCTATTCCGTCACCATACCCCAGACCCGACCCTGTTAGCTATTTTTGGCAAAGACCGGGGACATAGCTGGGGAGGCTTTTCGGAGATCATCTCAACGGAATTTATCCCCGTAAGAACGTCGAACTGCCCGCGTCGCGGGCTGCTTGGCGTTCGCTCTTCTATCGTTTGTTTCCTGCGAAGACAGAGCACGTTATGAGCTTCGGTATTCCCTGGCTGTCACAGTGGAAGAAAACAAAAAAGGATGAGCATCGTGAACATGCAAATAAAGTAAAAACTTTCAAGAAAAGCCGGCGAACTTCGAATGCGCAATGCTGGCAGGGAGTCACGCTGACCATGCTTCCACAGCTCAGGCGGGCGGCAGAAATTTCTGGCTGATAGGGGTTGCTCGAGTCGCAAAATGACAGAGGCCGGAGAGCCCTTTTTGCAAAGGTCTATAGTCTGCGGACTATAGATCGGAAAATATGGTACATACCACTTGTTCTGTTCCGTGTGTCCATCCATCCATGTGTAAGAGAGCCTGCGCTGCGTTCACAATTATTATGTAACTTGTAAACAAAAAATATTAACCCATTCGCTGCCAAAGCCGGCGAATCGCCGGGTGTGCCGTCAGAGGCCATATGCCAAAGCCGGCGATTCGCCGGTCTGCATGAATTTCTGTTTTAAAGAGCCATTCTTAGATGGCGCACTATGTAGATTTGGGGTAGTGCATTTAGATACATTGCCAACAGATGGCGAGGGACGTTCTGTCCACTGTGTTTGTTTGAGCTCGTTCTTTTGTGTGTCGTCTTTCCCGCTCGATCGCTGCCCGCTTGGAGAAGATGGCAGCGTCCAGTGTGTGGTGTGGCCTAACTGACGACGAAATCATATATATACTCTTCGACGGCGATGATAACGGGACGTCTGGTGAGGATAGTGAGTTTTCGGAGCCTTCTGTCGACGACGGGGGCGATTCCGACAGCATTTCGGGGTACGAATCGCGACAAGAGCGCACTGGTTGTGCGACGCCTAAGCGACCGAGGATGGAGTGCTTCGAGATCTTTTATGTGAGGAAAAATCTGTGAGGCCTATTGATTTAAAGACTTGAACGAACCACTTACGCATGTAAATAAACATGTTTTCTTGTTTTCTGCACTGAGTTTTACCGTAAAAGCTTATTATACAAGCAAAACAATCGTGCCTAGTGTGGCCCTGTTTTAGGGGGAAAATGTGCGGTACGGACGGCCCGGCAGTGCGCTACGCGTGCAGTAGCAAATGGGTTAAAAACATTTAAAAAAAAAAATTTGTGTTATTTTAAGACCCTTAAAGGACACATGCAAAGAAAAAAAAACATTCTTTTTAAACAGCTTAGATGGAAAAAGGATATCATAAAACGATTTTACAACGAAGAAAAAAAATTTTTAGAGCTATATTTACGGCGCTATACGAATTTGTAGTTGGCGCCCGCCGGAGCCGCCGCTGGTCACGTGGTAGGCCCGCGCGCCGCCGCCCTGCGCCGCCGCCGCACGCTGAGCATTGTGCGAACGCCGCTTCAACGCGTTTCTCCACGCCGCCGTCGCCGCCACCGCACAAGTTCGTCTAGTTCGGGGCGCCGCCGCCGTCATCTGACCGGCGCACAGGTCTATCACGTCTGCTTGCGCTTTTTCAGGAGTTTCCTTTGGGCTCTAAAAGTTACTTATTAATCTTAGTTTTTTGTTATACTTCAAACAAAGATGAAAAAGTTACTTTTAGAGGCCATAGGAAGCTTCCGAAAGAGCGCAAGCACCACGTGACAAATATGGGCCCGTCACGTGATAAATAAGGGCCACTTTTCTGCGGCGCCCGCGGGCGCCAACTACAAATTCGTATAGCGCCGTAAATATAGCTCTAAACATTTTTTTTCTTCGTTGTAAAATTGTTTTACGATATCCTTTTTCCATCTAAGCTGTTTAAAAAAATTTTTTTTTCTTTGCATGTGTTTTTTAAGCACATAATTGCAGCATTGCATCGAATAGTGATGTCATGGGAATACTTTTCCTAAGCTGTTTTTATTCAACTACAGTCAAATCTCGTTAATTCAAACTCTCTTAATTCAAACTAACATGCAGGTCCCATCCTATGCGTCTCTATGGGAGGAAACTCCCGGTAATTCAAACTCTGCTTTATTCAAACAAATTTTTGGTCCCCCTCTCGTTTGAATTAACGCGATTCGACTGTATATGTCATATTGACATACTTCCAACTCTCTGTTCCTTTACCGTAAAATTCCGAGCGAACGCCCACCCAAAATGAAGAGATAAATGGTGAAAAACATGGGATGGGCTATCTTTGGGGATGCCACAGCAAAATTTTATCAGAAATAATGATAAGAACCCGGGCACCTGCTACAAACCGCGTGACGCGGGAACTGATATCGCGGACACGGCGAATTCGCATTTCACGATGCGATAAACACGCCGGAATTCACTACAAACTCCTGTGTCACGGGAAAAGATACCGCAGGTTGCAGACGCAGCAGATTCGCGTTTGACAGCGCGAAGGACCCGCGGAAACCCGCCGAGAACTCGCATCTCACGGGAACGGATACTGCAGAAACCGATATCGCGTGCGCAGATCGCGGACGTAAATGCGGGAATCCGCTGCAAACCCGCATGTCACGGAAACAAATCAAGCAGATCGCGGCCGCAGCAGAATCGCATTTCACGATGCAATAATACACGCGGGAACAACTCGCGCGTGTTACAGCTAGGAATCGATATCGCGCGCGCAGATCGTGGGCAAAAACACGGGAATCCGCTAAAAACTCGGGAACGGATAGCGCAGATCGCAAACGCAGCAGATTTGCATTAAACGCATTTGACGCGCGCAGATCGCAGGCAAAAACGCGGGACCGCAGATCGCGCCGTTGACGCGCGATTCCCGTCGGACATCGCGTGACGTCCGGCGGGAATCGGGGGAAGGGCGATGTATCGGAATACCGTTCCCAACAGATGTTGGACAAAAAAGGGGGGGGTGGGCGATCCTTCAAACGTGGGCGTTCGCTCGGAATTTTACGGTATACGTGGCATTATATTCAGGCTCCTCGAACATCTCACTTATAGTTCTTCCTCGATCGTTTTGTCGGTGACTCCAACCCGCGCGTCCGGTCTCTCACCCGCAGGTCCGAGCTGCAATGCGGCGAAGCGCTCAAGGCGGTCCTCCCCCACAAAGTCCACTCCGAAGGACGTGGATGCAACGGACGACCCCGGCGGCGGCAGCAGCGCTGTGGTGCAGGCTCCCAGGGTGCAGACGGCGGACGCGGGAACGCAGACGGGGCTTCGGCCGCCTGTCCTCGTGCGTCAGCTGCTCCGCAGGGCGCGGCCCAAGAAAGCGCGACGCAGGAGGAGGGAGACCAAGCTGTCCCTGTCCCTCCGGAGAGCGCAGCGACCTCCATCGCCGCCCGAAACGTCGTCCACCGTCCCCGAAGCACCCGGGGACGCGAGTCCGGCGAGTGAGCGGAGAAGGCGCAAGGTCGCCCGTCCCCCCGAGGGTCTTTCTCCTCCAAGCGCATCGACAGTTAGGAACGTTGCGAGCCCAATGAGGCAGTGGGGCAACAGGCAAAGGACTGTCACCCTTTTGCGAAGAAACCCTCGCGTCGGACGGCATCCCCGTTGGCGTCGCAAAGCCGGCGAGCGTGGCAACGGAGTGGGACGTCGCCCGACCCTTTGTCAACGCAGCTGTCAGCGTCTCCCGGCAGTTCGGAGCCTCCGGAAGTTGCCTGCGTGGCCGAGAAGAACGGCGCGAATCGAGTTGCCGGGGGCCGGGTTTGCGCGGCGGTACCGTCCGGGATCGAGGTGCCACCCACGTCTCCGGCGGTTGCGGACGTCGCGACACCGGTCGTTGGACTAGGGAAGGGTGACACGGAGCCTTCTTGCACTCGGGCAACGACCGTGCCTCCCCAAAGGCCTGGCGCACTGTGCGATCGGGACGGCTTTGAAGCTGCGCAGCCTCGTGCCAACGCGACGACCGAGACCGTTTCATTCGCCGCGATTGCGGCGAGTCTGGCGAGTGAGCGCGACGTGGCACTCCCTCTGGCGGAAAGGACGTTTGCGTCTGCGAGCGCTTCGAAGGTTGCCAACGTCGCGAAACCCGCGCGGGATCACAAAGACCCTGCAGCTTCACGGCCTTTTGGTGAGGGCGTGCCGACGGTCGAAGCCACGCGGACGCTTTCGACGGACGAGTGGATGGACTTGCCTTCTCCCGAGGTGGCGGCCGTGGCTGGGAGCGAAGCCGACGACCGTCCTGAACTTCGGAGGTCGGTTTCGACTGAGAGCGGCACTTCCGATGCTGCGGGCTACGTCTCCTTCTCGGATGCTTCTTCCATGGACACGTTTCCCTGTGCGCCCGCCGAGCGGAGGTTTTTGCAAGGTGTGTGGAGAAGACTGATATTTGACTATTGGAATAGACCTTTCCGGAAATACGTGGTGCCCTTGACGCCTGCTTTACGCTTTGTGGCGTTCGGATGTATGGCCTGTGAAATTATCTGAGAAACGAAGACGCAGTTGACGTTGGTTCAACAGTTCATGATTTGAGAATGCAAAAGGAAAGAAAAACAGGGTATGGGATGACCTTTTTCATTCGCTTTATTATTTTGTGTGCTCTGAGCTCCTAATGATAAGAATGACGCTACCAGGATATACGAAGCGTTCAAGCCGGCACGAGCATACATTCGAACAGCCCAACAATTCCCCTCATTGCAAGCTCTCCTGGAATTTTCCAGAAAGGTCTAATACTGCGTGCATTTTTTGTTTTAATGTTTTTGTCTCGTCTGTCTGCTTCTTTAGGCTTAGATGATGAATGGGTAAATGTAGATGACGGGGGGAAACGCATTGGGCTAGATGTGAATGGAAATGGCGAGACTCACGATTGCCCCTCTTGGAGCAGGGCTCTCTTGATTTGCTCACGTATGTGTTTCAGACATTAATGCAGTAAGGGTTGACTGCAGCGACGTCGAGGTTGATTTGAAGTCACTTTTAAATCTTGTAATATTTTGTTTTCAAAGAATGGGCTGAAGACGTATATAACTAGAAATAAGGAATTCAGACATTTGCTTGTTACAGTGAATTTTTACAGCGAAGCTGTAATGCGCTAGGATCTGGGAAAAAATGTGTCCGCGGATGTTGACAGAAAACTTCCCATTGGTTGTGGCAAGTATGAATAAATAAAAATAAAAAGAGGGGGCGACCAGCGTGAGTCAGCCTTCCTTGGCATTATTAGATAGTGAGATCCTGATCTTTTATAATCTCCAGACGTCATCCTCGAGGTCCTCCTAGAAGTCGTCCGAGAGTTCGTGCTAGGTGTCGTCCTCTAGCCGTCCTCAAGGTCGTCCGAGAGGTCATCCTAGGGGTCAACCTCGAGGTTGTCCTAGAAGTCATCATTCAAATTGTCCTAGTCGTTCTCGAGGTCGTCCTTGTCGTCCTCGAGGTCGTCCTAGAAGTCGTCCTTGAGGTCATCCTAAACGTTGTCCTCGAGGTCGTCCTCCAGGTCGTCTTTGAGGTCGTCCTCTAGGTATCGTCCTCTAGGTGTCGTCCTCGAGGTTGTCCTTGAGGTCGTCCTAGGCGTCGTCCTCTAGGCATCGTCCTAGACGTCGTAAAAATAACATCTTTGCTGGTCCTCCATCTTCACGTAAAGTGGAAGGGCTCTACAATTTTTTTTTGCGTATTGTTTTATATTGCATTCAGCGTCATGCACTTTGATTAAATGTTCTTTCGAGGCATGGCTCAGCATTTTCATCTAGCCTAGCCATTTAAGGAACCTCTCGGATATTCTTCCAGCCAGTAATGCGACAGCTTGAGAGAGTTCAACTGCATGTGTATTTCATGACAGTCTCACCTTTCCAGAGGTTATCAGTTTGGTAGATGGCACTGACGCCTCTGGGCAGATGTGCTGCATCTGGTGTCCTGCAGAAGAGAGCTACTGATCTTGCTCAGAATCTGCTCCACAGCTCAGTAGACGAAGATGGCAGTGTGAAGAAAGTGGCTATTGGAATGGTCTGTACGTGCCAATACCTCAAGCTAGCCTTAAACTTAAAAAACACATGCAGAGGAAAAAAAATTTTTTTTTTTAAAACAGCATAGATGGAAAAAGAATAAATTTACAATGAAGAAAAAAAAAATTGTAGAGCCCTTCCACTTCGCGTAAAGATGGAGGACCAGCAAAACTGTTATTAATGCGAAAGCATTAACTGTCTCGCGGAGCGAGCTGACGTCATCAGCTTTGAAACCGCGCCAACCGGCTCTTAAATCCTTCTCGCCAGCTCCCAGCTATGAAACCACGCGCAAAGCTAGCCAACGGCACCTTTTACTCTTCGGTCCCATTGGCCGGCACATGCGACGAGGCTCCCAATGGCCGGACATGCAGTGCCATGGGGTGGCCGGTCGTTGAAACTGATGCTGCGCATCACTTTCACCGACTGCCGACACGTTGGCGCGCTCGGTGGCCTCTGCTCGTGTCGTCGCTGACGAACATGCCGCCGCCTCCAGCATCCACATTGTCGGTGGTGGTTCTGCTCGTCTGGACACCGACGAAATGGCGCCGCCACAGGCATCCACACGAAAAGGGGAGCGGACGAGCGGCTTGCATGCTTTCGCATTTACAACTCATAAGAAGTGCTTAGGTTTACCTCAATCTTTTTTTTTTACGACATCTAGGACGATGCCTAGAGGACGACATCTAGGACGACCTCAAGGACGACTTCTAGGACAACCTAGAGGACGACGTCTAGGACGACCTCAATGACGGCTTCTAGGATGACATTGAGGACGCCGCCTAGAGAACGTCTAGGACAACCTCAAGGACGACTTCTAGGATGACCTTGAGAATGGCATCTAGGACGGCGTCGAGGACAAGTTCTAGGACGACCTCTCGGATGACCTTAATGATAACTTCTAGGACGACATCGAGGACGACTTCTAGGACGTCTAGGGCAACCTCAAGGATGACTCCAAGGAAGACCTCTCGGACGGTGCCTAGAGGAGACCTCTCGGACGACCTCAAGGACGACTTCTAGGACGACCTCGGATGACTTCTAGGACGACCTCGAGGACGACGCCTAGGATGACCTCTCGGACGACCTAATGGTCGACTTGAGGACGATGCCTAAAGATGATAACAAGGGATCAGGACCTCACTATCTAATAATGCCAAGAAAGGCTGACTTAGCTGGTTGCCCCCTCTTTTTATTTTTATTTATTCATACTTGCCACGACCAGTGGGGAGTTTTCTGTGAACATCCGCGGACACATTTTTTCCCAGATCCTAGCGCATAACGGCTTCGCTGTAAATATTTTTAGAGCTATATTTCTGGCGCGAAACGAATTTCTAGTTGGTGCCCACGGGAGCTGCCACTGGTCATGTTGTAGACCTGTGCGCTGCGCTGCCGCTGCCGCATGCTGAGCAGGGTGTGCCACTGATTGAACGCGTTTCTCCACGCCGCTGCCGCCGCCAGTGGCGGAAGGGAACATTCCGGTGCGCTGCCACCATCAGTTGTTGCACTTCAAACGAAGAATAATGAGTGACTTCAAGGGGTAATGAAGCTTTCGAAAGAGCACAAGCACCACAGGACCATAGCGGCCAGTCACGTGACCATAGCGGCCACTTTTCCATGGGCTCCCGCGGGCGCCAACTACAAATTCGTTTCGTGCCATAAATATAGCTCTAAAATTTTTCACAGTGGAGCTGTTAAGGGCTAGTTTCCCCAGGATCGTGTCCCCCACAAAGAAATGTAGACACAAAACTCTGCTTGCCGCCGTCGCTCATAGATTGCGGCAACATTTCTTCGGTGGAAGAAGAGCGGGAACGAAATGAGCGGCGAAGTGCGCAGCAACGCAAATGGTTTCGTAACCGCTGCGAGGCCGCTATCGCCTAAAGTTACACTGCCTCGAGCGCTTCAGATTCTCTTGCGAAAGAAGAGCAGATCGCTCGCCTGGAATGCCACTGTCGAGAACAGGAGCTGCAGCTCCACTGCTCTTCCTTCTTCACCAAAGTGGAAAGGCTGAAATTTTTTTTTTCATTTGTATATTTCTTTTGGATTTTCTTTTTTCATTTAGGCTGTTTATAAAAAAAAAAAAAAATTAATTTTTCCTTTGCATGTGTTCTTTAAGCCACCATTGCAGGGATTCTCAAACAATCTCAAGGAGCTCCAATCTTCCTCAAATGGTTACCGAAGAACTGCTTCCCGGTTTCGACATTGACACAATAAAACAGCGAAGAGGCTTGCGGACCTTGTCAATGATAATGCACATACTAAGTGTTGGCATCATAGTTAGGCATCATTGGGAGGTTCAGGCCTGCTTAGAGAGTGCTTAAACTGGAAAAGTGCATTGCTTAAGGGTGGAACAGTGGAGGAAATTTGGAAGCTCAGGAATCCCCCGAGATACTATACTTCGTCTCACCTTAGTATGGACTATTGTTAGCCGCGCATGCTAAAAGCTCGAGCTAGTCGCTTTGAATGAAGCCGCGGCGGCTGCACGAGCGCTCGTGCAGCAAGTGCTCTAGTCAAGGCAGTCAAGGCTGGCCGCTCGCGCTAGCACAGCCTTCGCGGTTAGTCCTTGCTAGGGTGAGACGAAGTATAGGAGCGCAGTTTGAGAAGTGGTATTGCTTCCCCCGCCACCTCCTATGGAAATGCAGAGTTGCTGAAACTAACGCCGATAACTGATAATGTTACGAGGAAGCGATATACCTCCAAAAAGATTGCGACATGAATGCATCCCATGGCAGCATTGTATTGTCTAGAGCGTGTCCATTGTGGGGTATAAATGTGCACCTGCCGGCCAGCAAGCCCCGTGTGTTCCATAATTCAAAACATAAAAAAAAGGACGAATGCACAGCACAACCAAAGAGCGAGCTTCCGCACCCATTTATTGAACATTTGATTGATGCAAGGCCAACTATGTCTAATGTTGTCGAATGAGCCAACTAAGATGGCCAGACAGTTGTCTTGCTCCTCATAGTCCAGAAAGAGCTTGGTCCACTCAGTGTAGCTGACTATAGTATCGCCCATTGGTGCCGGCTGTCGGACACCATATCGGCGCAACTTGCCCGAGTCCTACGCCAATGTCCCAAGGGGAGAGAGAGTGTTTGTCCTCTAATCTGCCGTCTTTGTATCCAGTGGGCTATGAGCTTTCTTCCAGCCCTGCCAGGGATGCCCAAGCGCCATCTCTTGGCCAGGAGTACAGACAGAGGTCGAGAGGTTACTTATTTCGATCTGTCCTGTGGCAACACGACCATTTGATCGCATCTGGGTGCGGGACGGCTAGTTAACCACCCTGTGGGAACGAAGCTGGGGAGATGAGTGCCCTCAAATAATTACGGCACGCCATATGTGAAACCTATTTACAGTCTTTTTTTCACTGCAAGAACCAACTACGCATCGCAAAACGCTCAGTCTCGGCCCAGATGTAGTGCTAGCGATCGAAACCAGATGCCAAATTTTGCAGAGCTTGCCTTCATCCGACAACAAATGTTACGAGCGTTTTTTGGAAACTTTTAGATAAGGAAATGTCGGCCGGTAAAGCCTAGGAATACATGGAGATGAGAGGTGTTGGGTACTGGGAACGGGCATCATTTTCTTATTAAAAGTGGAGAAGAAATCGCTAATCACCCTTGAATTGGATAACGGCAAGCTCTGAAACTTTCGCACTGGGTCCGGAAGACCGCACTCGGTATTGCCCCATGGTGGACCGCAGCAGACGCTCTGAGCCATCCCAGCTATCCAGCGTTGCGAACACATCGTGTGACTACGTCCCACATGTTACATTCTGCACCTTTCCCGAGGTTCAATTCACACTTGCATGGCATTGGACTGGCTTTGATGGTTCGTAGTGTTCTGTGTGGTTTATCATAAGGTGAAATGGAGCCTCTGCCGAGCGTTTGGCAATGCGTGGCTTTTTTTTTTTCAGTATAAGCAGTATAAGCTTTTTTGCAGTGCTTGGCCGGTATTTTACGGTAAGTTTCTTTCTTGGACACCCGGTACTTGTGATCATTCATTTGTTCTTCTAAGACTTCCGTTCTTATTCTTATGGCAAGGATATTTGGCAAGTTTGACTTCGGCTGTTTCTAATTTGTGTTTTAGGAAAAAAGAAGAGGCCAAGGACAACTTCGGGCTCCAAGTCGAAAAAGAAGCCCCTGCTCGTGTCGATGGCCGGATTGCTCAAAAAGAAAGAGCCGGAAAATCTGTGGAAGAAGGCAGCAGCATGTCCGGAAGTCTGCGTCGTACGCCTCACCCGCCTCACCGACGAAGAGATCGCCAAATGGAGACAGGATTCCACTAGAGACGTAACCCTTCTCCCGCAACGAGGCTCGAGCAGTGACGACGACGAGGCGCTCATCATCATAAGGAAGAAGAAGCACGGGAAGCGCAAGAAAGACTGCGTCGACGAGGCAGGGCCGTCGGAAACCAGAAAGAGCAGAAGGCCGGAAGACAACGTTCCTAAAGGCGAAGTTGGCGTCCACGGAAGCGAAGGTCGCAGGGGAGCGAAGCGGAGGTCGAGCGTGGCGTCTCCTACTCGTCGGCTTTCCGTCGAGACACTCTACACGAAGAGCAGCGCTGAAGAGCGGGTCCAGACGAAGCAAATGGCGAGCCAGCTTGCCTCGTCTCGAGCGCCGTACACCCCGGAAAAAAGCGCCAGCGATGGCGTTGCGAAGAAGAGTGGCGAGGAAGCCAGGAAGGCTGTCCCGGAGAAGAAGAGGAAGGGCGGGGCCGAGAACGGGAAGGTCAAGAACGTGGAAAGGCGGAAAGAGGTCGACGAGGCCGGCGAAAACCGATCGCCACAGGAAAGTGGCGCCGGAGAGGACTTGACCGAGGACGTCGAACGTTCCGAGTTGCGGAAGGCCGACTCGACCCGAGACGGGGGGAAGGACAGCTTGGCCGAAGGCCCGACCGTTGGTCCTCAAGTTGGAATAAATGCCGGCAGCCCTTTCGGCGGTCCTGTTGGAGACGGTCCAGCAAAGACGAAGCCGAGAGAGGAAAAGGTGTCGGGTGAGAAGGGAACGACCGCCAAAGCGAAGCATAAAGAGGCGAAGACGAAAACTGCTTCGAAAGGTGCTTCTTCAAAGCATGGCAAAGATAGAAGTCTTTCATCCAGACCGAATGTTATGGACAGCATTGATAGAGATAAGGGGAGCGTTCAGGACACTTCAGCAAAGAGATCGGACAAGAAGCAGTCGATGCCTGCTGGCAGGCAGCAGAAGGATACAAAGAAGCCTTCCAGCCTGAAGACAGCCCATAATAGAAATCAGACGGCCGACGCACCTGAGCTTCAAAAAGGATGCTCCTCTAGGAATCGTCAGATTTCAGGAAGTGACCAGGAGGCAACGGAGAAGAAAAAACTCGCAAATGTGCCGGAAAGTGAAAGTGTATCTGGTTTTACTACGGACAAAGAGGAGTCTTCAAACTCTACTGTGGACAAGGAGGCTGGCAACTTACCTCCAAATGTTGGCAAGGGAGATAGCAGTGTGCTTGGAGTGGCAGACTCGCATTTAAGAGCTAAGGGTCCGACACAGAGCCCCGAGAAGGGTGGTGGCAGCAAAGAGAGCAAAGTCGATGACAAGGGTAGGGGGCACGCGTCTAAAGTTGTTGGGAAGGACAAGAGGGAAGAGCCGAATGTCCGCCGAAGTAAAAGCTTGTCTTCAACTGTGAGCGAGCCTGGGATCAGTGTTTCGGATAAATTGGGAAACGGCATCAAGCAAAGACATAAGGAAAGTGAGTCGGACAAAAAGAGGGAAAAACACGAGGTTCCTAAATTGGGTAGAGACACGGCGACGACGGAAAAAATGGATAAAAAGGCTACGACCGATGAGGCGACCAAGCAGGCCGAGAAGGCTAAACCACGAATCTCGTCGTCCAAGCCTGATAAAAAGTCGCATATAAAAACGGCAACAGCCAAAACCAATAACTCCAAAGCTCCAGATAATGTCACTGCATCAACTTTAGATGCAACGATTCAGAGCAGTCCTATGGCACTACCATCGTCGGCAAAAAGCACTTCAGAGAAAATAAGTGCAGCAAAAGTCCAACATGACAGTCCTGTTCCTGAAGAGAGTTGCGAGACAGGAGCTGTGGCCTCGGAACAAGAAAAGGAGCTTGTGAGAACCCACCACCTGGATTCCCAGGGTGCAAAACACAATACAGAGCATGGCAGCAAGTCCAGCACAAAGAAACTGACATCTGGAACATCTAAGAGGGTCAAGAAATTGTCTCGAAGTCCTTCCAGGCAGGCTCTTGCTGCTGAGAAGAGTGGCGCAGAAGAGAGTGGCACGGAGAAAAGGAATGCGGAGAACAGTAGCACAGAGGACATCGCTAGTGCTTCTGATCCCGTCACGTCTTCCGAAAAAGAAAGAAAGGAAAAGGGTCTAGAGAAACATAACAAGGCCAAAGAGGTGCATACACATCTTACTGCTGCCAAGCTTCCAACTGCTCTTGACTCTGCAGCTAGGAACTCAAAAGTGAGTGAAAGCACTGGCCAGCCTACAGCAAGCACATCAGGACGAAAGCAGACAAAACAAGGTTCTGTTCGAAAGAAGAACAAGCTATCGATGGACCCTTTCGAGAATGTTCAACATTCTGACAACAGAGAAGCTACCTCTGACAGTTCTGCACCTGCAGTGTTTATTGTTAGCAAACACATACCTCAGTCAAGTGGTGGTTCAGCGCTGCCAAGGTCTAAGGGTAATGCTCCTGAAGGGGAGTCTACCCATCATCAAAAGGAGCTCGTCAAAACATCAGCGTCCAATACTTTGTCTTTGAAGCTTTGCCCAAATCCTGCCAAGAAATCGCAGTTGCTAAGTGAGCCCAATGCAGAGGCAGAGGCCGTGAAAGTCCTGAGCATTGCAGCTGAGGACGTGGGCAGCCTCCAGCCGAGCAGAGACGCTAGCATGTCCCTAGATGAGGCAGTAATTGCAAATGCTGGTAAACCTGACCAGTTAAAGTCATCATCAAAATCGAAAAGAACCAAAGGGGATTTGAAAAACACTGGGGCAGAGAATCCTACTGCCATGCTTGGAAATGCAGTCACCCTGATTGTTGATACTCCTGCTGAGAAACTGGTTGCACCACAGGTGTCTTCTCAAAGTCTCCAGGAATCATCTGTTGGTGCTTCACTAGCCACTACAAATATGAACGAATCCCTTACAAAAGTAACTCCAGAGGTTGCACCATCCATAATAAAGTCAACTACAGCAGTGGAGTCTTCTCAAAAACAAAGGAAATTTTTAGTTAGTGTTCCACAAATTACTGATTTGAAGAAAAATGTTTCAAAATCAAAATATTTGAAGAGGCATGATTCAAAACCAGATGCTTCGAAAGCAAACGCTTCAAGTGTGGTTGCTTCAAGTGTAGATGACTCAAATACAGATACCTCAAAAATCAATGCTATAAACGCTGATGTACCCCAATCCAACGCTCCCAAAAATAATGCTCCAAAAGCCGATGCTGCAAAAGCCGACGTTGCAGAAGTTGATGCTCCAAAAGCTGATGCTCCAAAAGCCGACGCTGCAAAAGCTGACGCTCCAAAAGCCGATGCTCCTAAAGCCGATGCTCCTAAAGCCGATGCTCCAAAAGCTGATGCTCCAAAAGCCGATGCTCCTAAAGCCGACGCTCCAAAAGTTGGTGCTCCAAAAGCTGGTGCTCCAAAAGCTGGCGCTCCGAAAGCCGGCGCTCCAAAAGCCGATGCTCCAAAAGCCAACGCCCCAAAATCAGTTGCTTCAAAACCCAATGCTTTAAAGGCCACAACTTCAAAATCCAAAACTCTAAAAGCCAATGCTCTAAAAGCTGATGCTCCAAAAACAACTGCTCCTAAAGTCGATGCTCCAAAAGCCGATGCTCCAAAGACCGCTGCTCCAAAAACCGATGCTCCAAAAGCCGATGCTCCAAAAGCAATGCTCCAAAAGCCGATGCTCCAAAAACCACTGCTGCTAAAGGCGATGCTGCAAAGGCCAATGCTGCAAAGGCCAATGCTGCAAAGGCCAATGCTGCAAAGGCCAATGCTGCAAAGGCCAATGCTGCAAAGGCCAATGCTGCAAAGGCCGATGCTGCAAAGGCCGATGCTGCAAAGGCCAATGCTGCAAAGGATGATGGTGCAAAAGACGATGCTGCAAAGGACGATGCTGCAAGAGTCGATGCTCCAAGAGCCGATGCTTTGAAAATCAGTGCCTCAAAATCAGTTGCTCCAAAGTCAAGTGCTTCAAAAGCCAGTGCTTCAAAGGGAAAGACTTCAAAATCAGGTTCCTCAGAGGCAGATGCTTCAAAATCAGTAGCTTCAAAGGGAAGTGCTTCAAAAGTAAATGCCATGAAAACAAACGCGTCAGAAGCAAATGTTTCTAAAACAAATTTACCAGAAGGAATGGTGTCAAAACAAAATACTTCAAAAGCAAAAATTTCCATTGCAAATGCAGTTAACGCAGTAGTCATAACTCCCAAAAACATAATTGCAGCAGAGCAGCTTTCTCAGGGTGCTCGAACATCTTCAGCTACCACCTCAGTTGACAAATCAGCCATTATTTCCTCCGCTAAGGCTCCAGAGAAGTCATCTCAACAGGACTTTCAAAATTTAGAGAAGTCTTCTGCAGGCGCCTCCTTAGTAAGTACCAAACAAAGAAAAATTTCATTTACTGAGGCAATCACTCCGGTCACCAGTCCTGCCATAGAGAAGCTAGTTGCACCAAAGTGGTTCGCTGAAGGTCCGAAGAAGTCCCTGTCCAGTGCTATGTCATCAAGTACACCACAAGCAAAGCCTCCATTTGGTGATGCAACCATTTCATCCACTGCAAAGGAGTTATTAGCCCCGGAACAGTCCTCTCGAAACCCTTTAAAGCCCTGTACCACAGTCTTACAAGCTTCCGACTCGCACGAAGCGATGTTCGACTCAGTTGCCGTCACCGTGAAGCAGGCCCCTGCACAAAATCTAAGCGTTCGGAAGTCTGTGGCAAATGTTTCAAAAGTGAAGGCTTCCCTTACTCCCGTTCCTGCTACCGTTCTGGCTCCCGTTACCGAGATGACTAAGAAAGTGCCGGTTTTACCAAAGCAACCTGCTCAAAATCTACAGAAGTCTTTGACTAGGGACTTGACTGTACCAGCTGGAAGCACGGGCTCTACAGTTGGCTCAGAGGCGAGCAAGAAACCGGAGGGAGGTCTGCCCCAGCCCAGTAAGCCTAGTTCCAGGCTGCCTGCACCTGTTGTTTGCCGGGACTTTCTTCTAACTGACTCAACTTCTTTCCAGAACGATGGGAGTGATCTGCCAAAGCCCATGGCTATAGCCGAAAGGTCAGAAACAAAGTCAACTTTGAGTGAATCAAACCTGTCCGCTGCCCCAGCCCTAGGGTCTTCAGCGGTCGAAACTTCAGACGGGAATGCTGATGACGAGAAGGATGTGGAGGGCAGCGACCTAAGCGACGTGGATGACTTCTTTGACGACTTTGAGAATGCGGGACAGTGGATCACCGTCGACGAAGCTGGAGAAGAATCGGACAGCTCTCAGGAACTGTTTGCCAGCCAGGGGGAGTTGTCTTGTGCTTCCGTGAAGTCTGCCCTCGATTCAGGGTCAGCCGAAGTGTTCGGGAGTAACGAGACGCCCGAGGCCTGCAAGGGGGATCCCGTGTCTGCCAGGGGTCAAGACGAGCCGACGATTTCAGGAGCTGAGCACGGTCCCTCAGGTCATCACGCTTGTGATTCTGCAGTGATCTCAAGCTCCCAGCAGGTTGAAGTGCCCAAGGAGGTGGACGGCAGTGGTCCCTGCACCAAAAGCACTTTAATCGAAGACTGGCGTCTTGAAGTATCAAAACCTAAAGACTTTGCTACTAGTCCTGGTGATGTGGGCAAGGACTGTGGGAAGCATAACAGGTGGAAAATGAATGTTCCAGTCGCCCTTCAGTCTGGAGTGAAGGGCGTGGCATCTGCAGTCGAGACAAACAAACATTCTGCCGTTGAAAAGGTCAGCATTGTAAATACGATAGAAAATCTAGATCAGAATGAGAATTTCGGGGCTGCCCACAACCTTCCTGAGAGTACGCTGGGGCCTAGCCACAGCATGAACCCCAAAGCCATGCTTGAGAGGAATGAAGGGAGTGCTACTTTTCCAGCTGGCAAGAGGAAAGCCACCATTGTCGACGTCGAGAACATAGACACAGACGAAAATCGACGCAACAAAGCTGATGCTTATGCCGGAAGTGCTAGTGGTTCCGCAGAAGCACATCACATCGATAGTCTTGATTGTAGTTCAGTCTGTTTACGACGACGCGATGCAAGGGAACAGGAGGATTTTGCTGAGTTGCTAAGCGAAAAAGGCAGCTGCTTAGAGGAATCGAAGGCTGCGAACGCCGACGAATCTGGCAGCACGATCACTGGGGAGAAGTCAAGGGAGGAGTCCACATTGAAGAGTGAGGTGTCCATCCTGGAATGCTTGCAGGACGATCTGGAAGAAGAGGAAGCTCTGCTCAAGACAGGAGAATCTGGGAAGTGCGACGCAAACGAGGAGGAGGGGGAATTCGATGACGATGTGGCGTTTGACGACTGACATCGGCGACCTTCCCGACGTGATCGAGGAACTGTTGGACACCACAGTGGAGGCTCCGCTGCCCGAACTGGACGTCGATTCTCTCTTGCAAGCCGACCAGTCCTGGTCCCTCGAAGCGGGTCAAGACCCGGGCAAAGCGTCGGCTGGAGGCTCCTCGAAGGAACCTTCGAGGCATTCGTCTGAGTCCCGCCCGTCCAAGGAAGACCCCGAGCGAAATGCCGAACCCGGCTGCGCGACGGCAACGACGTCGAACCAGATAGCGGAAATGCGCTGTGACTCCAACTCGTCAGACCTGGCCTTTCCCATGGTGGTTCCGGAGGGCGACGGATCCGGGATCCACAGCTTCTACATGGACGACAGTATCATCGGAGACCTCACCAAATCGACGAGCCTGGCGAGCAAGCAGCCGTGCCGGCTCACGAGCGAGGGGCTCGTCGCCCTGGTGCCGGCTGCAGCGCCACCCCACTTCGAAGAAGTCGCCGCGACGCTAGACACGTGCGATGCAGCCCTCGTCGCGAAGAAGCGCCAGGGCCTGTCCCACTGGCAGGGCGTGAAGCTGCAGGGGTTTGCGCCCAACTCCAGCTTTGACGTGGACTTCGAACAGAACCCGGAGCTGAGGATCGCCTTCTGCCGAGACCGCACCGTTGTCTTGACCCCGGCCCGCTTTCCGCCGTCGAGCAAGGCGGTTCGGAGGTGGGCGAAGAGCTGCAGGGAACCTCCGGAGATGCCGGCGGCACGAAAGGGGCGCAGGTCGTCTCCGCCGGCGCTCCGACTTGACCGCTCCAATGAGGAGGACGACTTCGACCCGAGCTTCAAGGAGGACCTGGACTTCGTGAGGCACAGCACCCCCATGGCAAAGGAGGACGGACGCGCGAGCACGAGGACGAGGGGGCGTGCCGCGCTCGAAAGGAGCGAGAAAAAGGGCAGGGCTCGTCTCGAGCTGAGTCTGCCTCCGAGCGGCCAGAGTGCGGCGACCGGTTCGAGTGCGAGGACATCTCTGAATTTGTCGGCGGCGACCACTGCGTCCCCGGCGTCGTCGCCGCTGAAGCCTCTGGACTTCAATATAAAGGTATGAATGTTTGTAACTTGACCTCGTGGTTGCAGACTTACGGGTAAAGAGGAGCCGCTGCGTGGTTCGGCCAGGGAGGTTATAACGGGCAGGAGGGGGCGTCTGTATTCTTTGTATATGGATTAAAATATAAAGAAAGTAGGCGTGGCCACGAAATGCCCCTTCAGTCTTTTGGCCTATAGAAAAGCTTGTTCGGTTAATGGGTGCCGCCATTTAAATATGGGAAAACAACCCCGTCACCATCGCATTGCCATTGCATCGCCGTGGCAATGCGGCTTGCCTCATATTTAGGCAGCGTCCGTTGAATCGGCGTCGGACAGGTGAGGCTCATGGCCAGCAGGAGGTTGGCATCTGGTGGAAGCTCTAGCGTTGTCTAGAGCGAGTCGTCGTAGCGCAGCTTTGAAAAGCGAGCATATCGGGTGCCGTACGTACAAACACTGGGAATGACACGGTTTCAGACTGCGGGAGGAGCTCCGTTTCCAGCACGTGCTCCATGCCTTCGGTGAGGCTGTGACTGCGCGTGCGCGTCGAAACTTCTTTGCGTGCGCCGATTGTGTCAAAAGCCGGCCATGACATGGGGCAGACGAAGCTGACCACTAGCACGGAGCAGGCGTAGCCTAAGTCCAACGTAGTCGACCGAGCCGACCAAGCGGCGAGAGCAGACAGTAGCTGCGTTCTATTTACTTACACCTCCTGCACTGGTGCAGTAAAGTGTAGGGCGGTGTACTTCCGGTCGTATCTAAATGCACATACCGGAAGTAGACTGCCCGACACCTTTCTGCTCTGATGCAGGAGCTGTAAGTAAATAGAACACAGCTAATAAGAGCGGCGTCTGTATGCAAAAAAGTCTGGGCTTGAGTTTGTTTTCCCGCATTGGTTGAGCATGACGTCGTGCTGGGTCATAGGGAATTTAAACGTCCTCGTGTTCGGCGCACTCGTGCGGGTATGTGGGGTGCTGGTGTGGCAAACAAGCTGATGTTGCATTTAGGGTTTTCCTCTGTCCACCTGGGCTTGTTGTAGCCGCAACCATAAAAAATGTTTTTCTTTTAGTATTATGTTGTACATGGTCGCCTGTACTTCAGCTTTCTGGAACAGTTTGTGCTGCGAAAATACAAATTTTGGCGAAACTTTAATACAACTAAAATTCAATGTTTTTCTGCCAGCTTGTTTTCCTGATTATAGCCACCTTAGTCTGGGTGTGATAGGCTTATACTTTCTAATCCAGTGGATTTCTCGCTTTTCAATCTTGTGGAATCACTGTTTGCTTTGAGTGGAAGCGAAAGAAACTATTCCATTCTTGGCGTTAACCCCCTGTTGATGAGTGTTGCCTACAGGTAACAAACCACATACTCCTAATGATTTTTTTTTGTTTAATAGTTCTGGCTTTATCCGATTTTTTTTTATCTAGTATTCTGGCAACAATCTTGAAGATCGAAACTACACCGCCATCTAGTGAAAAGATACGCAAATAGTTGACGAGAAACGAAGTTCTCGGTCACTGCGCAAACACGCGGTGACCGAGAACGGCGTTTCCCCAGATTTTCCAGAAAACGCCATGGTTTTGTGTGCTTTTCTCTTGCCACTAATATTTCACGATCGGTGACCATTTTACTTGAGGCTGTCGTATGCGCAGATATTGTGGACGTTTCATAGTGATCCATAGAGGCTATGCAAGGGAGCCTTCTTCTCACTTTTGCCTGGTGTTGCCCACAAGCAACAAAGCTATGGCTTGCGAGTTTATCTTATAGGTCAGCTGCGGTCAATATTTCTTAATTTGGAATTACGACCTTCTTCAGCTAAAGCAGTGTCCCTGAATTGCAAGGTATATAATTCTTTTTTTTTCAATATTTTGTGAAGTTTTATAAATATCACGGCTCAAAGTTTGGTTTCGGATGTCTATGGCAAAGCCAAAACTATCTGCTAGAGGGATGGCAACACTGATCATCAGCTACACCGCCGCGACAGGACGTCACAAGGGTGCTGTGCCGGTGATCCTTGACTAAAAGCTAACCCACTTGCCGCCAGCTGAAGAGCAGCTGTTTGCATCTTTAAAATCAGTTTCAGTGGAGTATGCGGCTTCACTTGAACGTGAAGAATTACGAACCTGTAATGGCAAGAAGATTTTTTTAGGCTTCAGCCCAACAAGCTGCCATTGCTGCTGCGCTCTTCCAAGTCCGGAGTGCCTCTTTTATAGCAGCTGAGCCGATGACATGGTCGCTTGATGCAGAATCCTGGCCAGTCATAGCCCAAAAGCCCTGAACACGCGCCACCAGGCACTGACCCGTCTGTGACAAAGGTGTTCCTTGAGAATGATCTTTGGCAGAGAGGCGCTCCGTGACTGTAATGGCGAAGATTGTTTTAGGCTTCAGCCCAGTGTGCTGCCACTGCTGCTGTACCCACAGTTCTGTACCCAAGGTTTTAGATTAGTTTTGGCCTGCCAGCATGGCTTTGAATGCCCGCACCCTTTTCCCAGGAGGAGAGGCCGGGCAGGAACCCCGCCTTGAACAGCAGCACGTCCCAGCTGGATGGTCCCACACGCTCTGGGACCTTTAATTTTGGCTACAGCGGAGGAGACCTGCAGCAGGCCAAAGGCACCAGTACGGTTAGTGGGCCATACTTACTCAATTAATGGCCCCCTTATTTATGGACAGCCCAGATCCGCTTTTTTGTGAATCTCACGGATAGCCATTCGTAGTGGTCTACAGATGGAGTCCAACAAATGACGAAGCAGATTTCATGTGCCATTTCATTCCCGTTTGTGTTTCACAGCAGGTTGCATTTCCATTCGCATTTTAGCGCATATTGGATTTTGAGGAATACGCATGTTCTAAGCTTCTTCGTTCGTCAGGCTACATTCCTAGATTGCCTTGATTGTCTGTCGGAGTGCGCGGAGAAAAAATAGATGCACTGACCTTGCTCATGTGCAGTGCTGTCATTTGAGTAAACATAACAAATAAAATATATGCCCATTGGTTTCTCTTCTTGTCTCCTGCGCATGCAAAGATGTTACGCTTAGACACCCAAAGACAACTACTTTATAGCTGTCCTTGTGTGTCTTTCTATAAGTCTGTTGTTGCTGGCCAAAATCACATTGGGATAGTTGAGTGGAGAAGAGATAGTGGCGGCTCGTAAACATTGCTGATACAAAGCTCATCGTCAACCATTTTCGTTCCCATTGACAAGCTCAAGAAAGCCTCGCAAGGTCACTGTGATTGTCGCTATTGGTGCAGATAAAAAATGATGAAGCTTTTTCCAAAAATGCTCTGCCAAGCTACACAAAACATCCCCCTCCTGGACCAGCTCAAATTGCTGCCATGTGGATGTATGGCATCCTTGTCTTATTGGGCACCGGGATCTTTGGTATCCTGGCCCCCGACCAAGATCAGTTGCCGAGTTTCGAAGTTACATGCTCCGACGAAGTTAGGTACTTCACTTCAGTTGTGGCTCTGAGCAGCACCACTTAGAAGACAAAACCTGCTCATGACCTCAATGTTAGTAGATCCCCGACCTAGGCTTGACAAGCGTGCCGAGCTTCAGCACGTTTGTCACATGACAAACGTGTTAAAGCTCGACGAGACTACGCCACGAAGCGGCAGACGTCTGCGTCTTTGTATTGCCGTAGGCTACCGTCGCGCTTCTTGCGAGATGCCGCAAGACGTGCTGGTGGCGATTCCGACGGGAGCTAGGCATCGCTACGTGGAGCCACTGGCGATGATGATTGGGGCGGAAAGGCACGAGCATTGTCTTCTTAACTCCTTTTTTCTTTCACTCCCCTTCATTTCAGAGCCAGATGCTGACGTTGCTGAGCGTGGAGGTGCACGTGCACACGCGCGACGACCTCCACCCGAATCCCGCTTACGACCCTGTGCAGTGCATCTTCTACTGCGTCCACAACGACCCGCAGGAAGACGACTCGGCCGCGACGGACCTAGTGGGTGCACTCTCGGTGCGCGAAGTGCGGTCGGTGCAGCGGGGACCATCGCCCCTGGAGGTGGACGACCTCGAAGACCTGATCTCCGGCGGCAGCTCGTCGTCCTCGAGAGGCCGCGCCCCCGGGGGAGGCCGTGCCCCGCCTAAGGAGTGCGGCCTCCTCCGGAGGTCGGGGGTCACCAACCTCACGGTCAGCGAGGTGGCCGGGGAGGTGGAGCTCTTCGCCGCGCTCGTGGAGCTCGTCCGGAGGTGGGTCCCTTCGCTTCTCTGGGAGAGACCCTTGCGGAACTGCCCGTGCGGTAAACTCTCGGCTTTGGCATCGTGGGGTGCCGATAATGTGCTTCTCAAATGTGCTTCTTTGATTTTCACCTCCCGACAAAGGTCTCGTACCGTTGCTTGTTGCGAGCTTGGCGGCGGCAAAGGTGTGTGCGGCAGACGCGCATCGTGCCGCAGGTTGCCCTCTAGCTCGACGGTCCACGGAAACTTCGTAGCCAGAAGTTGGGACGCTACGAGGACGGCAGTGCTCTCATTTGCTCGCGCTTTTAATAACTGTCCCATGGAGTGAGCTGACGTCATCAGTTTGAATTGCGAAAAAGACACCTAGTTTCCTCGATCCCAAAGGAGCGAAGTAAAGCTGATGGATTTCGCCTTCGGTTCCATTGGCTGGCACGCGTCGACGGGGATTCCATTGGCCGCTGCGCTCGTCAATTTCTACGACCGCTCACCCCATGGTGCTGCGTGTCCATCAGCGTGCCGTTAACACGGCACGTCCAAGTTCATCAGGGGGGCACGCGCGCTGACCGGCAACAAAAAGTACTCTGCAGATGAAAAAGGGAGCGGACGAGCGGCTTGCATGTTTTCGCATTCTTAACTCATAAGAAGTGCTTAGGTGTACCGCGAGCTTTATTTGCTGGAACACCCGCGACCGACCATCGGGACGGCAACGTCCGACAATTTGACACGTCGGTTCTTGCGTCGTCATTCGTTTCCACTAAGGGACCACTTTTGAGGCATGGGCAGTCATGGATGCCAAACAGACCGGTCAGAAACATGTTCACCCCCCCCCCATAGCATTGCCACGTGCTAGCATCGCACTCGTCGCAAGATGCTGCGAGACATACCTGTGGCGAAGCGGACGCGAGCTTAGCTGTTCTGTGTGGATCCACTATAGCAGTATAATTCTCAACCACTGATGTTTTGGGAACCCCTTCTGGATCAGCAGAAGTGATAGGGTACCCCATCCACCAGAAGGGTTTGGGGGGGTGAGGGGGGGGAAGGGGGATAACAGACAGTTGCGATGATGGAACTTTAAATACAGAAAACTATTTGCATGCAAGCCAACTTTGAAGCTCTGAGACATAGACTAGTCAACCCTACTCACTCGACGCACATGTAAAACAGTCAGCGTTAATAAAAAAAAAGTTTTATTGCTTGAAGGCTTTTTAGGGTCCCTGAAAGCCCTGAGAAAGCCTTCAGGGACCACAGACCCCCATTCAAGAGCCACTGCACTATAGTCACTGAGAGTAAGAATGGTGGGGCACGTCTTTCGAATGCCCGGCCTTTGTGCCTTCCGCACCGTGCTTTTGGTCGTGCCTGCACCGGAGGTGGGACAACCAAAGCTTCTCCCTGCCGATATCACCCTGTCGGCAACTGCAGCGAGGACATCAGAGTTGTAACGGCGCGGGCCTTTTTCACCCCGAGTGGAATTTTGGCCCGTGTGGGTAGCCTTCCGGACCCTCTGTGGCAGTCTCCTCCATTTCGTGGAAACCAGCCTCGTTTCGTTCCCCTTCAAAGACTCTCTGCATGGTGTTTATAGTCGCGATGAGGTGAGAACGGCGAGGAGAAGCTACGGTCGTCCCACCCACAGCACGAGCTTCATATCTTCGACGACGCTTTGGCGTCTCGTGCACCTGGAGTGCGCACGCAGCCGAGGCATGGCGGAAGCCACGGAGTGCGTGCTGGAGGTCGGACGTTCCAAGGACGTTCCGTTCTCACTTTGGCAGTGACTCGGCCCTTTGAAGGTCTAAGATTATATGATAGGCTATAGTTGGTTATGCATTACACAAATGGAGGTAGCGTTTTAGACGATGACAAGTAGAAGACAGCGCTTGTCCTCGTCTTTAGTGCTACCTTCCTTTGACAGTCGAGTTTTTTTTTTTCCAAAAGATTTTTCCTAGTGGTTGGGTTTCATTTCCAAAGGAATATAATATAAAGGAGGGGCCAATTCACCGTTTATTTTCTTGTTTTTCTTAGGCCCGCTTCAGACGGGGCAACTTTCTCAGCTATTTTGGGGTTGCTGGTGGGTTGTTCCCTAGCTTCCCCTAGATCGACACGAATTGCTGAGATCGGGTCCGGCTCGAAACAAGCGAGCAACTGGGAGCAATTCGAAGACATTTGAAGCGGCGGCAGGTCAGTCAGGAACGCAATATTTTGACGCGATATCCTGTGCCGGTGATGATGACGACTAAGGACTTGGTTCTGATTTGAAATTGATCATTTTTTTGGAAATAGACCGCTTCAGAAAGATGGGTTAGTATTCTCAATGCCATTTAAAAGTGTAAAAACACGTTTATCGTGCGTCACTGTGTGTCTAAATAGCGCAAGAAAAAAATTGACCGCATCTCCACGTGGTGAATGATGTTGCTTGGGGCGAAGCTCTGGTGGTGCTTGTCTGCGTAGACGCCGAGCCGCAGCATGCCGAGCCTTTTCATTCATATCAGTAGGAGAATGTGTGGTTTTCTTCTTTTTCTTTTTTTTAAGAAGACATGGGATGGCATCTCAGAACCCCCTACTCTTTTTTTTCTTCTTTTTCTTTTTTTCATAATTTTTTTATCTTTTTTTTCCAATTTTTTTTTTTTTCCCTACACGAGCACGTGAGCACGTGAGCATGTGCTCACGTGCTCGTGAGCACGTGATGTCACGAGCAGAAGCACGAGCACTCGACGCCGGCCGGCCTACGGCGGACGGCGGACGGACATACGGACATGGCTAGCCCCTAAGGAGCTTTGCCCCTAAAATAAAATTTAATGAGGATGATAGCAAATCGCTGCGATCGGTTGCTGCGTGTGAACGCGGGCGGCCCGTGTTGCTGGTGTTGGGACGTCGAGTTGCTGAGAGAAATTGCCCCGTCTGAAGTGGGCCTAACGGGAGCACAGACAGTGCTTACAAGCTGGTCGGGTTTAGAAGCATCAAAGAGAAATATTGAATGCAAGAGGTTGTAACCTTTCTTCCCTTCAATTTCATTTTGGCGCATCTGCTTCCGCGACATTCCGGCGGTTTCAGACCCCGAACCATGGGTACTTTACAGAGTCCCTCTATCTGATGGTAAGTTTCTCATCCTTTGAATTCAATTTTGAGAAGTGTTATAGGTCTGAATAGGAAGAGCCAGCACTCCAATTGCCAATACCGCCAGAACAGCCGACATGCGGAGCGGCCATCCGTGGCGCGTCACGTATGCGGAGCGTCTAATTTCAAAACTATAAATGGCCCCAGCAAATAGAGATACCACGCGAATATGGCGTTTATAGTTCGACAAAGACATAGCCAATAGCAACACCTCGCGCGGTGCGCGCAGTTTCGTGTTAAGGCGTGCACTTTCAAATGTGTAACCGCCGCCGTACATGTACGGCGGCAACTGTCAAAGGGTTAGGAAAGTTTTGGATCGCGAAGTGGATGAAGCGTCATTCCGGCCGTCGCACGGCATACAGGTGGGACCCGGACATCCTGGTGGGCTACGAGATCCAGAAGTCGTCGTGGGGCTACCTGCTGGAGCGGGCCAGCCAGCTGCGGCTCGACCTGGCGTCCATGCTGTCCCGGGTGCCCAAGAGCCCCGAGGAACACCCCAGGGAGGACAGGGACCCCGAGGGAGATGCCGTGCTGGACAGGGACGTCGTCGTGCCCGGCCGCATCGTCCTCAACCTCTGGAGGATTATACGCAAGGAGGTGCGTCAAAAACCGCTTTGGCACGTATCGCAAAGTCCCGTACGAGCGCCTTCCCCCGAGGGATCGGCCGTCACGTTGTTCCGGCTAGATGTGCGTGGGCTAAAAATGAGAAAACGTTGCCCACTCCTTCGATTCCTGCGGGGCATCTTGCTGCGATGGGAATCGCATCAACCGTGCGATCGGTGGTATTGGTATGTGCGACGAGGGAATTTGTAGTGCTTTCCCGAGTTTTCGCACTGCGAATACACCGAGTTTGTCGTGTCCACGATTTGCACGCGCAATAACAGTTGTGAATTGCGAGCTGGGGGCGGGTTACCGAAATTCGCAATTTCAGGCAATATTTTTAGTTTTTATTTACCGCTTTTATTGAAGACTACATACTTTTTTTCTCGATTCAGCAAAGTGCTTTTGCGCCGCAGCTTCGATTTAACAACATTCTTGAAAATCGCATATGCACATATCGGCAGCCTCTGTGAGAAATAGAAACAAAATATTCAACAGAAACAAATATATTGTCAAAAACCGACCATGTTATCTTTTTACAAAATAAAAAAGTACACTGAAACCCGTTTATAAGGAACAGCAGGAAACGCTACGATCAGTTTGATATTGCAAGTAGTTCGATATAGCAAAAACCTTTCCCAACGAACTTCCACAATGCGTTCGTTATAAGGCAAGAGCCCTCTCTTTCTCGTCTCTTCACTTCCGCCTTGTAACAACGCGCTGAAAAGATTTTTTTTTTGCATGCGTACAGAGTTTGTTTTTTAGTTTATCTCCTTTTCTGAATCGATTCTCTTCGTAAGCAAACGCTTTGGGATGAAAAGTTTGTTTTTTGCGTGCAAGCCGAGTGTATTTTTTAGCTTTCTCCCCTTCTGAATCTCTTCTCTTCGCTCAATTTTATTAGCAACTTGGGCTTTTGGAATTTCCTTTCTTTCCTACTTCTTTTCTGGAAGAAGGGACAGGCTAGAAGACGATTGTTTGCGCGTTTTTGGAAGCCTTCCCGGGGAAAGAAGTTCGTTATAGCCAGTATGTTGTTCGTTATAAAATTACTTTTTACATGCATTTTTATTTAAATTTTCTGCGATTTCGATATCGACAATAATTCGCTGTACGTGGGTTCGTTCTAAAAGGGTTTCACTGTACACACCAGTGATGATGATGACAATAACAAAAAAAAACTTTCTTAAAAAAAAAAAAAAGTCTGCTTTAATATTGGTTAACGAATGAGTGCGTACACCCGGTGAACAAAGCTCTTACACGTGTACCGGGTCTGCGACGTCAGAAATCCTTTCGTGCCTCAAGTGTAGTGCTCAAAGTGGTTGTGCTTTACTTGGAACAATGAGTGGTGCACTGTTCAGAAAGAAAGTTTGGTCGAGCACTAGGCGCAGGCACTAGGCATGGCCCATGTCGGCCCTAGTGCTCCTAGGAGCGGCCCGCGTCACGCCTACGAGAACTAGGCGTGGCCCCCGTTCTGGTGGTGCCACGGTTTTGTTTCCCCTGGTTGCACGCATTCCTCAGTGCTAGGCGCTGCTCTTATAAACGTATAAAATGAGGGTCGTGGAACTTCATTCTCGCTGCCGTTTGTAATGGAATCTTATTGGTAACTGCTTACTTGCCGGACACAAGGCAGTTGTGGGGTTTCGGGGACCTGGGAGATTAATTGCAACGCTAAAAAAAAGAAACCTCGGTCTAAAGAAATTTCACGATTTAATGAAGCTTTCGGCTCGGAAAACGAGTTTGTTAAATCGAGGTTCAACCAACATGGCCAGCTATCTTCGGTGCATTGGTGTTTGGCTAAGGCTGGTGCCCTCACTGATTGCGCACGAGTCTTGGCTGAACACTGCTGAAGCACTCGAGCCTGTGACCCAAGGTGGCCTCTGGTGGTCGGTGCAGGAAATTCAACACTATGGCCTTGCTACGCTGGAAGTGTCAAGGAATCGGACTCTTACGTACAGTGGTAGGGTGTGCGGAAGGCAAGGCGAAAGTGAGCGAGCAAGCGTTTCAAAAGAAGCGGAGAGACGCAAATGGTGGGGTCAAAGCTCGGGTGCACAACGGCAAGGGATGCAAACTTTATGTTCTGCTCCCGTCGGGCCGCCAGCTTTGGCAGGGCTTTCTTTCGGAGACACTATGCGCAGCTACGTTCGCACCATCGAGGCATGAAATCCGTACCGAGTTAATCTGTGCAATATCGCCTCGAAGCAATAGCAGGCAACAGTCTGTTACGACAGCCCTTTCCGCGCTAGTGCGGGGATTTCTTTATGGAATTTGCCGTAATGAATTGGGCAATGTCAACCGTAGAGTTTATAGAATGAACCTCTACTCCGTTCCATCTCGCGACGAACTGCAGCAAATGCTACGAGCCACACGGGCCAATCCGGCGCTGTAAACCTTCTTCGCGCGTTGCGGCGGCCCTCCTTGAAGACTACGTGACACACGCGCGACGTTGGATTGGTTCTAGGGGCTCGCAGCGTCAGTTTATCGTTCACTGAAAGAAAAGATCTGCTATCCTCCCACGCATTTCGGCTGCCTTGTAATGGCGGAGCACGGAGGTAGACGTCGGTGGCACTGATCAGCCCAGATTGCTGGCTAGGCTTTAATGAATGCAAATAAGAGACAAACTACAACTTGCAACGTGGGTACTTCGTCTTTTTTCTCTTCATATTGCAAGAAAATAGGGTGAAGGGGGCTGTTTGCTTAGACTTATCTCTCTCTCTGTGGTCATATTTCTCCAACTGCATAAAGTTGCTTGCACAAGTTGTGTGTACTGAGCTCTAGAATGTGTAAACTTGTTTCACTTTTCTTGTGTCTCGCAGGTGACGCTGAACATCTACACCTTCGAGAATGTCTACTACCATGTGGTGCACAGACGGGTGCCCCTTTACTCCTTCAAGGTGCTCACAGAGTGGTTTGCTCACGACACCGACTTGTTCAGGTGTGCCACTTCGTTTCCGGTCGACTTAGCAACGAGCGAGGACGTCCTTCTCAAGATACAGTAAACTTTCGTTAATTCGACCTCAACGGGACCTTGAAATTTGTTCAAATTATCCGAATGATTAAATTAAAAAAAGGACAGAAAAACGGTTAGAATTAAACTTCCTTTTAATGTCGAAAGTACTCACGGATGGTCTGCTGCAGTCTGCGCTTAAAACGTGAGTCCAAAAGCATGCTCCGGAGAGCAGCGTAACTAAACGTCACAACCCAAAAAAATAGCGCACTACAAAAAAAAAAAAAAGAGGCAAGTTTTACGAGTTGATTTTGGCGCAGGGCAGCCAGACTGTCGGCGACAGAGAAAAATAACAACAAAACAAAAAGGAAAAAAGAACCCGCGCTTTCTGATGCGCAAGATGGACCGTGCACGATGCTACAGAAAAGCGCTTTGAGAGCGCGCGCTGAGAAAGCTTTACGAGCCGACTGTGGCGCCAAGCTGCCAAACCCTGAACAAAAAAAAAAAAAAAAAAAGGAAAATGATGTTGATTGGGGCGAAGCTCTGGTGGTGGTTGTCTGCGTAAACGCTGAGCCGCAGCATGCCGAGCCTTTCGTTCGTTTTCATCCATGTCAGAAAGAGGATGTGTGGTATGGAACGTGGTTCTATACGCATTTGAGCATTTGACCGCAGCACCCTCTCGTCTATAAACGTTGAGCCAATGCATGCAAAGTTTAACGCGATTATATACGCATTTGACCGCAGCGCCTTCTCCTGTATAGACGTTGAGCGGCTACATGCAACGTTTCATCCATGACATCCCCAGCTCTTCAGTTACTACCACATCTCGGAGCCCCCTACTCGTCCCGCAGTCGTGGCCGAGTGGTTAAGGCGATGGACTAGTTATCCATTGGGGTCTCCCCGCACAGGTTCAAATCCTGTCGACTGCGCAAACATATTTTTTCATCATTTTTTAATCATTTCTTTTTTTTTTGCTTTACACGAGCTTGTGAGTCTGTGCTCACGTGCTCGTGAGCACCGCCGGATGGAAGGACAGACATGGCTAGCCCCTAAGGAGCTTCGCCCCTAAAAGAGAACTTGCGTTTTTCGTCGCGCAAGATGGACCGCACACGATGCTGCGCTTTGAGAGCACACGCTGTCTCCGCGCCCGACCCCGTGCTATGTTCTCCGCGCTACTCCACCCCAGATTGGTTGCGCTGGCTCGTGTCATTCGCTATGGTCCATCTCAACGGCGTAGAGGAGCAGGGGCATATTTGCGCACGTTCGGCTTTGCAGCAGAGGGCCCCTGTTTCGTTGTACGTTGGTGGTTTTTCTGCCGTGGTGTTGTGCAATGTGAGCCCGCGCTTATTCGCTCGGGACGAATTATCCGATGCGGGGTCTTCCCGAGTTCAAACTATCAAACTTTTCCTCCCATAGAAATGTATGGGCACTCGCCGGGACTTTTGAACACGATTGAATTAAACGAAACGTCGAATCAACCGAGGTCGAACTAACGAAAGTTTACTGTACATTACTTACTTCGCTCACATAATTGGAGTGTCGCGCACGCAGAGCTAGTGCCGCCAAATAAGTTAGGCTTCAGCCATCTTAAAATCGTGGTTGCCAGCTACCTGAACCTTTATCTGAACTAGCAAGAGGTGCCTTTCTGTCCTTAGTAAATCAGTCTGCGACACAAAAAAACAAGCCACGGGTACGGCGTCGAGAAGGCTCGAAAAGTCACATTTTTAATCGTCACCGGTTGCACTAAGCACTGCACTAAGCACTAAGCTCTGTGGCACCCAGAAGATCTTTGCGAAACAGATTGCCAGTACTCTAAGCATGGCGTATTCAGTGGCTCGAGTTCCAGCCCGCGCGATTGGTTGCTGTCGGAGCAATGGGGCAGTTACTCCTCCGGGCTTTCTGGGAAGGTGGCGCACGGTGGAGCACTACGTGATCCGAGCCAGGGGCAACCTGGAGCTGCTGGACCGGCTGGATGTGGTGGGAAAGACGAGCGAGATGGCCCGCATCTTCGGCATCCAGTTCTTTGAGGTCCTCAGTCGGGGGTCACAGGTGAGGTTCCTGCAGCGTCGTCGCCGCCTGCCGTCTTTGCGTATCTGCCTGCCGTCTTTGCTGGCCGCATTTCTTTCGGAGATTGAGTCGCTTTCTTTTTGAAACTGCTTCGCACCAGCTCGTCTAGAAAGGCTGCGATCACGTCTGATCTGTGTTGATACGACATGACCGCTGACGTCTTCTCCCCTTGACGAACTTTGCGAGGGCTTTTTCAAGCTCGTGGTATGCACCAGTCTTCGAACTGCGGAATGATCTTAGGGTCGCAGCTTCGGCAACAGATCTGACGATAGTCGGATCCTTTGCTGAAAAGATAAGAAACCGCGAAAATCATTGCCGTCGACGGCAATGCACGTTCGACAGCAACGTGCGGACGGCTTGGCTCAGCTGCTCAGCCCGCGAAAACAATGCAAAGATGGCTACCTGAAAAAAAATTGTGGAGCCCATCCACTTCACGTTAGGGGCACCCCGGCAGCTCCCTAGCCGAGTTGCCCGACTGCGGGGCACAGGTGGCGAACTCTCCCGCTTGGCAGTGGAATCAAGCCGGCCGCACGCACGTTGCACGCGCCTGCCTAGATAAGGCGGATTAGAGGCGGCGCACAGTAGTCGCTAACTGCACTCAAGCGCTGCTGGTGCTCGTTGGTTTTCTGTTATTATTTTCATTGTCTTGTCCATGTCCCATTAAATGTAGTTTCTTTTTCTTGAAACCGCTGGCTCCGTGTGACTCCTCCGGGTCGGGTATGCAGCAAGGCAAATCAACCACAACGTGAAGATGGAGGACCAGCTTCACTGGTTCTCCATCTTTACGTGAACCTTGAGTATGATTCCTAGAGGACGGCATCTAGGACGAACTCAAGTACGATGCCTAGAGGACAACGTCTAGGATGACCTCAAGGACGACCTCGAGGGCAACTTCTAGGACGACCTCAAGGACGACTTCTTGGACAACCTTGAGGACAATGCTTAGAGATGATAACAAGGGATCAGGACCTCACTACCTAATAATGCCACGCTAACCCTGGTTGCCCCCTCTTTTTATTTTTATTTATTCATACTTGCCACGACCAATGGGGAGTTTTCTGTTGACATGTGAGGACGGATTTTTCCCCAGACCCTAGCTCATGACAGCTTCGCTGTAAAAAGGAGGAGATGGTGGGGAAAAGGAAGTCCCTAGGAGAGGCCGGAGAAAAGGGACTGTGGAGAATCTATCCCTTACACTTTGCACAAATAACCGTGAGGCCACGTTGCCTGCCGGGATTTGCGTGTAACCCACACTCCTACTTTGTCCTTTGATTTTATATAAATTTTTCTGCGGGTGTATACGCGAGAAAATACTGTATTTCTCATATTGTACTTTTCTATACGGAGTACTATGCAGTGGCACCTCAACCTCGCACCCAGAGGCCACTCTTTTAAGCGACCTCACTCGACCTTTGTTTATTCGGAACTGTAATTTCCCTGTTTTGAAAGCCGTCGAATACAGCGTTCGTTTGAAATTTCTAGATCTCGGTGTTCGCCATGAAGCATGAGGTTGATCGACATAAATTCGCCATTCTGTAACAACGAAGGAGCAAACCGAAACAGACACCGCCTGAGCAAAAACAACTTCCACGCTATTGAAAAGTGACACAAGACAAAACATTGCTTTCATACGCTACAGATACAAAAAATGACCGCATCTCCACGTGGTGAATGATGTTGATTGGGGCGAAGCTCGGGTGGTGCTGATGATACTGATTTTGGTCATAGGTATTGCTGCTTGCTGTCGGCGTTGACGCTTTGCCGCCGCTTCCCAAGCTCTCAACTCCGGGTCCGCTTGGCGTTTTTGACGCTGTGCAGCAGCTTCTCGCGCCCTGGTCTCCAGAGCAGCTTGCTGTCTACGTAGACGCTAAGGCGCTGCATGCCGAGCTTTTCGGTCCTTTTCATTCATGGCAGTAGGAGAATGTGTGGTTTTCTTCTTTTTCTTTTTTTAAGCAGACAGATGGGATGGCATCTCAGAACCCCTTACTCTTTTTTATTTTTAGGGGCGAAGCTCCTTAGGGGCTAGCCATGTCCGTATGTCCGTCCGCCGTAAGCCGGCATTGGGTGCTCGTGCTTCTGCTCGTGAGATCACGTGCTCACGAGGACGTGAGCACATGCTCACGTGCTCGTGTAGGGCAAAAAAAGATGAAAAAAAATTATGAAAAAAACTTCAAAAAAGAAAAAGAAGAAAAAAAAAGAGTAGGGGGTTCTGAGATGCCATCCCATCTGTCTGCTTAAAAAAAGAAAAAGAAGAAAACCACACATTCTCCTACTGCCATGAATGAAAAGGCTCGGCATGCTGTGGCTCGGCGTCTACGCAGACAGCAAGCTGCTCTGGAGACCAGGGCGCGAGAAGCTGCTGCACAGCGTCAAAAACGCCAAGCGGACCCGGAGTTGAGAGCTTGGGAAGCGGCGGCAAAGCGTCAACGCCGACAGCAAGCAGCAATACCTATGACCAAAATCAGTATCATCAGCACCACCCGAGCTTCGCCCCAATCAACATCATTCACCACGTGGAGATGCGGTCATTTTTTTCTTCTTTATCTTTTTTCATAATTTTTTTCAATTTTTTTTTTCAATTTTTTTTTTCCCTACACGAGCACGTGATCTCACGAGCAGAAGCACGAGCACCCGACGCCGGCCTACGACGGACATACGGACATGGCTAGCCCCTAAGGAGCTTCGCCCCTAAAATAATACCGTATAAACTCGTGTAAGGGCCGCACTATTTTTTCCAGATTTGAGGGCAAATTTTCAAGGTGCGGCCCATACACGGATAAAAAAAAAATCTGTATCCACATTTCGAAATGAACGTACATGAGCGTGCTCGGCTGCACTGGTTGAAAATGCCTTCACTCCAGAATTCGGACTGAATCGTCAGTCGGATTTAATTAGTTTACATACTGCGCAATACGCATCTTTTTTTTTTTTTGGTACTTGATAGCATGCGCGGAAACTTTCGGCTTGAATCCCGTATGACTGTTGAAGTGGTACTTGCCCATAGCTCTCGGATTGTGCGAAAAGGCAGACAAATCACGACGCTTTGACACGAATCGAAGAACAAAAGAAAACCTCCCCAGAGCGTACAGTGGCGTTCAGAAACCTGAGTGCACGCGCGAGCCCAGCCCGCTGAATCCCTATTCCTCGCGCTTGCCACGGAAGCTGACATATCCTTTATCTTTTCTCAATGTCTTCCGGCCGCAACATAAACGCATCCCGACGGTGCGGCCGACCACGATCGAGGTCGGCAGCCATTGTGCCATACGGTGATACGGATGAGTGGAGAGCAAATAACGGGGATGCGGAGACGTGCCGCTACGTGCTCGGGCGGTGGCTAGCGCCACCTAGCGATATATATTCATAGAAACTTGGCATTACAGTCGGCGCGCCTCAAAAACAAGGGGGTGCGGCGCATACACGAATAATTTCTCTAATTTTTTTTTAAAATATTTTGTCCTAATTACGGGGGTGCGGCCCTTACACGCGGTTATACGGTAACACTCCAGTTGGGAGGAGCAGGGAGCAAACCAAAACTGAAAGCACTTATTAAAGGGGCACTGACACATCAAAATCATTTTTTTTTTAATTATCCGAAACGATTGAAAACGATGCCGGGACATTACCCTCAAAACTCGAAACTTGGGTATTCAGTATTTGTGAAGTAAAAAAACAATTTCCAAATGCCGAATTCGAAGTTCCCGCGCGATCCGCGCTGATGTCAAATATTGCGGAGTCCTGAGAGTCGACTTTCTTTCTCGACTCCGTGCTGTTGCCACCGCGACCCGATGTGAGGAGGAAAGGAGCGGGAGATGAGGGCACCGGCGGACCGAGAAAAAACGGTTTTATTCTGTGCGAGCGGTGCCGCCTGCCCAGGCATCATGTTTTCCGAGGGAGGATACAATTCCAGAAGGCGACATCACACCGGACTCCGATTTTCGGTATTTCACAAAGAAGGGCCGTAGTGTGTTCGCAATTGCGTTAAAAAACATGTTTTACGATTGCCATTATTAAATGTTATAGAAACGTCGCCTACAAAGCTTCTAAATTTCATGATTTTTGACGTCACATATCAAAAGAAGCGAGGAGGCGAGGAGCGAGAGAGGAACACGCCAAAAATAAAAGGGCGCGCGTGTGCGCGAAAATTTTTTTTCACAATGTGCTTTTTTTTATGTGTGTCTATGACTACAACTTGCATCGTTTTAGACAATAAAAAAAATATACAACTCTTGGGGTGTCAGTGCCCCTTTAAGAACATGCCCAAGTATACCCAGGTGTGGCACTCAAAGGGTTAAAGAATACCAACAATTTCAGTATTGTGTGTGTTTTTTTAAAAATCTTTTTACCTCGAAGAGCCACGTGCCAAACCAAAACCCCACCCCCATGTTGTCATGGCCCCTTCTCCAGTTCCGGGTGGAGTCGATGATGCTGCGGCTGGCTCGGCAGCGGGGCCTGGTGGCCCTGAGCCCGTCGGTGCAGCAGCGGGCGCGAATGCGGGCCATGGAGTTCATCCCGCTGGTCATGGAGCCCCAGTCCCACCTGTACTCCAGCCCCGTGGCCGTGCTAGACTTCCAGTCCCTCTACCCGTCTGTCATGATCGCCCACAACTACTGCTTCTCCACCTGCCTGGGGCGGTTGGACCACTTCGGCAGGTGGGTCGGGCTCGAGGCACCTTGTCTGCTGGCAGACGGCATGGCACGCGTTGGGCTTGAAGGCTCGTCACATTTGGTTGGAAGGTTGGAAGAAGTTTATGGTGTTTCAAAGGCCCTTGCAGCTTCCTTCACCTTTTTAGGGGGCTGTATTGTTTTACCTTTTTTTTTGCATCATTCGATTCACATTTGATTTGAGCCCTATTCGGTAGTACAGTCAAACCCAACTATATCGAGCCCGTTTACATCGAATTATCTCTTATATCGAAAAATGTTTTTGCACAGTAATGTCACAGTGATAATATATAGCGAAAACTATGGTTACATCGAACAAAAATAGCCGCCGCTACCGATATATTGAACTGCTAAGAGCACCGTTTTGCTCTGCAAGCTGGCTTTCCCCCAATGTGCGTGGTCACATTGGGGGAAAGCCAGCTTGCAGAGCACGCTGGCTTTTTTTTTTTTTTCAGGCAGCCGCGTCGACCGCTTGGAAGAAAAAAATAAAAAGATCTATTTTGCGGAGGGAGCGAGGAGAGGGTGCTCCGTACTTCCTCTCCCTGCTCTGTCCGCTAAAGAGAATATTATTTTGTCTTCCGGGCGGTTGACGCGGCCGCCCGGAAGAAAAAAAAGCCAGCTTGCTCTGCTAGCAGTCTTTACCCCCAACGCAGCCGCCTGCCTTAGGGGAAAGCCAACTTGCAAAGCAAAACGGTGCTCTGCAGAAGGTGCTCCTGCTCGGACGTGCTCCGCGCTCTTGGCATACTTCGGCGATAATGCGCGAATATGGAAGGCAGCAGCCTCAGCATTTTGGAGTCCGTCGATAGCATAGAAAAATATTATCGCGAATGCAATGAAGAAAAAGCAGCAGAAGATGCAAGACTATTTCATTGTGTAATATGTCAGCAGAAAGTAGATTTTGTAGCGTGAGCTACAATGGTTGAGGTTGAGCAGTTTCGCGTGGCTCCTGGAGAGCCGTGCTGCGCATGCGCGAGGAGCAGTGACGTCACACGGCGCACAGCTGGCGCGCCGGAGCCGCCGCTGCGCGCACCTCTCCGGTCTGCGCATTCCAGAGGAGTGACGTCATAGCCGCAGCAGACGCACTGGCGCCAGCGTGTGCCCAGCTGTGCGCCTCCGTTGCGCAGTAGCCAAGTCTGACGCTGCACCGGAGCCGCTTGATAGCGCCTCTCATTTTGTGCGCATGCGCAGAGGTATCAGTCGGGGTATACATATAGCGGGGCGTTTGCCAGTGTGGTATAGCCATGGAGAAGGAGAGCGAAATTGCTGCTCAGCGGCGCAGAAAAGCGGAGAAGCTTAACTCATCGGATCCCGAAGTACCGTATTTACTCGCACAATGAACGCACTCGTGTAATAAATGCACCCCCCAAGTCGGCCCTCAAAATTTTGACTTTTTTTTTTACTCTCGTAATAAACGCACCCCCAACTCGGACATCAAAATTTTGACCCCCTCCCCCCACGCGCGCGAAATGAAGGCACTTTTCTATCCTGGTGCAGCGAGGTCGCGAAGGCATGGGCGAACATAGCGCCTCGCAAAAGGCGCTAAAAAATAAAAAAAAAGATCCAACGGAAGCAAGAGAAAAAAAAAAACATGGAGAGGAGCTTTTTTTTCTTTTTGCACAGCGCAGTTTGGACTTTGGGTCGCGCGCCGCACGCAAGGAGATAAGAACGAGAAAAAGAAGCCCTCGCTTAAAGACCGACCTACGGAACCATTTTCCGCAAGGTAGGAAAATGCCCCTCGCGCCCCTCCTCTTCTCACCCTCTCCCAAAAGTCACGTGATGGCAGGGGGTTCTTTCGTGTTGGCTTAAGCCCCTGCCATCACGTGACTTTGGGGAGAGGGTGAGAAGAGGAGGGGCGCGAGGGGCATTTTCCTACCTTGCGGAAAATGGTTCCGTAGGTCGGTCTTTAAGCAAAGCGCGCATAATGAAGGCATCCTGCCCTCGCCCCCTCCTCGCACTTTGGAAAGAGAAGCGAGAAGCCCTCGAAGTGAACGCACTTTTCTATCCTGGTGAGCAAGGTCGCGAATGCATGGGCGTGGGCAAACGAAAGAGCTCGCAAAAAGCGACAAAGAGAAAAAAAAAAAAAAAACCACGGAACCAAGATAAAAGAAAAAAACATAAAGAGGAGCTTTTTTTTTTCCTTTTTTTTTTGCACAGCGCAGTTTGGTCCGGAGGTCGTGCGTTGCGCGCAAGGAGATAAGAAAAGCGGAGAAGCGTAGGCAAACAAAACAACTTGCGAAAGGCGGGGGAAAAAACAAACGAACACGGAAGCAAAAAAAAAAAACGGAGGAGCATTTTTTTTTTTTTTTTTTGCGCATTGCAGTTTGGTTTTGGAGTCGCGCGCTGCGCGCAAAGAATAAGAAGTTACGTGGATTTTTCCGGATTTAGAGGTCCGTTGATTATGCGAGTAAATACGGACGCAAAAATTTTACTTCGCGTAATGAACGCCCCCCTAACTTTGCATCGATTTTTCGGGAAAAAAAGTGCGTTCATTCTGCGAGTAAATACGGTAGTTGCCTGTGACCACCGAGCCATCTTTGTGGCAATAGAGAAGCAACCAGATGTTGAGCAAAAAAAATAAATATACATGTGTCACATAATGCGTATACCGTGTGTGTGTCATTGAAGCAGCAGTAAGCATGATAATCAAGCTAATCCTAGACAACCAGGAAAGCTAAGAATAACCAGCTGAACCTTAGCTCACGCGACATATATCCTAACATAGCCGAGCTAAGCCACTGCAATTTTTTTTTTGAGAGTCAAATTCATTAAAACTAGGGGTGTTCGAATATTGAAATTTTCGAATACGAATCGAATACTAATAAGACAAAAAACGGGCTTCGAATATCGAATCGAATATCGAATATGTGTCTTGTATTAAAAATATCTAAACAAGAGGTAACAGCAGGTTCTATTGCCTTTTTAAAATAAATCAATGCAACTGCATTTTACTGGGCTGCAGCAGGCTAAAGATGCTTCTAGTAATGCACTCATTACAAATAATCGTGTAGAAAAATGAACTGTTCAACGTGTTCAGAAAGTAAGCGCTCCCTACGCGCCGTGACAACATTTCCGCCAGTAGAAAGACCCTTTCAATCGCGAAACCCGCGAAATTTCACTAAAGTTTGAAGAAGTTCGACTTATGGACAGTGCTGCCCGGCTGCTACACGGATATTTCGAATTTTGAGAAACAAATAATTTAGAAAGTAGTTTATTTTACATTTTATAAAGTGGTTACCATTGTTTACACCATATAAAAGTGAAAATATGCCGCTTTGAACACTTTCATTAGTTATTAATGTGAACCAGTGATGCCAATAAACCCAACAAATATTGCACTTTTCCTTCGCCAGGTGGGTCAACTAGCTTTATTTTTTAATTTTCGCGCTTCGCATAAAAGTTGAACTTCATTAGCACCTCTGTCGAACATCACCTTGAAAGTTCGAAAAAGTCAAACTTAGCCGAACTCGAACCTGGGCAGGTTCGCGACATCCCTAGTTTTGACTGCGTAGGGAGTGGCAGGAGTTGTTGTCGATGGCGATGCAATGTTCTGCTCGAACTAAGCTTTTCTTTTTTTAAATTTTCAGACATTTATATCAGATAACACTCTCAAGATTTATTTTATATTTATATTTCACTCTCGAGGTTTATTTTATTGTATCAATTGATAGAACGCTCAATAACATCACATACGGCTATAAAGCACCACACAACAGAGGGCGTAGTGAAAAAGAAACCGAAACTGATCCTGTCTTGCTGCCATCGGACAGATAGAAACGGAGCAGACTGATAGCACACGCGTCACACGCCTTTCTCAGTAAATAAACATATTCATAGGAGAATGCGTGGCAAGCAGATTATTCGTTACTTGCTCGAATATTCATAGTTTGTACGAATATTCGCCGTTTTTCCCGAATATTCAGCTTTGACCGAATATTCGGGAACTTCTGAATATGCAATTTTCGAATCTAATACTGTTTCGAATAAGGAAAATATTCGATTCGTATTCGTAATTTCGAACATTCGCACACCCCTAATTAAAACATTTATTTTGAATTACCTGTTATATCGAACTGGTAGACGTTTTTTTGCGATTTCGATATAAACGGGTCTGACTGTATGCGAATATTCGGGTAAAGAATGAATGAGCTCTACACAAGGCATGCCATGATAATGCGCACGTTTTTGAGAAAATGTATTTGATATGCCAACTCTATCCAGCAAAGTTTATACGAGGAAAAAAAAACAATGAAATAACAGTTGACTGTTTTGTTTTTTCTTGTTTGAACTTTCACTATGTATAAGTAGGGAGTAGATTCTCTATTTATAAGCTTTCTATTTTTTTTCTCAAACTTTTTTTTTCTAATTTTTTAAAATTCAGTTGATGTAAAGACTGCCTCCAGTGCCCAGAAAGCACTGCCCTTGGCCACCCGTGCACATACGCACGGCAAGGCAGGCCTGCGACCTGTCACACTTGCTGGTTTTTTTTGCCGCAGATGGTTGCAGATTTGTATTGTTCGCTGATTTTTAATGCAGAAATTGCGTTCTTATCAAATCTAACTCGGATTTCTCGAGCGTTCGTCACATGCTTTGGTCTAAAAGAAAAATTGACCGCATCTCCACGTGGTGAATGATGTTGCTTGGGGCGAAGCTCGGGTGGTGCTTGTCTGCATAGACGCCGAGCCGCAGCATGCCGAGCCTTTTCATTCATGTCAGTAGGAGAATGTGTGGTTTTCTTCTTTTTCTTTTTTTTAAGCAGACAGATGGGATGGCATCTCAGAACCCCCTACTCTTTTTTTTTCTTCTTTTTCTTTGAGCCTTTTCATTCATGTCAGTAGGAAAATGTGTGGTTTTCTTCTTTTTCTTTTTTCATAATTTTTTTCATCTTTTTTTTTCCAATCTTTTTTTGCCCTCCACGAGAACGTGAGCATGTGATCTCACGAGCAGAAGCACGAGCACCCGACGCCGGGCCTACGGCGGACGGCGGACGGACATGGCTAGCCCCTAAGGAGCTTCGCCCCTAAAAATGGATGTTAGCAGAGTTGGCCCAGTTTGCCAGCTGCTGAACTCCTGCGCCGCCAACCAGCTGCGTGCGTTTGCGTGTGTCGTGCGTTGACGGCATGTTATGGGTAGGGTTCCGTGGTTTTCATCAAAATTTGAGGGTGTTTTTAGAGTTTCTTTCTTTCTGAAAATTTGGAGTTTATAGGAGTTTATTTTTGTTAGATTCCCAATTCTTTCACATTCCGAGATTAATTTTTCAATGTTTCCTTTTTGAAAATATAATAAAGAAAAACTATTATTTGGGTGTAAACGTGTGCCAGATTTAAAAGAATGTGCTTGTAGTATCGTTTAATATTTTTTGGGTGGATTTTGCATGGCGCCCTTGGCATTGGCAAAATCTGTCCCATAATAAAACTTACAAACGAGCGTTGCTTCGATAAATGTCGATACCTTAAGGATGCTAAACTCCTGGAGGTAGTCACGGGGAAGCTCGTTTTTATCCCATCCTATTTCATCACCCTATGACATGGCTGCGAGCTGTGGAGTGGTAAAGGGTGCAATATCTTCAACTACCCCCCGACTTCCCCCTTCTATGTAAACTCTATGGTTCGTAACTTTCACTGCTACAAAAAATACAACCCCCTCCTCCCTCTAAGAAGCACAAATACAGTCTAAGCTCGTTATAACAGACCTGGTTACAACAGACATTTGGGTATAACATACCGATTTGTGAAGTTCGGTTGGTTTTCCTCTATGCACCATTGACTCAACTTCATATCTGCGTACAACATACTCCTTTTACAACAGACCGAAATCTTGTTCAAAATCGAGGTCTGCTATAACGAGCTTAGACTGTAGTATGATCCAAACTGGACACCGAAATAGTGGCTGCTAGTTTGGACCCTATCTGACGTCAAAGTATGAGAGTCCCTGTGACGTTTCCCACTTTTCTGACTTGCCGATGCGTCTTTTTTTCAGCGGGGAACCATTCGTGTTTGGCTGCTCATCTCTAAGCGTTCCAGTGACACTTCTCAATGTAGGTTCTCTTTGTACACCACTTGCGCTTGGTCAAGTGTTTCTTCTCTGGCCTAAATGCTGTGGTGCATATTTTGAATTTATTTGTAGGGTTTATATAGTAGTATGTAGTCGTGCTCTAACTGGTCCCCGGCGCCATAGTCAAGTGTGTGTACAGATGCTTCTGTTTATCCGTGCGTTTTTATGGACTGTCGCGGTTGTCTCGGGCCACCCTAGCAGGTGAAGACCAGGCATCCATACTGCTGAAACAGATCCCAGGGAGGGCTAGACGCACAAGTTCTTTGTTCTGGAAACTCCTCCCATGGCATCAGCTGGTGTGCAACGCGCATGCCTTTCAAGGCTTTCACAGCATGCTCCCAGCCCTCACCGTGCTTCAAATTCGAGCAAACCCGAGCGTAGTCCCACTCTTCAGAACATGTGACGGGGCAGTCTTATAATCCAGGTGTTCTCAAACTTTTTCGTACTAGGCAGGCACGTATCCAGGGGGGAGGCCCATGGGAACTTTCAGGGCGCCGAAAATACACAAGGACAAGAAAGGAGACGAAACAAGGCGCACTCGCAACTAGCGTTTATGAAAAAAAAACCACTCTTTATATGCTCATGGCAAACAACACAGTCATACTGCACAGTCATACTACATCCGGTGTAGCCCCCTTCGTAAAAAAGTGTGCTCTTTTGCCGATAGTGACACAGACGTGTCACTAATGCAATCCTCGCCTTTTTCTTTTATTTCGAAGGCCTCGCGCAGCTCCCTCGATATCCGATCGGCGTATCTGGCCAAAAACCTTGTGTCACTGAATAACGGTGTGCATGAGCAACGGCTGCAATGCATGGCGAGGTGCCCCGACGGGGTAGCCCGTGTAGCCGCCGCATGTTCGCGGGCGCGATCATTAAAACATCTGCCCGTTTGGCCAATGTACGATGATCCGCATGACATGGGGATTTCGTATATGACGCCCGTGGCACATTCCGTGTACCTGTTGCGGTGCTTCGTATTGCAAGGATCTGCGGACTCACGGGGATTGTTGATTCTGCGGCACAGTCTCGATAGTTTGTTTGGTGCGGAGAACACAATAGGCACATCGTACCCATCAGCAACCTTTTTAAGATTGTGGGTTAGTGAGTGTACATAGGGGATTACCACCGGCCTCACTGCTGCTCTTTCACGGGGCTGCCTCCGTGTGCCTTTAAACTTTTTTACTAGGGTTTCCGCTACATCCACCAGAACTCTCTGCGGGTAGCCTGCTTTCTGCAACCTCGCTGCCTGTCTCGTGAAGCTCGCTTGAGCGGTGTGTGCACATGATCTTCTTAGTGACGCCTCGAGACAACTAGATGCAATTCCTCTTTTTACGAGTTTCGAATGGGCCGAACTGAACGGAAGGATGCCCTTCTTAGAGCGTGGCTCATATGTCCAGCATATGTGATTTCTTTCAAGACTTAGCCTGAGGTCCAGGAACTGTAAATGCCCGTCCACTGGCTCTTCATGCGTGAACGACAACCCATCCCTGCATGACCTAAATATGTCAAGCACTTCTTCAACCCCGCAGCTCGGTGCGTCGGCGGGTCTGCCGAGTACAAGAAAGTCGTCCACATATCTGAACATGCGGCACCGGTTCGCGTCACCCAACCTCTCGGCAATCTTTCTTCCGCACACACTTAAAAAAATATTGGACAGTATCGGCGCAACGCAAGTCCCGATGCATATTCCCCTCTTCTGCACATACATCTCTCCCTCAAAAGGCACAAACATGCTCTCTAGGTAAAATGCCAAAAGTTCCAAAAAATGATCAACGGAAATGCCGCAAGAGGCTTGGAACGGTAGAACACCGTTTCGTTCAATGCACTCTCTGACAGACTCAAACAGGGGCTTGTGCTCAATCGAATAAAACAGATCTACAACGTCGATCGAACAAGCGCTGCGCATTCCGTGTTCTTCATCACTCAGGTATTCGATAATGCAGTCTGAATTTCGCGCAAAGAACGGATCATGCAATTCCAGCGAGGTCAGATACTTGCAAAGGTAGCTGGCAACATGAGCCTGCCATGACCCCCTCTCCGTGACAATAGCCCTGAAGGGAATATCTGGCTTGTGCGTTTTCGCGGTAAAGAAAATGTCAAGTCAATGTCAATGTCAATGTCAATGAACCAACTAGCCCAGATTGCCATTCTAATGAGGCCCATGGGGCCCGGCCTCCCCCCCCCCCCCGAAATCTTCCATGTTGCTGGGACCTCCTCTCCCCCCTCCCCCTCATACAGCATTTTGTCATGGGCGGGCCCCCCCCCCCCCCCCCCCCCGAAACAAAATCCTGGCTACGTGCCTGGTACTAGGGAACCCCAGCAAGCCTCAAAAAGTTTCAAGGAACCCCCCTCCCCTCCTTGTTGCGAACCGATAATACTAGGCAATAAAGGCGTTTAGATAGTGAACAAGAGTTCATTGCACTGACAAAATAAGACAAAATGGAGGACCACAGACAGAATAAAAAGGCAGAGGGGTTAACCTGGGGCACAGCAGTCGCCGACCAATTTTTCGGACTTCGCAGGGACCGAAGTAACGTCCAAATAATAGAACAGTCCGAACAATCAGCAGATTAAAAAACTTGCCTTTGTTACGTCTAAGCGGGCTTTGAAAAGCCGTAAATAGTGCCTTGCCTCAGGCTGCGCCTGCGCGCCTTATTTTAGGTTACGCCTCCGTTTGCAACTTTCTGTTAGCTTGAGAATCGCTGCCTTCTTTTCTAGCGTTATGGTCGAGTACTTTCTGCACTTCTTAGCAACAGATCGCGGCGGCGGAAGAACAGATGAGGCAATGACGTCCAAGCCAGCGTAGTCTGAAAACACGATTCACTGAGATGAGATCGAGATGAGAGGCGCAAGTCCATGACTGCAATGGCGAATGAACAAAGCAAAATGGAAACAAGAATGATAATGATAATGACGTGCAGCTAGCGAACAAAAAAAAAAAAAAAAATGTTCTACAGTAAAACCTTGTTAATTCGGATCTCATGGGACCGGCAAAAATGTCCGAATTATCCAAAAGTCGAAATATCGAAAGGACAAAGAAAACTGCGTGAAAATGTTTCCCTGTGACATACCTTTATTTTGAGAAAAAATCTGTTATTACCGCCTGCTTTCTGGACGACACTTGGGCGGAGACGGCAACTTTCCTTAGCGCGGTCGAGTGCTCCACCGCACTCGCACTGTCGGAGCTACGCATCCTGTGCGCTGACGATTTAGCACAGCAAGGCCTCTTCTAGTTTCGGGTGCACCACCGTCCACAGCCGCTTTCTTTTCACGTTGAACTTCTCGCTCTCGAAAGCTCGTAGGATATCGGCCTCAATTTTCACGTACGTGACCAAACTGCTTCTCTTGACGTCGTAACTTTCCATCACTTGTCGAGAGGCGCCGTCCTCCAAGGCCCCTTTTCGTCGCTAAATTCTTAGCCTAGTGCAGCTGCAACGGAAAACGAGTAGCACAACTGACCAATAATCGGAGCGGCAAGATCGCGACACCTGGCACTATTTTTCCCGAGCGCGCCGACAGCGAGAGTGCCAGTCACGTTGCATTTTACAACGCGGGGGTGGACGGTTAAAATGGCGGACTTTAGGATCCCCGCGTTGAGGCATGAAACGTGACTGTCACTCTCGCTATCGGCGCGCTCGGGAACAAAAGCCCCCCGTGTCGCGATTTTGCCATTCCGGTAGTCAGTCACTCGTGCTACCCTTTTTCCATTGCAGCTATGCTTCTGCCGCTTCCATGCCAGGAGAGTAGCGGGTAGCGCGGTGAAGCACGGCAATCCAGAGCGAAACTGGTGTGAAACACGGAGAACCGGAAGAGTGGAGAACCATGGGAAAACCGGAAAAACTAGGTGTGCACCTCGGATGGATAGCGGGCATACCCTTTGGAACGGATGGTAGCTAGCGCCACCTGCCGAATTCGTCCGAATTAACCATAGCGAGCCGCGTTCCCTCCGAATTAATGAGCGTTTGCTGCCATTGACTAATACATACGTTTGACGGAACCGGATCGGCAGTTCAAATTATCCGAATTTCCGAATTAGCGGGGGTTGAATTAACGAGGTTTTACTGTACAGCGTCACTTAGCAGTAGGACTTGGCAGTATTTAAGTAGCACTGCCAAACCAAGCCAATTCATGTCCAGCTACCATTAAATCCAAAAAGGCCGCTTATTGGTGGTGTTTCCCACTGATCGCTCACGACGATTTTGTCCAAAAAATCGAGCATTCGTGCTTCAAGTTGTCTGAAACATTGATTGTGAATATGCACTATTTCTATCGGGTAGGTCACGGTTCCTCCTTTAGGTCCGAAATGTCGAACGAGTCCGAATATCGGCGTCCGAAAAATCTGTCGGCGACTGTATACACATTGGTGCGAAGGGTGGGTTTGCTTGGACCGCAACACAAACTCAATCCGTGGCTCAGTCTGTGGAATGTTAAACTAGGGGGAAGGGGGGGGGCACTGCGATTGGGGTGCTTGTGGAACTTATGAGACCAGCTTGCGGATCCCAGTTTGAGAACCCCTGTTATAACCAGTAAGAGATAAAGGGCAGACGTGTAGAACTCGCTGATATTAATTTCAACATCAGTGTACTTTATTAGCTTTATGAACTGATGGTGGTCTTAGATACTTGAAAATGTTTTTTCTAAATCTTTCTAAATTTGTTTTTCTAATATTTTCTAAGTTTCTTAAATCTCAGAATCTGTTAACCATTTAGCTAAGTTTAGCGAGTTTATCTTGTGGCACATATGTACTGGGGCAAAGCGACCCGCGTGGTGGCCTAGAAATACCGTCGATACCTTATTGGGATAAATTTTAATTTATTTCTTCCTTATCTCCTGAAAATAGCTTTTTTTTTTGTGGTGTTTCGAATTGTTGCAGTGCGACAAAGGAGAAATTAATTGTATTGATAATTATTTTGCATATTGCAAATTTCTTTTGTGTAACAAGTTTTGTGGGTCATACTAGGAAGCTTGTTGTACAGGTTGAGTTTAAAAATCAAACATCTTAAATTGAAAGGAGTTGCACTGTGTGATGCAGCACCTGTGTGGCACATGCATGCTTTTAGGAAGACAAATGGCACCAAAGCTGGTGCAGCAATTTCTCATTAAACTCGGAGTTGGAAATTTCACTACGTCGGTTAGCTCGAAAGCTCATTGTTCCACAAAAGAGGTTTCTGTAAATGCATTTCGTGGTATGTTGTCTGCTAGATGGACACAGTGTCTGTGTCAGTGGTTCGTGATCCACGGTGTTTGGAATGGATTCTATATAATCTCAAATCTTGCCCATTGTAGCTCAAAGAAAGGGGTGTTGAAAAATAGCTTGAAAATCTAAACATAACCAAAGAAGTCATGTTTAGGTCCAGAGAAATGGGGAGCGAATTGAAAAAAGGATCAGACAAGATATTGCCATCAAACGAAGGACCTTGCTATTGCACATTCTGCTGACATCACTCAACTGTGGATGCTGGGGAATTCAAGGACGTTTTGTTTCTCTTTTGCTTTAAGTGGTGTGGAGAGGGCTATTTTCTTGGAGGTGCATTTCCCTTGTTTTGGGCACAAAAAAAAAAAAATAAATAATAAAAAGTTGCGTTTTGTAACGAGAAAAGTGTTCAGAATGTTGCGCCCGTAGCTGCAGCATTTGTCTCAACAGATCTTGACACACTCCGGTTTTCTTCTTTTACATGCGCAACTGGAGATTTGCCATGGAATCTAGACATTGAAGAGAAATCAGTTTCATAGTCTGATGAGCTGTCCATATCAGTGTTTGATGTTATTGCTGCAGCATATTTTACAAATTTCTGATGGTGCCATGCGAGTTTTATCGAACAGTCAATTTCATATTTGGTTAGGTGTTCCTCATCTTGACAGTGTTGCCATATATCTCTCGGAATTTCTTCCTCCCTTGATTTTCTTTACTCAGATTCTCAGAGAGTACATCAGCGTGTCTCCTGCTGGAGTGGCCTTTGTTCAGAGCTCCGTGCGCAGAGGCGTGCTTCCTCAGTAAGTCTGCCTTGGTTGTGTTGCTAAGGAACATTAATTTCTCCTGTCAGTGAATTTGTCAGTTACCGTATTTGCACGAATATAACGCGACCATGAATATAACGCGAGGGCAGGTTTTGATGCCCTCAAAAAGAAAAAAAAAAATATTATTACTATTATAACGCGAGCCGAGGCCCGCGCACTCGGGGGCATAGCAGAAGTGAAAAGTCAATGGAAATAGAAGAATTATCAGTTTATGTTTTGACTGCACTCATCCTGACTGCTCAGGTCCTTCGGTTTACAATCCACTTGGCCACTACGCAGATAAATAAGCAGCAGCACCACACCCGCACCGGCTCGTCTGGTAGTTCCTTTTTCTTGGGCGTGAGCTCCTCGGCAGCCCAAAATCCAAGCAAGGCAGGAAGCAGGAGCACCAACACACAAACACCAGACCACTCTGGAGCAGAAACTAAAAAATGTGCAGGCAGAAAAAAGACTACTGAACCCGATACACGATCACACTTCTTGTTCTGGTTCCTCTGCATAAACGAACACCTCGTGTTGCACGATTACGTAAACAGTCTTGGCTTGGCTTGTGTTGACCTGACTCGGCCTGGCTTGGCTTGGCTCGAATTGGCCTGTGCCCGCATTTCCGCATGGCGTGCGCGCTGAGTTTCTGCTGTGGCGTGGGCGCGTTGTACAAACACAAAAGTGATACAAAATGCTTTTCTATCTTTTCTATTGGCCCCTTTAGGTGGCCCAATAGCTAATAAATTCCCTTCCTGACCCCCACTTCTTTTCCCACCGGATCTCCTGCATTGAGCAGGAGGGGATGGCTTTCTCCTCTGGCTTTCTCCAGACTCGCGCGCCTCGTGACTGAACTCGATTCCGAATGTAACGCGAGGTGCGTTTTGGAGCACATAATTCCGAAAAAAAAAAACTCGCGTTATATTCGTGCAAATACGGTATCATATTTTCCGGTCTATAGGTCACACCTTTGTAATATATGAAGGAGTGTCCAAACAGGACACTTCAGAAATCTTGAGGTGACACAACTCCGTCATATGTCGTGCGACATATGATGGAGTTGCTCATCACGTGGGTCCTAACAGCCACTCACACGCTCTATTGGCTGTCGGTCAATCGCTCAAGGCGTCCGCTGCTGTTCAAGTCCAAGAAATGGGAAAGGGCAGGATATGAGGGCGTGGCAGAACAGATGGACAGGCAACAGGCACACCATTGGCAGGTGGCGTGTGACGTCAAGTCTTACGAGCACCGGGATCACCGAAAAGAGAAGGGGGCGAGGAGGAAAGTTGTGATGTTTGCCTGGTGGTGTCCAAACAGAAAACGGACTGCCCGTCTTCAACTTCCGTTTCATATGTCGGAGTTGTGTCACCTCACGATTTCTGAAGTGCCCTCTTTGGACAGCCCTTAAGCCACACCCTCCTGTAAATTGCCGTTTCCAGGAAAAAATTGGTATATAAGTCGCACCTAATTTGTACGGTCGGCACAGCAAAACCGCACTGAAAAGCCCGTCCTTTGTGTACTGTGATTGCAATATGCACGCAAGCGAGAGTAAGTTTCAAAATCCTTGTCAACGAATCGAACAAGAAATATAAACCCCATGGTGAATTGCTGCATTTAACGTCCACACTTAGCGTAAAATCCCGTAAGAGTGCCCACCCATAATGAAGAGATAAATAGTGAAAATTATGAGATGGGCAATCTTAAATGATGCGACTACAAAATTTTACAAAAACTTGGTGATAAACATTGGGGCCCCCATTTAAACCATGTGAAATGGGAGCTTATAGTGCATATCGTAGACAAGGGAAATTTGCGTTTTATAGTGCGATAAACACATGGAAATTTGCTACAAACTTCTGTGTCACGGGAACTGATAGCACTGATCGCATATGCAGCAGATTCGTGCTTCACAATGTAATAAACACGTGGGAACCTGCTACAAACTTGGGTGTCACTGGAACCGATGTTTTGCACACAGATCGCGGACATAAAACTCAGGAACCCACGACAAACTCGCCCGTATAAGTTTGTATAAGTCACGGGAATGGATCCCGCATATTGCGGACGTAGCAGATTCGCGTTTCACGAAACATGCGGGAAACCGCAACAAACTCAAGTGTCACGGGAATGCTTGAACCACAACAAACCCGCAAGTCGCGGAAATGCATACCACAGATCGTGGACGCAGCGAATTTGCGTACGACGGTGCGATTATTATGCGGGGACCATCTGCTACATACTCGCTTGTCAGATGTACCGGTACCGAAGATCATGTGGTTGATGTGATGATGTGATTCCGGTTGGACATTGCGTGATATCCGAATGGAATTGGAGGGTAAGCGGTTTTAGAATTTTTTTATTATGGATATTCAGCCAAGAAAAAACAGAATGGGTGATCTCTCTGGGGAGGGCATTCGTACGAGATTTCACCGTGATAGAAAAAAATACACACAAGTCGAAACCATTGTGTAAAGCGCATTGACATAAATTTGTTGAAAAAAAATCTCCGACTTATACATTTGAAAATACAGTAATCACCCAATCATTTTGATGATGTTAATTGTATGGAATCAAATCATTTAAGCTGGAGGTGGACTATGAAAGTGGTCCCACCTGGGTCCAGCTGGATCCAGATGGAGTGAGATTGGTAATCTAGCTCTAGTTGGATTGATCTCCACCTGGGGTTGCTTAGACCGAGTGCTCTGGTAGTTGGAATGTTAAGTTAATTGATCTCTTGTATAAATTGATATCCGAAAGGCCAATGGAGGATGCTCGTGTTTGTCTTGAGACACTCGAAGAGCCGTTCTATCTTTGCACTTACCAGGATGCTGGAGGAAATCCTGAACACGCGGCTGATGGTGAAGCAGTCCATGAAGGAGTGCAAAGACGACAAGGTAATTGATCCAACCGCACATTCGCTTTCATGACTCGCAGTTTTTAATAATGGGGTAAAAAAGTAAAACCCAGAATGAAATAAGTGAACGTTAGAGTGAGCCTTCAAAGTTTGAGCTGCAGTCTCCAAGTGTACCGTATAAACTCGTGTAAGGGCCGCACTATTTCTTCCCGATCTGAGGGCAAATTTTCGAGGTGCGGCCCATACACGGATTAAAAGAAAAAATCTGTATCCACATTCCTAAATGAACGTATATGAGCGCGCTTGGCTGCACTGGTCGGAAAAGCCTTCATTCCAGAATCCGGACTCAATTGTCAGTCGGATTTTATTAGTTTACATACTGCGCAATACACTTTTTTTTTTCTTTTTTGCCGTTCTTGATAGCTTGCGCGGCAACTTTCGGCTTGAATCGCTTATGACTGTTAAAGTGGTACTTGCCCATAGCTCTCAGATTGCGTGAAAAGGCAGACAAATCACGACGCTTTGACACGAATTGAAGAACAAAAGGAAACCTCCCCAGAGGGTACAGTGGCGTTCGGAAACCTGAGTGCACGCGCGAGCCGAGCCCTCTGAATCCCCATTCCTCGCGCTTGCCACGGAACCTGACATATCCTTTATCTTTTCTCAATGCCTTGCCGCATTATAAATGCATCCGGACAGTGCGGCTAACCACGATCGAGGTCGACAGCCATTATGCCATACGGTGATACGGATGAGGGGAGAGCGAATATCAAGGATGCGGACACGTGCCGCTACGTGCTCGGGCGGTGGCTAGCGCCACCTAGCGATATATATTCATAGAAACGTGGCATTACAGTCGGCGCGCCTCAAAAACAAGGGGGTGCGGCGCATACGCGAATAATTACTGTAATTTTTGTTTTGCAATACTTTGTCCTAAATACGGGGGTGCGGCCCTTACACGGGTGCGGCCCTTACACGCGATTATATGGTACTTGTGATATTGCCTACATTCGGGCCGTGAGTCCTTTAGAACGGTCTTTGTGTTCACACGGCGGCATTTTCAGGTGCTGAGGAAAGTGCTGGATGCTCGTCAGCTTGGCCTGAAGCTGATTTCGAACGTGACCTACGGCTACACAGCGGCAAGTTTTTCGGGCAGGATGCCATGCGTTGAGGTATGCCGACTTCTCGCAGGGCCTTTGACCCTTCTTGGCGGGTGGCAGATTGCTGTCCTGAGAGGACGTTACCAAAGAATGCTTTCCAACATCCATAAGACTCTTCTGGGATCCAAGTTTATGAGGTGTATGCTTTCGCAAAACGACTTAAATCCAGCTTTGGTGCTCCAGCAGGGTTCTATCAAAGTGCTTCTGAAGGAAGGAACACGCCATGAATATGTAACTCGTATGTTTTGCGGAACAGTAGAGACTAATAATTTTGTATCCTGATACAAAATACAGGAGTTTCGTACTCAAAGAAGTACAGAAAGAAAAGATTAGAGCTAGGGTACGTCTGTTCTCATGGACCGTGTTCTTCGTGTTTATGAAATTGCTGTGGTCATATTTGTCACCTTTCCATGGAGGAATGTGGTCCCATTTCTTACTCGAATGGCAGGTAAAAACATCCAGATGTTTTCTTGGAAAGTGTGTCTCTTTATGCATGCATACTCGCCGCATATGACAAAGGCTTATGTGGAGAAAGTGCATCGCGTAATTGAGATTTTGCTCACACTTAAAAGTATTCCCCGGGTGTTCTGAATTCATCTGCCGTTTATTGCTGGTGCAATTAAGCACACAGCCTTTGTTCATTTGCTGGTTTTGCACATAAAGCCTTTAGATTTACCTTCTTTACGCATACCGTAATATACCAGAAGATCACCCACTCATACCGGAGAAAATGGGGTGTAATAGACCCCTTGCAGAAAACCCGGCAACAGTGTGTCTCGGCATGGTAACCATGGCAACAGCGAGGCGGTCAGCAGCTGCGTGACATGGTGAAGGAAAGCAGGTCGCAACCTTGCTGTGCGCCAACCGAGCTTTAGGCGCTTCATGTGTTGTTTTAAGGACAGTTTACGCGCTCAGAATATCAGTGAAGACGCCAACACAGTGCTGTGTCCCGGTCTGCATGCAAGCATGCAATAGGGCTACACTGACAAATTCGTACAGAAGGGAGTACTTATATATACCTATCGGACCGTCCGCTGCCACGACCGTTTGGCTAATCTCACGAATTCGCATGCATTTGCTTAATGAGGATAATATATTGGTTCTGCATTATACTGCTTTGCGTTTTCGTTACTATTGTTGTTAGCCAGGTGTATGTTTGACGCGGATAAACGAGCGTCGGTTTTACTCGACGGATCCGTTGCCTTTCGGCCGGCCTCATGATTTTGCATGCAGTTGCTTCATACACTACATTGTTATTTCATCGCACATTTATTTGGTGTTGCTCGGTAGACAGATACCATTGGCGAGGCTAAACGAGCAGTCGAATTCCCGTATCAGTCCTGCAAACATTTTCTACACTTTAACAAAAAACGCAAAAAAAAAAACAACAACTTTACCTTGCAGGCGCGTTTGTTTTTTTAAATCTTCTTTTATGTTACTGAGGCATCCACTAACACCATGTCACTTTATTCTTCCATGCAGAATTGGGCAGCACCGCATTAAATTCCCCTTGAGGGCATCTTTTTATGCAAGTTTAGTGGGGACTTGCAGACATATCATGATTTGTCATATCATCTCACCATCTTTGTTTTCAGGTTTCATACCTAGCAAGCTAGCTAGCAAGGTTATTTCCCAGCCGGGGGCGGGAAACAGCCGCGTTACGCCATGCCTTTTTTCACACAGAGCCAGCGGACCGAAGAAAAAACATTCCTTCACCATGGAGAGCGCGCACACTGTTGCCCGAGGCGCACAGAGTTGTCACACTTTTGAAAGGGGTCTATAAAGACACAGATACTTTTTTGGTTCAATCAACGAAAAGAAACTTTCAAACAGGGACTATATGCAAGTCAAGCGCACTTGATTAAAAAAAATTACTGAAAAGCAAAAATTTGAAATATACAATATTTGTAGGAATCCCATTTGCACCCAGTTAATTGCATGAAAAATTTTTCTATCAAAAATTTAATTTCCGCAGAGGCCACATGTAAATCTTTACATCTACCCACCAATCATTCCAGTCCGAGCTTGGCGTTCTGACATCCCTGCGCACTCTCGTCTCCTCCTCCCTCTCAGTTTCTTGGTGCATAGCCCGTGCAATCTGCAAACACATAAAAAAGATGGGCCACCGACCAGCCGAAATGTACCGTGCGGACGCTACAAGTCGCTAGAGTCGATCCAGCACTGAGAGGACTTTACTGTTCGGTTTTGCCTCTCTATTCTCGGAGCCCTAGTTCACGTGGTGGGAAATTGGCTGGGGTAGTTATTCTGGAATAGCTAGCTGCATCGGCCGCCGTCATACAGACGATTGCAAGCGGGGCATCTGGCCATCGCCACGTCTCTGCTCGAGCGAGCAAGCACGTGCAGTTGCGAGCCTGGAAAAGGTGCCTTCACGCGCATGCCGCACGTGCTTGCGTGCACGGGGCACCGGCCGGAAGGCCATTCTTGCAATTGTCTATAATCTTGAAAGTGAAAGGAAGGCGTTCGGAAGCACTGGCGAGGCATTGCGCATTGCCACGACATCACTACGTCATACATGCAATGTCTCGGAACCATTCTCTAGATGGCATCGAAATCTCGCAGTTGGAAAAGCCAGTCAAAGAGCTGCCAGTAGCGGCAGATGCCGTGCATACAAAATGTAGTTTCCCTAGATCGGCGGCGAACAGCCCGTAGCTTGAGCTCACCCCGAGTGCCCGACCCGCATGCGCTGCTGCGTGCAACTCGTTCGTTTCTGAAAGATTCTGTACCATCTATGAGGAAAAGGCTACAAATAATTGTGGGTGAGTCCCTCTCAGAAAATAGGAAAATTAAGCGTGTCTCGATTGTATCTGATGAACTCAGAGGTGCGCAGAATCTGTCGCGAATGAGCTAGGCAGATGAGGTGTGGTGTGTGTGACGTAATAGTCGCGTGATGTCATGCCACGTGACGTCAAGCTGTCACAATGTCCAGCTGTCGTGTGACGTACCGCACGATGTCGGGGTGTTCCGCGATACCCTGACGTCAAGGTCATATAAGCAGTATAGCCCCCATTGGGCTACATGGCTTATATAACCTTGACCTGCGTGTCGATCGAGCGTAAAGCATTGGTTTTCTCATAAAACCCAGCCTTATAACAGAGTCTGCGTTAAAAGTTGGTGTGGTGGGACCGTGGGCTAATGAAAGAAGTGGGACGTGGGTGTTTTTTTTTTTAAAGTTAAAGCAAGCATACAGGCTCAGGGAGGGGCGGGAGAAGCGCAAAGGCAAAGCTTCGGACACAGCTGAGTTTGGAGCCTCGCGTTCGTCCCGTCCTTCCCTGCGCTCTCTGGTGTTGCTTTGGGGACCGCACGACTCCTCCGTTCCTCTCCTCCCTTCTCCCGACAGCTGGCCGACAGCATTGTGAGCAAGGGCCGGGAGACCCTGGAGCGCGCCATCAAGACGGTCGAGGCCACCTCCCGCTGGGGAGGAAAAGTCATCTACGGCGACACCGACAGGTGAGCGCGACTTTGCCATCGTCCACGCTTCGGTCCACCGTAACTCGGCTGAGGGCGAACCCCATGGCTCCTTCGAGTCGATCGGAGCGGCGGAGGCAGAGCACGCGACCGCCCTTACCAGAGGTAGGGGGGGCGAGCAAGTAACCCGAGCTTTCGGAGAAGAGAGGAAGAAGGAACTCCACCCTTACCCTCCTTTGCGTGCCCCGGACGTCGCTCTTGTCCCCCTCGGAGGTTAGCCCGTCACTCGAAATTCGTACAAAAGAGGCTCTCCTCTCTCTCTTACCCGTGGCTTTAATGGTGCTGCGCACAACTAGCGAGATGGAGTGCGGTCGCGCGTCTTTCTCCGACGTGCCAATTGGCTCGCCAAGACTGTAGCCTTTGTCATTTGCCAAGTTACGGCGAGACGGAGTATGGATGTCGCAATCTCGAAGCTTGTGTCTTGTCTTTTAACTGAATGAACCAGACCAAGGGGAGACGCTGGTCTTGAAGAGTGCGACTGTATTTTCGTAGGAAATGTCCTCACTTAAAACTAGTGCCTAGCGTATACTCGAACGAAACAAAAATGAATGACTGGGTATTTGTATCTGCCATATCTCATTTCACAAAGGTCGGATCACGCTTGAAAAATTAGAAAATGCAGCTGTAGTAATGATGCTTTCAAATAGTACTCATTCTCTTAGAGTGCTTTCGAATTACTCGTGTTTAAATGTGACAGAATTTCTTTCAACATTTATAACCATTTTACTGGGGTTTTAACCTAAATGATGTGGCTTTTGTCACGATTGTCTATACTCTTACGGAACGGTTATTTTTTAAAAATTATTTATATAGCTTAAGGGGGGACATGGGCCCAAAATGCCCATTTTCTGGAAAAAAATGAGTTTTTCAAATGTTGCACTTTTGGCACCTCTAACTATTAATGAGCAATATGGCGAAATTTGGTAAGCTTCCGCGCCGTAATTACCGAGAAAATAAACATTTTCAATACCTCCGTGGTGCTCTCAGGTGCGGCGCGCTCGCGAAAGACGCGAGGAAAGCACCATTTTTCCGATTTTCAGTACGGTACCGCGCCGCGCCCGCGAGGCCTAGCGTGGCATTCGTACCCTCGTTGGAAAGGTCGTTTATCGGACGTTTTAGTAAAATAGTAAACACGGGTCGAGGGTATGTGTGCGCCGGAAGAACCCCGTCGCAAAAACTAGAACCACGTCGCAAAAATAGGGAAATTGACGGAACTCGTCTTCCTATTGGTCGGAGAACCGAAACTAGAGCCACGATTGGTTTTCAGCCATCACGTGTTATCTTTCGCGGCGCTTCTTGCTCCAGACCACGTTTTATCGTTGGATCTGCTACATCTCGCTTTCTCGCTTCAATCTTATCTCATCTTTGTTTTCGTTCCGAAAATGATGCCGAGTAAAGGCTACGTGCACGGAAGCTTCGGTAAGCGTTCTCGGTTCACGAAACCAAGAGGCACAGTGAGTGGCCGGCGTTCTACAGCTCCTGACGCGGCCACGTCGGCGACATCGCCCAAACCGACGCGCCCGTCACGGTGTCCGGAGTCCTTTTCTTCTCCGCCGCGTCCCGAAAGTGGCTCAGCATCGACGGAAGCAGATGAGTTGACGACCTTCGAGCGTAAGATCACGCTTTTGGACCGACCTGCCGACTTGCCAAAACCAACTGATGACGTTCGCGACGCGGCGCTCAATGGATATCGTTTCGTGGATGTGTCTGCCGTGAAGACATTGGTGAGCGCCTTGCTGTGTCCCAACTGCCATGGAAATGAACTGGACTTGAAGGAAAGTGGCGTTGGAGTCAGTCTTCAGTTTGTAGTCGTGTGTAGAGCTTGTGGGGACATTGTGACGACGCCCCAGTCGGCGACCGTCGGAGAGACCCGGCAGAGCGAGCTTGCCGCGCGCCTTTGTGTCGTCGGAGAGGACTGCGGCATCAGCTTCACGAAGCTGAAGAACCTTTTCGGGGGCATGAATGCTTCATCGCCGATGCATTTAAAGACGTATCAAAACACTGCAGAGAAGGTGCACGAAGCGTCCATGGCAGCAGCGCGCGACGTGATGCAGGAGACAGCGACCGCAGTGAGAGGAGCTCAGATGTTCGAGGATGGAGAAGACCATGTAAACAACGCAGATGACTTGCTCGACATCTGCGTCAGTTACGACGGTACCTGGCAGAAGCGCGGCCACACGTCGAACTTCGGGGTTGGCGCAGTCATTGAAGTGAACACCGGTTTGGTGCTTGACTTCTCCGTTCACAGCAAGTACTGTCACGGATGCAACCTGGGCCCAAAGGAGGATGCAGAAGGCTACCAGGCCTGGATGGAGTCCCATAAAGATGTTTGTCAGAAGAACTTCGGAGGATCGTCAAACGCTATGGAGGTTGCGGCTGCAGGAGTCATCTTCAGCAGATCTTTGGAGCTCCACAAGCTGCAGTATGTCACTATGCTAAGTGATGGTGACAGCAAGGCGTACATGCACGTTGCTGGTCTTGGCGTCTATGACAAGGACATCCAGAAGGAAGACTGTGTCAACCACGTGGCCAAGAGGATGTACAGTGGCATGGAAAAGTTGAAGAAGAGCAAAAAAGGCCTTGGAGGGAAGGGGAAGTTTACTAACGTCATGATGAGAAAGCTAACGAACTATTATGCGACTGCTCTGAAAGACAACGCCCCTGACGTCACCAAGATGCAGAAAGGTGTGTACGCAAGTCTCTTGCACTCGTACTCTACTGATGAAGCACCACGGCATACTGCTTGCCCTAGCGGAGAAGACTCGTGGTGCCACTACAACCGCCACAACGCGCTGGTTGCTGCTGGGAAACCGTCTGTGCCACGCCCACATCGCCCAGCCTTCACGAGGGACATTGCAAAGGAGCTGGTGCCCATCTACAACCGGCTGTCCGATCGGAGCCTGCTTCAAAGGTGCTGCAGAATGAAGACTCAGAACGCCAATGAGTCATTCAACGCGCTCATCTGGAAGAGATACCAAAAGACAGAATTCGCATCGCTGAGGACAGTGGAAACTGCTGTGGCCATGGCTGTTCTCGAATACAACTTGGGGCCTAAGGGCTTTGAGAGGATCCTCAAGAAGATGGGCATCTTCCCCGGAAGCCACCACGAGGAGCACACCAGGAAGGCAACCCAGCAGAAGATCCTGAAGGCCAAGGTGAAGGCACTGGACACCTCTAAGACCACCCAGAAACGTTGCAAGCTCGAAGCCATCGCAAATGAGCAGAAGAGAATTGAAGAAGGACCGACATATGGAGCTGGAGAGTTCTAGGTCACATGAAGATACCACAGGCAATTCTTTTGAGGAAAGAAGCTGAAATAATAAAAAAAAGTGGACTTGAAATTTCAAACGCGTTTTTCTCAGTTTAGCTTTTTGGCAGCAAATCCCACCTTAATAAAACTATTGTTTCAGTATGAAACTACCGAGAGACTTAATATTTGTGGATTATATGCCGAAATTTTATCAAGCCGGTTACTATGAACTTAGATTTTGCATTTTCATGTCCCTTCATTATGAAAAGCTGTAATTTGCAAAACTTGGTAAATGTAAAAAAAAAAAAAAAAATCGTAATTTTTTTTTTACCTGGAAAATGCATATTTTTTAAAATTTCTTTTCATAGTAACCGGCAACAAGTATTCCAGTATGCATTCCACCAGAAAGACATGTGGTGATCAACACCATTTCTCAACGATAGATTCATTGAGCAGATTCCATGCAAAGCTATATTTTACTTCGTTCTGGGGGTATAGAACCTCACGAAATTGCTTCACAGGGTTGAAACTTTGCATGGCCTCCTTCCATATGGCTACAAACATCACCTGCAAATTTCACGCCGATTGAATGAGCGGTTCAAAAGTAGACAAACTTTTAGTTATGGAGGAAAAATAGTATTTAACGTGATCTTGGTAAATCATGTGTAGAGTGTAAATGCAATGTAAAATCAAGCTTTTTCTACAAATGAGAATACTGTTTAAATGCTGATGATCAGCATAAAATAGAAATGGATGGCTAGAACGAGTCCTGGTTACGAAGCATCCAAGCGGGATTGCTCTCACGAAGAATGAAGTCTGACTATTTCGGTTGATTTATCTTTGGTTATGGCTGGCTAACTGTTGTCACGTCTTCTGTGCAGCATGTTTGTGCTCCTCCAAGGCAAGACCAAGGAACAGGCATTCCAGATTGGGCAGGAGATTGCAGAGGTGGTAACTGCTCAGAACCCCAAGCCTATCAAACTTAAGTTTGAAAAGGTTAGTGGGATTTCTAATTTTTGCATACTACGTGGCGGAGATTATCCAACCAGCAGTGAAGAGTACACAAACGTCATAGAGCTTCCACCGCTTTCAGCTTGCACTCTAAAAGAAAGTTTTCTCGTTTGTTGCAATATATAATGTTTGGTTCAATTTTTTTTTTGTTTGCATATTTGAATTTTAAATTAAATGTTATACAGTACAGTCTCGATAAACAGAACCTGAAGGTACCAGGAAAATCTGTTCCATTTATAAGGAGTTTCATTTACTGAGAGTATGTAGTGTAGGTACACTAAAAATGTTGCTGTTTTCACAACTGCACAATTTGTAAACACCAGCAAGTGAATGCAGAAGGCAAAATAATGAACAAAAACACCAAATTGCTGCTTTTGTATATTAACATTATGGGTCCAATGACGGAACGGTTCTCACTTTGGGCTCTTCTTAGCCACAACGCCAAGCACTTCTCAAGCTCTTTGTGTTCGGGGAGTCGCAGCCTCATCCTCTTTGGTCCAAATTGCGTACTGCTGAACGCACTCCGCAGCTTTTCCTTGTCGTGAAGAATCCTTGTCAGGCTACTTTTGGGAATGGCATACTTCGTTGCAAGCACCGTTTTCGTGAAGCAACCGCTATCGAAATCATTAATGACTTCGATCTTTTTTTCTAACGTGAGCGCACGGTGTTTTCGCTTCGTGGCCGCCATCGCAGAAAGTAGGACCAGTAGGACACTAGGCCTAAGATGCGAGTAGAAGCCCTGTTGAGCCAAGCCTACACAACATAGCCACCTATGCGTAAAAATGAGAAAAGAAAACTAAAAAAAAAACCATACGTACATGCTAATTTTGGGCAATAAAGCTAATAAATATTAAGAACATTTATAATACTGTTTTATTACTCGAGAGTTATTTTTCTTTTCTGCGATAGCGAAAAATATGTCGGCGACATAGTTTCATTTTCAGTTCCGTTTACCCGGAGGCGCGAGAATTTGAGTTCCGATTAACGGGAATATTTTTACATCGCATGAATACAAAACCAAACAACTTCGCGATTGTTGTTTCGTTTAAGCGACAATTCCGTTTATCGAGATTCTACTGTAGTTGGTAAGGCATTACTTGCAGATATACTTTGTGCCAGTGCATCAGCTCCATTGCCACCAGCAGCTAGCTTCTGCCATTCTGAACTTTTGTTTATTTTGGGTCGTGCAACTGTGGTAGCTGAAAACAGGGTGCGAACCAGATGCCTTTCCCAAGGGAAGAGAGGGTCGTGGTCGCCACTTTTCAGTGCACTAGGGGTTCCCAAACGTGTTCATTGTAAAGAGCCCCTATCTCTCCACGAATGGCAGCCGAGGAATCTTTCCTAGTCTTGGCACTGATGGAACACAGCGGGGCAGAAGCCTTCAGGCCTTGTGAACAATAAAGCTTACAATAGGGAGTGCTCGTATCGTAGTCACAAATACTTCAGTGGGCGTCTAAGGTGCGTTAAAATAGTGGTTTAAGATAGAAAAACACTTCAGTTGTGGGTAGGGACAGAGAGAGAAGGAATCTGTGAGGTTGTCCTGGGGAACTGCTAGCTTCCTGGGTACCCAGGTTTGGGAACCTACGTAGTGCACCGTACCACTGCAGATCTCTGACAGTGGCAGTGCCTGTCAATGTATGGCAAGTGGTGTGGTCGGGCCGGCCGGTGTACCCTCTGTTTTGACCGCACAGTGTCGAGCTGGAGCGATCCCTGCCAGCCAGAGCTTTGCTCGCTACCTTCTCTTAGATCAAGGAATCATGCCGGATTCCCGGGAACTCAAAGGTCGGTCGGGTTACGTTCCTAAATTGTAGTCCAGCAAACCGTTTGGCGAGCTTTTGCCGGAATTCGGTTGAACCCCTCTCTGGTACTTTGTGGAAGGTAGCTCCAGATTTAGAACGATAGTTAGCAATTTGTTTAACCTGAAAAGTACTCACCTCGCTTGTTCTATGACTGCGGAAAAAGGTGATAAAACGTTGGTCACAAAAGTAGTTGATTCCTAGTGATTCATTTAGTCAAACTGTGTGCCGCACATCTGGGGTTCTAAACCTATTGATCTCGAGAAATGTTTGTCTGCCTCAAATGACAGCCAAGGAAGCCCTGTGCACCTTTTTAATTTTTTTTAATTTTGAGCAGTACAGAGGCCTATAGTCTTCATTGACAATGACATATATACCGAGACATTTTTGCACATAGCTGCGCATGAGTGCCTCACTACCATAAAATACCAAGCAAGCGCATGCCCAAAATTTGCAGACAATCGCGCAAAGATAGTGGGTGGGTGCTTGTCCGGTCATCAATTTTACATATAAATGTACCGTGCGCATTATCTTAAAAATGTGGGAAGGGGCACTTAAGGGGGGACATGGGTCTTTGGAGCCAAAAACTTTCTAAAACTGCATTCTTTTGAAAATGGCGATGGCTGTTGTTCTTCTGAATCTACCAGGCTTATAATTTTGTGAATGAATATTTGAGCTATAAATCAATTTATAATATCTATGCGGGCTGAATGTGCATTGAAGTTGACTCTAAAACATTGTTTTCACAAAACACAATTTTTGGACTTGTTCAAAATTTGTAGAAGGGATATCTCAGCATTTAGAACAGATAGAAATAAATTGATCCTCAATTTAACGAAGTCACCAGGACTCGCTAAATATTTCGTTAAATCGGGAACTTCGTAAAATTGAGGAAGGGAGACCTCGCGCATAGGCTGCGCGGGGGATCCGAATTTGTTTGTTAAATCGGGAAATTCGTAAAATCGAATTCCGTAAAATCGAGGCTCACCTGTATAACCGTTCCTCAAATGTGTAGCTGAATGTGTGAAGCATACAATGTTGAGAGCAGACTTTTTAATATAAGTCTAGAAAAATTTATATTTGATCTTTTGCTATATTACTTGTTAGCCATGCATTGAGCACTAAACTTCAATGTGTGGTAAAACCACTAATAATGAGTTTATCTTAAAAGTGCTTCCAACATTGTATTCTCTACACTTCGTAGTATCTAGCCATGTGTTAAAAAGAATATTTTGTTGAGGAGTTTTTTTTCTATCGGTTTTTCAAACAAAGGCTGCCAAGTTTTAATTATTTTGAGGACAATTCTACTGACTGAGAAAATGACCAGATATATGAAATCATGACAAAAAGCTGAACAAGCTTCTGCAATTTCATTGGGTTTGGTCATGAAATAAGAAAAAAAGCTTCCAAGACCAGTGTTCCCCCTTAAAGGGGTACTCCGGCGATTTCTTCGTGGTCCCCGATTTGCTTGAAATTTTGCTAAACTCGCCAAACAACATCGCTAAAATAGTATCCCAAATATTAGGTTAAAATAATTTTTTTTCGCAAAGTTATTGAATTTACAATTTTGGTCCTCACCGTGTTTTTCAAACCAAAAGTCTCTACTGGCAACAACGAAAAAGTGACGTCAGTGGAAGGCAGGGGTTCACTCTTTGGACTGTAGAATTTGTTCCCAACTGATTTGAAGCAGCTTCATGGTGTCAAATGAATGCTTTGGAAGCTCGCTCCAGGATCCGCGCTCCAGCACCGAACAAATGATTGGCGTATTCTATTTTTTAGACTGTTCGCTCGACTGGCAAGCCTGCCCGCCACTGACGTCACGGCACTGAAAAGTGCGGGTAAATTTGAATGTTGGTTTTTGCATCATTTTCATTTGCCGATTTCGCAATAACTATTATGAATTTCGCGATACTAAATAGCATACCGGAAAGGGTAAAGGCCGGGGAGTCAGAAAATATAGTTAGTTGAGGTAGCTCAAAAATCGCCGGAGTACCCCTTTAATTTGGAATGGGCGGATGCACGGTATTCTACGGTAGACACGCTAAAATATTGCTCAAACTGGGAAAACACTTTATCAGAGGTAAGGACACTTGAGAGGTATTGGGTGCTCGGGGAACCCTAGAGGGTACTCTTGGGAACCCCCTGGTTCCTAAGAGCCCACTGTGACGACCCGTGCCGTACGAGCCCACTCTCATTTGTTACTGCCAACCACAACATCCGCATTCTTTACGACCGACGTGTCTATGTGGCTTTCTCGGAAGATCGCGCATCATGGGTTTCCGCTCGAGGCAGCATCCGAAACTTCTGCCCCGCCTTAGGCCGGGCTCTTTTTCACCGCCAAAATGGCGGGACCCCAAAACATATCGCGTTAACCAGAGCGGAAGATCCCCCGTGCCTGGGACGCGTCTCCGACCGGTGCCCTTGCTGCGTCTTCATTTGTGGCCCTTCGATTTCCGCCCGACGGCGTTGCACTTGGGTCGTGCCGTTGCCCGTCACGATCCCGGTGGCGGCTTGGCAGCAGAGGTGGATCTGAGAGACGCCGTAGGGCATTCTCCATCCCGACCATGACATCCAATGGCGTGACGAGCCGGCACCCGCGACATACTAATTGGTTGCCATTTTGGGACCATTTTTCGGCGTGCTTGCGGTGTAGGACGGTAAACTCACCGGTCAAAAACACTTGCCAGGCACCATGCTATGGCCACTGGCAGCAAGTGTTGACACGTGCCATCGGCACTCGAGTTGCACGTTAGCAACGCGCGCGCACATTACTGATGGATGCGCATGGTTACTGATGCATGGGCACGTCACTAACACACACACATAATTACTGATGCACGTGCATAGTTACCGACACGCGCATAATTACCGATGCGTGTGCACGTTACTGACGCGTGCACAGTTACTCATGCGCCTGCTGACGAACTGCGCATAGTAGTTACTGACACACTGCACATTACTGGTGCACACACATATAGTACTTGTGCACGTGCACATTACTAATGCACACACATAGTTACTGATGCATGTGCACATTACTGACGTACGCACACAGTTACTGACTGCACCTGCATGTTCCTGACGAACTGCGCATCGTAGTTACTGACGAACGTCCACGTTACTGACACATGCACATAGTTACTTTTGCACATGCACGTTACTGATGCACGTGCATAGTTGCTGGTGCACATGCACATTACTGACGCATGAACATAGTTACTGAAGCACGTGCTCGAGGTACACGAGAGGCTGAAGCGTCGTTGGACGTAGGAAGCTCTCGCCGTGGGCGGGACAGCTGCACCTCCTCCCTGTCGTCCTCAAATTGTCAGTGACCGTAGAGTGTCTTGCCTCGCGCCCTCTGTGCCCAGGTGTACCTGCCGTGTGTCCTCCAAACCAAGAAGCGCTACGTCGGCTTCTCCTACGAGTCCCCGACCAGACGGAACCTACTTACGACGCCAAGGGGATTGAGACCGTTCGGAGGGACACCTGCCCCGCCGTCTCAAAGGTCGGCCCGTGCAACACCAGGGGTGTTCTTCCTCGGATTCGGAACCTGTTTCGGGAGGGGAATTCCCTTTGAAGGCCGACGGGCGGCCAGAAAGGAGGAAACTCTGCCTCTATTCTTCTTTTCTGTTCGAAAGAGAGGGAGACCTTCCTCCTTTCTACGGGGAGTAGCTCAGAGACGCGCTCCTGTGGGAAGAGGAGGAGAGAAGAGTGCATGGGGAGAAGGGAACTGGGAGCCAGTTTTCTTCCGGCAGAAGACGATTTTGTTGGTCGGCCTTTGAAATGGAAAGTGTTGTAATTGCGGAGCTGGAAGCAGAAGAATTTTTGTTTCAAAGTGAACGATAATAACTAGAACAGACACGTGCGCACTAACTGCTGTTGTTTGCGGGTTTATAATTTTACAAACTACGGCAGGAAACGTCAGTGTTTTTTTTTTAACCCGCCAAGTTCGGAATTTTCTAGTTTTCGGATTATATTTTTTGCCACATGTAGATTCAAAACTCTATTTTCTTCTCAAGATGGTTTCTGTTCTGTTTTTCTGACAGAAACTATAGGGCCTTTCAGCGCAATAGCTTCTGCAGTTTTTTTTTTTTTTTTTTTATAATTTATGAGCTGTTCTAATGCGATAAGCTCACTTTGTTGTCTCCTTTATATGTGTTTGTTATAGTAAAAGTTTTTTTTATAAGTGGAGCTACTATAAGTATACTTTGCAGCATTATTATGCAATTTATATTAGTGGTTTTGATGTTCACATGCCCCTACGTGTCTGCGATTGAGTGCATGTTTGTGTATGTTTTGCAGCTGCTGGAGAAGTCTCTCCGTCTGCTGTTTGCCGCGGGGGAAGTGGCTCCCTGTGAAGAACTACCTCAAGCTGCAGTTCTCCAAGATGCTCTCCGAGCAAGTCAACCTGCAGGACTTCATCTTTGCCAAGGAGTTCAGGGGCCTGAGTGGCTACAAGCCCGGCGCCTGCGTGCCCGCACTGGAGATTGCCAGGTGCGTTTGCCATCTGCTTCCGAAGAGCACATAGTTTTAACGCAGAATATGTTTTAGGGCTGGGTTTCGCGAGGAAAGCATCACCTTGCACCCTATCGTTGCACTCAACAAACACGGAAGTCAAGGTCACGTAAGCAGTATACAGTAGAACCTCGTCGATACGTTCCCTGATGATACAATTTCCCGCCTTATACATTCGCAATTGGCGCCTTGGGAAAGGTCCCGTAGAGTTGCGCCATTTTTAATGCGAAGTTATTAACTGTCCCATGGAGCGAAGCCGGCGGCGTCTGTAACTGCGGAAAACAAGACCTAAATTCCCATTTTCCCATTGGCTGAGCAAAACGGCACCTAAAGTCCCATTGGCTGCGACGCATCATAGTTCCATGGAACGCTACCCCAGAGAGAAAGCCCTCTCCTGGCGCTGCGGTGCGCGCGCCGATAAAAGGGAAAGGGTTGTGCACGCGCGACCACCGCGCGTGCACCAACTCCACTCCCACTAATGTATCGCGTGTTTTGCGCTCTGCTTTCAGCCATGTCGCGCCACCCGGCCAGCCTCTGCGGAGGACAGCGGGGCGTGCTGTTCGTAGGAATGCACTGCATGTAGGAATACTTTTGCATTCCTACACGTAAGCAACGCTGTAATTTTTGTCTTGCCAGTTCATACGTTCCCGGGTTACACGATTTCCTGAGAAGTATGTTTAACATTTCGCCAACTTTCGATCGGATTGCACGTTTTTTGGCGGTTGGCCGACAGAATTCCCTTCTTGCAAACGTAGAGCGCTCGGCGAGCGCTCGATTCATAGTCGCCCACCGCACTTAGTTTCAACATTTTGTGCTACCACTTCCGTCACAGTCACGACGGCTACCCTGCCAATTTCTTTGCCGATACCGCACGAGAGAAAGTTACAGCGATAGTATCGGATGAATGTGGCATTGCTGCCAGTCTACAAACGAGCTGTTCAACAATCGAAGCAGTATGAACGCCAAAGTTCCCGTTGGCGGTTGCCATCGATGCGAGCGACGTTTTCAACGCCACGTACATGAACACGCTTCGGTATCGTTTCGTAGTAAGGATATCGCGATCGATTGCCTCTGTAGTAAATCCGAACCGCGTTTTTCTGCCTCAATCGGAAAGGCGTTGATCGCCGGGCCGACAAGGTGCTGGCGGGAGCGTTCGATACGGCGAGTCCAAATTACTCCGGCCTTCGGCGACTTGAATCCCGCGACATCAAAAACAGAGCAACGCCGGACGCGGGTAGATTTCGTCCCGCCTGCGCCGCCTGCGTCCGCGAGAACGGGCCGATTTTACGGCGTTGCCGCGTTGGTGCGGTCACTGCCAGAGCACCCAAGCGCTGGAATCGGTACGTCCCTGTAATGCTTTTTAAGTGGTTCCAAGACGAACATGAGATTGAGAGTTACACTCTGTAATTCCGGCAAGCGCTTCGAGTGTTTCGCTTCACACACGGTGCCCGGAAAGTGTCTCGGACTGGCGCCTTTGCTGCATCCAAAAATTGACCGCATCTCCACGTGGTGAATGATGTTGCTTGGGGCGAAGCTCTGGTGGTGCTTGTCTGCGTAGACGCCGAGCCGCAGCATGCCGAGCCTTTTCATTCATGTCAGTAGGAGAATGTGTGGTTTTCTTTTTTTTTCTTTTTTTAAGCAGACAGATGGGATGGTATCTCAGAACCCCCTACTCTTTTTTTCTTCTTTTTCTTTGAGCCTATTCATTCATGTCAGTAGGAGAATGTGTGATTTTTTTCTTTTTCTTTTTTTAAGCAGACAGATGGGATGGCATCTCAGAACCCCCTACTCTTTTTTTTCTTCTTTTTCTTTGAGCCTTTTCATTCATGTCAGTAGGAGAATGTGTGGTTTTCTTCTTTTTCTTTTTTTAAGCAGACAGATGAGATGGCATCTCAGAACCCCCTTTTTTTTGTTCTTTTTCTTTTTTGATCTTTTTTTTTTCCAATTTTTTTTTTGCCCTACACCAGCACGTGAGCATGTGCTCACGTGCGCAGAAGCACGAGCACCCGACGCCGGCCTATGGCGGACGGCGGACGGACATACGGACATGGCTAGCCCCTAAGGAGCTTCGCCCCTAAAAAGCGGTCCCTCGATGTTCGCTTGACGGCGTCGCAGATGTGTCGTGCTGTTGCCGGCCGCGATCCTGGCGGTGTCGCGACGGTGGTGGTGGCCAAGGCAGACGGCCGCTCCGCCGTGGGTCGCCATTCAGCTCGACGGTCCACAGAAGCTTCGGCAGTTGGGATTCGGGACTCCGCGACGATGGCGACACCCACATTTTCTCGTGCTTTTCCTCGGAACTTCATTCAACGGCACAACACTCTGGCTTTTGCGATGCCATCTGTTGCCACTGCAGGACCGCTTTCGATGCGTGGGCGGGATAGGATGCTAACCACGCCAGTCGGAGATGCGTTCCAGGCACTGTATTTTGAAGCGGTAAATAAATGAATGAGTCGTTCTTAGAGCGCAGCTCTTAGGCGCCCGTTTCCGGCTTGAGTGGCGTCGGCGTAACCGCGCGTTGCATTATGGGACGTTTCCAATAATGACGTCACACGTGACGTTACGAGTGACATCACGAAGGTCACGACCCTCAAAGTGACCTTAACGAGTCCTTCACGAGTGACGTCACGAGGGTCACTAGGGTCACGAGGGAGAGGGAGCAGGATAAAAGAGGAGGAGGGGAGGAGGAAAGGGTATGGAGGAGGTGGTGCATACCCTCCTCCGTACCCTCCCCTCCTCCTCCTCAAGAGGTGCGCTCTAATTCGGCATTATAGGGATTTTGTCTCTGCATGATGGCTTTCCCTGAAAGGGCATAACCCCACCAAGTAGCTACGAGCATCCTCGCACACTTTCTTCTTATTCCGCTTTTCGTCTTTACTCGGTGTGGACAGCCAATGGCATAGAAGAATCACCGTCAAAAGCAGCAACACGACGAGCGTCGGGGGCCCGCCACACCATGGCTGGCGCCGACGTTGCTTCCAACGTTCGCTGTGCAAAGAAGCTCGGATAAACTGCTTCCGTGCGTGGAACATGTGTGCCGTCTAATACTCTGTTCCCCAAATCGCGTGCGGCCATGAAACACGCTGGCAAAGTATGCGAAACTACTAGAACTAAGTGCTGCAAACAATTGTAAAGATGGTAAAAGGCTAAGCGGAGCTGACAAAGCGTGGGACCAAGCAAACGGCTGTAGCGGACGACGCGAGCTTTGCGAGCCTTGCAAGCCTGCGGAGGCGCTGTAGCCATGGCACCAAAGGGAGAAGAAGCGTCGCGGCCAATGGTAGTTGCATGCTCCCTCGACCGCATGCTTTGACCAATCGCGGCTCCACAATCGCGAGGCAGAAAAATGGCGATCACTCCAAAACTTAGCGGCGGACGCCATTTTGAAGGGCGGCAAAAAGTTTTAAAAAAAAGAATGCTGCTTAAAAACGAGACAGATATGATGGCCATCCGCCAAGTTGTTCATGGACAGCAACTGCTCAAAGTCTGTCTTGAGGCTGCAGCGCAATTTCGAAACCTCCGAGACCTCGTAAATATTTTTGCTTACATGTTTTCTCGGTTAATTAGGTGGTGGTGTTTTATGGAATATAGAACCTGAGAAATGTGGGTTTCGAAAAAACAAACTTTTTCGCAAATTTTTGGATTTCAAGGTTAGCGTCCCCCATCAAGTTCCGATCATACAATTTCCTATATAATAAGTTTTCTTTCTCACATTTTTTAATAACCTTATCAACGAGGTTCTACTGTAGTGCCATAGAGGCTATGTTGTTTATATGATCTCGGCGTCACGGTGTCTTGATCACTTTGACGTCACCTGACACAATGACATCCCACGACACCCGAACTTGACTTTAGAGTGTCATTTGATTTCAGCAAGGAATAAAGTCTTTCGAGTGCTATAGCATTTACGAACGAACCCTATGCACTTTTGTGTCATTCCTTATGTGTGTAACTAACGAAATGAATGCTCAAGTGCAGGAGAGATAAAGGGATCTATTAAGAAGAACAATAAAAAAATCTTTCAGCCTTTCCACTATGGTGAAGTAGGAAGAGCAGCGGAGTCGTAGCTTCTGTTCTCGGTGGTGGCTTTCCAGGCGAGCGATCTGCTCTTCTTTCGCGAGGGAATCTGAAGCGCTCGATGAAGTGGAACTTAAGGCGATAGCGGCTTCGCGGTGGTTGCGGAACCATTCACACTGCTGCGCACATCGCCGTTGCTCATAGAGGATGATACCGAACTCTGGACAGCTACCGTCATCTATGAGTGACGGCAGCAACCAGCCGGTTGTCTGGTTGCCGCCGTCGCTTATAGATGGCGGTAGCTGTGCAGAATTTGGTGTCATCATTTCTTTGCTGGTGGACACGATCCTGGGGAACATACCCTTAACAACTCCGCTGTAAAATTTCTGTTGTCACCCAAGGGGAATCGAATCAACAATATCGAGATTGCGAGCCCGACGCTTGAGCACCACGTCAAGGGGGAGACTCGTGAAGTGGCGGTTATTAGATGCCACAATTTTTTTTGCCGACCGACTCCGTGGAATGGGCAAGTAGCAAGAAAAGCATTTTATAATTGTGGTAACGATACAACAGGGGTCGTCGGTTGGTCGTGGGAGGCCCGTCTTTGGGGAGTGGACAGTGAGATCAGAAAATTAGGTTAATCTGTTTTAAACGCAATGAAAGACTTCACGGACGTTGCCAAAGAATATTTTTAGTGTTTCCTCAGCGGTTCCTAAAGCAATAAAGAAACATTTATGCAGTACAAAACGGTGTATATTGCCCCTGCATTTCATCGTCAATCTCCGCAGCAATTTCGGCGACGATTTGTTTTACCAAGACTCACGGTGAGTGTTTAGGGAGTCTCGGCCGCGTTGCCGCGCTTGCCTAGCAACTTTCTGCAACGCCCTAGACTTGGAAACCGAGCCTTAAAAGGCATCCTGTGTCGACACAAGCCGACCGACGACTCTGCCCGACGCAGGCGCATGGTGCGCAAGGACCCCCGGCTGGAGCCCCGGGTGGGGGAGCGGGTGCCCTACGTGGTGGTGTACGGCTCTCCAGGCCTGCGGCTGATCCAGCTGGTGCGACACCCGCTGGAGGTGCTCTCGGACCCGTCCCTGCGCCTCAATGTGCACTACTACGTCACCCGGGCCGTGGGGCCCGCCCTCAACCGGGTGCTCGGGCTGCTCGGCCAGGACGCCCTGCAGTGGTGGGTCGGACGCTCGGAAACCTCCCTTCCTTCGTTTCTTTGCGTGCATGTCTGTTCAACGCTTCAATGCAGAATTACGTTCCGCAGAAGCTGACTCGGAATTCTCGTGACTCCAATATTTGTACTTTACGAAACGTCGACAGTTACAGGCTAGCCCCGTCGGGTGCACTTCTTACCGAGCGCCGGTGCACAACAGAGAAGCAGCAACCCCTGAGGCAGGTGTTGCATCTCCACAGTGCACCGGCGCGCTCGTCGAGAAGCGCGTTCCACGGGGCTAACTAGCTGCGATCGACACTTCGAAAAGTATGAAGAGCACAACTCTATGTTCGTTAGGACGTGCCTTCGACGGGAGTGCTTGGGGTCCAAATCTGCCCACGCATCAAAGCTAGCGTGTCACACCGTTGGACGTCGCAATCCTGGCGGTCGGTCGCAGAAGTCGCGGCGAAAGGGACAATCGGAGGCGGGTGCCGCCGCCGTCGCGGCGTCCCAACTTATGACTGCCGAAGTTTCCACGGTCTGTAAATCTGAAGGGTGACTTACGGCAGAACGGGCGTCTGCTGCGTTCATCTCTGCTGCCGCGCCACTGCCAGGATCGCGACTGGCAACAGCAAGACGAGGGCGTGATGTTTCGAGACAAAATTCGAGGGACCACAAACGAGCTTACGTTGAACACATTAGTCAGAGACCCATTCCAGGCACCGCCTTGACGCCGAGGTCACCGAGATACCGACAACTCAAAGGGGTTCTCGCCGATATAGCGCGCTAATGCACCACAGCGTGGTATTACTTAGAGCAAAAGCTTGAACTTGAGACGTCGCGAGCTCTGTTCCCGTTTGTTTATTACAGTGATACTGTCGCAACCATTTATAACGAAATCGGTTATGACGAAATAGTGGCCGTAGCTAAGCGATTACAATTTAGCATTCCCGTTTGCGCTTTTTCAGCGTATTTGGGTCTGTTTTTAATGAAGAAAAATGAGCGGCTCCCTCTGATTTTGCGAAGAAACATTTCTTGATAATTTAAAAAATAGTCAAATTTGGAAAGTTTACTTAGTAGCAGACTGTTACACTTTGCTGCCACGGTCGAGCAGCCACCTGGAACGGACCGCAGACGTGCCCTGCAAAAGCCGCTGGCGGCAGCTTCTGGATTGTCCTGCGCTCCCTGCTTCTTATCTGGGAAGCGGCTTTTCCGCATCGCACGCGGGGAAGCTGTCGTGGCGTGCCGTCACGTCCGTCGTGGCGTACCGTCACTTGCCGATGGAGGCATTCGGAGTATTAGCGACGACGTACCCATGCATATTGACGGGGAGTTCCTATAGTTGAGAGTGGGAAACAGCATCGACCGTGTAAACCATTTGTAACGGCGGACGCCTCCCAGGCAGATTGGCGTAAGTGTGCATGCATTTTTGTCTCTTGGCTGGCGTGGCGAGGAAGTCAGGTGTAGAGGCGAACACGTTTGCTGACAGTGAACGCTTTTAACTCCTCGCAGGCTGCAGCTCGTTTTGCAAACGTAGCCCACAAACCATGTGACCCCGATCGAGCAGTTGCCCCCTCTCTTAAATCTAGGCTCTGTACCGACAAAACATGAACTTGCTGCCGTGCGCGCTTCTTTGTTTGCTTCGTCTTCTGTGTCGGCGTCGTTGGTCGGTGTGGTCGCTCTCTGCGCAAAAGTCTAGCTTCGCTCAAGCACCGATTCAGCAGCTCGTCGCCACTTTTCAACGATGGCGAGTCCCGACTTTGTCGGCACCTCGACGGGGAAGACGAGCAATCTCCTTGAAACAAAAGCGTGCCGCCATCCTCCACGAAGTGTGCATAAATATAAAGAATGCAGTTCACCGCTGGTGACCTCTGCGGCGGCCGTCACAGCTGTCGACACGGTCTGTACGTAGCTTGCAGGATCTTCTTTCGATGGGAGCTTCTCGCAGTTCGGGAGAAGCAGCTCCGATCTAACTGAGAGCGCTTGCAGGGAAGTCTCGACCGCTTTCTGCAGGCACGACAACATGTGCCCGTAACAGCTCGTGTTATCTTTTTCTTTTTTTTTGCGTGTTACTTTCATGGAGTCCAGATATAACGAAAAGGCGGATATAGCGAAGTGATTTCAGATTCCCGTTGACTTCATATAACCGGTCTCGACAGTAGCTGTTATGGGCTCTTCCCAATGCTGGAACGACGTCTGTTGTTGTTGTTGTACTTGTTGATGTTATAGTTGTAGTTGTCGTTGTTCATGTCGTAGTTGGCGTAGTAGGGCGTCTGTCTTCAATGTTAAAATCCTCAAAAAAGATTGCCCGCCGTTTGCGGGAATCGAACCTGCGTTTGCTGCTTGCGAAGTGGAGGCATTACCACAGAGCTATGCCACGGCGTTAACGACCCGCTTGCCGTAAAATCCCGTAACGGCACCCCCTCCTGAGAGATCACCTAGAGTTCCTGTGTAGGCTCCCTATGGGAGCCAGAGTTGCGCGTCTGCTTTCCATGTGCCGCCGCGCCGCTATTCGCCGAGATCCGATCAAGTGAGGAGCCGGATCAAAAGTTGTGCGGGTAAGCAGACGTTGCCCGCACCCCGGCGTACGTTCCCCTGCTTTGGAGCGCGCTGCGTGCCTCAAATGCGCGGCGCCGCTATTCGCCAAGTTCAGTCACGTGAGGAGCTGGATCAACATGCCGTGCAGGAAAGACGGCACTACGGGGATGAACTTGCAACTCTGGCTCCCGTAGGGAGCCTATACAGGAAAGATCACCCATTCTGTTTTTCTGGCTAAATATCCGTAACATAAAAATGAAGAAACATTGTCCACCCCTCAATTCCTGTCGGACATCGCACGATGCTCGATGGGTATCGCATCAGCTGTGCAATCTGTGGTTCTGGTACGCATGTGACAAGCGAGTTTGCAGCGAGTTCCCGCGTTTTTGTCTGCGATCTGCGCGCACAATATTAGTTCCCATGGCATGTAAGTTTGTAGCCGGTTTCCGTGTGTTTATCGCAGCATAAAACGCAAATCTGCTGCATCTGCTGTCTGCGGTATCCTTTCCCGTGACAGAAGTTTGTAGCGAATTCCCTTATGTTTATCGCGTTGTGAAACGCGAATTTGCCGTGTCCGTGATCTGCGGTATCAGTTCCCATGTCATGTCGGTTGTAGCGGGTGCCCCTGTGTTTATTATTAATTTCTGATAAAGCTTTTCTGTCTCCTCCCCAAAGGTAGCCCAGCTCATGTTTTTTTGCCATTTATCTCTTCATTCTGGGTGGGCAGAGGGGGAAAGCAACGATTTCCGGACTTCTGTCAAAAATTTGTGGAAGTTGCCCTCTGACGCTTCTGAAGTAAAGATCAGTAAACCGATTTTGCATGCGTGTCCTAGTTGTTGCGTAGAAAAAAGGATAAATATTGGCATTTCTGGCACCCTTCAACTCACTCCAAGTTTTGAGGGTCACACTTGGTCGCACTCTTAGTGGGGTCACATAAGCTCCTCGCTGTAGTTCCTTCGGCTGCCACTCACGGCTGCAGGAGGGGGAAAAAGCTAGACTTTTGCTTTGCGATTATGCAGCGGAATCGCAACATTTTTTAATGAAGGAGATGTTTTCTCTATCCTGTGGGACACGATAAACAACACAAAAATGACGAGATGCAAATTCTTTTAATCTTAAAATCGTTGCACCCTTCCTTTAAGGAATTTTACGATAATACTTAAGGTTTTTGTAGTAGCCTAAAAAGAAAGCCCGCGAAATATTTAAAAAAAAAAAACAATGTGACAATCCGTTTGCAGCACTCTCGGACAAACTCTGAAGAAGGAATGAGGTCCATTATCACTGTCCGAGAAAGAGCTTTGGGTTCATGTAGGCCCTGAAGATAAGCGCGAGCACCTGCTGTTGCAAGGCAGTCTCGGACAGCACGCCTGTGATAAGGTGTACTTTGTTGCTTCCGAGCACGTCTGAGAGCGCTGCAAGTGCGACGCACGAGCGCGTTGTGATGTAATCTTTTTTTTTTATTATTTTGCGAGCTTTCTTTTTAGACTAATTAAGCATGCAAAGCGTATCATGTAGCAAACACCTTATTTTCGTGTTTCTTAATTTGCACTACGACTTTCCAATTCACACCTCGGCCCTTAAACAAAGAATTAAAAAGTTAGTTAATTAGTCATAATTAAATAACTAGGCTCATTAAAAAGTGTTTTTACACTTTTCCAAAACACTTGCTAACAGCCTACAATTAGTTTCACTCCCGCAGAGCTGTCCGTTTTTTTTTGTTGTAAAGTTTGGTGCAAGTCATTTGAGACACCATGTATACAGGATGTTCCTTGTAACTTTAGCAAAGCTTTAAAAATATTTTTGTGTATTTTAGAAAAATGAAACCAAAGGAATAAGTTTGTTCATTGTTTGGAGCAAGTTGGGCTGTTTTTTGTATTTTGCCCATTTAACGAATTAATTGAGATTAAAATGAACTTCTGAAATATTTCATTTTCATCGAAGGTTTCAATGAAAAGTGTAGAGCATCCTCAGAAACATCCAATTCAGTGGTTTTATATAAAAAAAACAAAAAAACTTACGGCTTTTTTTTTCTGAATTTCGAAAAAGCCTGCAAATTACGAAAAAACATGTGACTTTGCACTTCCGCGCCTTGTATTGCAGCGCTCTCAGCCGTGGCTTGAATAAACCATGACTGCATGCTGAATAGAGCACTGTTGACAGGGGCCCTGTTAACAGATTCACATTTTTTTTCCTTCTCCTTCTTTCTATGCGGCGCGCTTCCCTTTCCACTATTTTGTCCACAGATGGACACTGTCAGCTTTTTTCTGTCATCTGGGTACTAATGCTTATGCATTATTAAAAGCATTAAGCAGTTCTGCGTTAATCCACAGTACAGTCACAGCGATAGCTACAATATGTCACGGCAAAGTTGTTAGGCATTGGCGTCGCGTTTACGCACCATGGGGCAGTGGAGTGCGTGAACAAAAGAGTTTGGAACAAAATAGACATTTGTGTTGTTCTGAACGCTTTTGTTTTGTTCTATTTTGTTCTTAATGTTTTTTTTGTTTTTTTATCCGTAGCACGTGAAAGTGCGTCTCCCGGCACTTGACATTTACAGTGCAATGACGGCAATTTTTTATAGGCTACTTGTTTTTTCAGAGAGCGTGGGCATTGGGTCCTACAAAAACCCTAAGTTTAGAGCGGGTTATTAAAGGGCCTCTGACACGCCAAAAAAAATATTTTTTTTTTCATGCTAAACGTTGCAATGGCATATCAGGACATCACAAAAAAATTGTTTCACTATAGAGTTGCGTAGTTTTTTTATAAAAAATAGAAATACGAGGCCCAATTCAAAGTTCCCGCCGTGCACTGTGACGTAACAGTGTACCGCAAGGTGTCGGGGCGATCAGAAAGGAGGCATCGAGCTACGTCACTAATAGTGGGTTAACCAGAAGTCGCGTGAGTTTCACTCCTCGTGCTCTCCGCGACCGCGCCTAAGACTTTTTCTTTTTTTTTTCGTTTTATTATTCTGCTCTTCGTACGAGCGATCGTAGAAAACGAAGTTTCAGTTCCACTAGCTCTTTATCCCTGCACCGTTGGTTAGTTTGCGTGCTGTAAAATTTGAGGACGAAGAGTCAGTGGATCGACGTGATGGAGGTCAATGATGAAAGCGTTGCGAGTACAAGCCAGTGTACGAGTGCATGCCGTCAGTCCGATGATACAGGGCTATACTGGGCGCAAAACAAGCTATCAAGTTTTGAAAAAAAAAATTTAGAACGCTCGCAGAAATCAGGATTGCTAGCATGAGACACGCCCGATCGCATTGCTGAAGGTTGAGACACCGAGGTCGTTGAATCATCGGATACTCTCCAGGCTGTAGATGCCTGCCCTCTAAAGAATACGAACTGGTGAGTGTACCAAGTACAAGTAAACGTCGAGCACAAAGTATGTATTTTGTCTAGAACATGAGTAGAACTTGTTTACTGGGTGCTCATGCGGCCGATGTATGTCTCTCAGAAATGCATGCAGTGTGATCTCTTCTTCAGTTGCTGAAATACCGGGAAAGTCCCTCACACAGCACCTTCTAGGCATTGTAGTTGATCACGTCAATTCACTGACTCCGCTTCTTCTGCCTTTACAGCAACATTAAGCGATGAAAAGCAAATAAAAGAAACCTTGTCTGCTTGGATCGCTCGTGGAGGTAAGGAGAAAAACAAAAATATTTTAAAAAATATTACACGCGCTCGCGGTAAGCACGAGGAGGGATACAACTCACGTGACTTCCGGCGATGCCTCCCTTCTGACCGCCCCGACACCTTGCGGTACACTGTTACGTCACAGTGCACGGCGGGAACTTTGAATTGGGCCTCGTATTTCTATTTTTTATAAAAAAACTACGCAACTCTATAGTGAAACAATTTTTTTGTAATGTCCTGATATGCCATTGCAACGTTTAGCATGAAAACAAATTTTTTTTTTTGGCGTGTCAGAGGCCCTTTAACGCCATGGCTTGGCTCAGTGGTAGCACGCCTGCTTCACATGCAACGGACTCGGGTTCGATTCTAGTGGGTGGCAGGCACTGATCTCTATGACAGTTGCTGGATCGCATTTGCCCGCTCCGCGAATGCGGCCACTGGTGGCCATCTTTTTGGTAGAGTTATATTACCTCTAGCCAAGGGACAGCTGCTGCAGCCACTATCATCCATCCATAGTAGACGGGGTTGTGGCAGTTGGGGTGGCAGGCTGCCATCAAAATAGCGTGGGTGACATTTTGTGATTGATTGAAATTGTTTGACGAAACATATTTTTGAAACCCTGCGTGAACGGTAGCCCGACCTTTGAGGACCCGGCGAAAGTTCTACAAAAACGCAGCACCGGGGAAAAGCAGCACAGCACGCATCGGAAGTCGCATCGAAAGAAGCATCGAAAGCAGACGCCGGTACGGAGTCTGCTTTCGATGCGAGATGCGCTGCTTTCCCCCTGTGCGGCGCTTTTGTAGAACTTTCGCCGGGTCCTCAAAAATGAGGCTACCGTTCGCGCCGGGTTTTAAGAATCTGCTTCGTCGAACAACTTCAATCAAGCACGAAATATCACCCACGGTACAGTGTACTAGATCTACGGCTATTTTATGGCAGCCTGCCGCCATTGCGCTGTCCGCCATATTACTATGATGGCTAGAGATGATATAACTCTACCAAAAACATGGCCGACCATGGCCGCATTCCCGTCCATAGGCGGAGCTGGTCAAACGCGATCCAGCAAATAGACATAGAGATCAGTGGCGGCAGGCAATTGTTTTCAAGGATTTGGCAACATCGACGACGGACGCCCTACATAGCCAACTACAACATGAACAGTGACAGCATCTATAACCACTACTACTACAACTCGACAGTGGATGCCATTTCCTGTGATGGGAAGAGCCCGTAACAGCTATCGCCGTAGAATGAAACTTGCGCCTCCAGATGCGAATCTCTGTCTGGGCGTAGGTACGGGGAGCTCCCGAGGCCGGCGTCTGGCACGGCGGGAGTGGTGCGGGGCAGGGGCGGCCCCAACACCATCGGCCGGTACCTGGTGTGCCAGCTGTGCCCGGCCTGCGGGGCCCAGTCCCCCAGGGAGGGGCTCTGCCCCGGCTGCAGGGCCGACCCCGGGTTCGCTGCCCTGGCCCTGGGAGACAGGGTGCACCGGGTGCAGGTCGCCCTGCACGACATACAGCAGGTGAGCTCTAAATCCTCTATCCTCCCCACCTCCTCTTGGCTGTGTGTTGCAAACACCCGTAGCAGGGCTTCTTCTTTATCTCGAGGGATGCCCATCTGCCTCGAATGACAAGCCCCCCTTCGGCAGTGTTACATTTGAGCAGTACAGAGTCCTACAGATTTATTGACAATAATTTTACACACTAAGGCGGGTTTGGTTTATAGCTGCGCGCCAAAGCGCGGCTCAGATGTGCAAGAATGCTGTTTGAATGGAGAAAACACTTCCCTCGGGTTAAAAGGACATATGAGAGGATCTGGGTGCTTCGAGAAGGAGGCACTCTGGGGAACCCTAAAACTTTTTGACAGCCGGCCGAGGAACCCCTTCCAGTCTTGGCATCAATGCAATAAAGCAGTGCAGAAACCTACGGGCCCTCTAAAGAGTGACTGACATACTAGGGAGTGCTTGGATCATAGTTATGCATCAATCGGTGGCCGAGATCCTTTAAAGGAGCGCTTAAACAGGAAAAACACTTTATATAGAGGTGGAGATGGTCAGTAAAACTTGGGAGCTCGGGCGGGGGCTACTCCGGGGTACTCAGCTTGAGAACCCATGACTAGAGGTCGGGACGGGGCCGGACCAAACCGAAAGCCCGGGCCCACCCTGGCCCGTGTTCCGAGCCCTGGGCCAGGTAGTGCAGATTGTTTCCGGGACCGGGCCGGGCTCGGGTAGTAATGCAGCACATTTTCTAAATGTTGAGAAGAAAATGTTAATGCAATGATCGTTCAGATTTGAAAGAAACGAAAAAAAGCCGAAGTGTGAATTTGCTACGACACTGCTGAAACTCTTCGAAATAAAGGAAGCTGTCTTGGACTAAGAAAGCTCACAAGAAGATACAGAGAAGAATCTTGGGGATTCCATCAGCATAGTGGGACAGCTGCCAGCAGGCAAGAAAACGAGGGCAATCCGGTCACAAGGGATGGTACGATTGTCCTTTCCTTTTGAAACTCTCGAAGAAAGAAATTCAGCTTTTCCACTCTGGTAAAGAAGGAAGTGCAGCGGAGCTGTACTACGTGCTGCCATCTATAAGCGACGGCGGCAACCAGACAACCAATTGTCTGGTTGCCGCCGTCGCTCATAGATGGCAGTAGCTGTCCAGAGGGTTGTTTCGAGATTTACTTGTCCATGCACACGAAACTGGGGAAACTGCCCTTTGGCTATTAAAGATAAGCTATGTCCTTTATTTTTGTGTAAGCTCTCGTATTGCAGGTGACTGCAATACGACAGCGTCTTTCATGCAAATTAGGCTAAATGAATCAAGTCCACCGTACACCTTCCCAGGGAAGCCTTTAATTTAAGAGATGAAGCGCATGCCTTGGCCTCTCACTGGGCCGGGCCCGGGCCAGGCCTGATCAGGTAGGCATCCCATCGGGCCGGGTCCGGGCCGGGTGATTCTAAGAGCCAGCGAGCCCCGGCCGGATTGGGCCTAAAAACGTGGTCCCGTGCAGTGCTCTACCCGTGACACATAGAATGGTTTTCAAACTGGGTTTCCTAGAGTACCCTTATGGGTTTCCCAAGCTTGCCCGTCCGTATCCCCAAATGATGTGCTTTCCCAGTGTAAGCTTTATTTTAGTGGATCTTAGGCGACCATTGTTGCCTAACTACTGTAATATCCTAAACGTACGCCCACCCTCGAACTTTGGCCGACCCCCCCCCTGTTATGCCAAAATATGTATGGCAAAGAAAATCCTGATATATCACCCACCCTCCAAGAATAGCAATTCCAAAGAACTAAGGACACTTGGGCAGGTATTTCATTTTAGAAGTCTAGGACGCACGCATTCAAGCACCAAACAAGGAAGTTGTGATCAACAAGGCGCCCGACTTTGCCCTACGCCAAAGTATTTGCTGACGATTGCCGGCTTTACCGCTTTCCCAGCATCACTCTTCGTCGCTTCTTTCGCCCGCTCACTCGTTCACTGGTTGCACCTGCTTAGTTTTTCTATTTTCTTGTTAACTTTTTTTTTACTTTATCCATTTTTTTTAATTTTACAGATCAGCAAACCTAATGAAGGGAACATAGCTGTTTTAGAAACAAGGCTTCACGGAACAAGCGTTCACGCTGTATGCCGATCAGCGGTGTTCATCGCGTGCATGCAAGCAACGGACTTCGCAATAGTAAAACATACTTTCAAATAGGTAGGTGGGCGAATCTCGGAAGATTCGCCCTCCCGCCTTTTTTTCCCCAGTTATCTCCCGCGAAAAGGTGGGCATTCGTTCAGGATAATACGGCATACATGGCTTGGACATGACGTCATCCAATGAGCACTCCGTTGGCCACCAGAGAAGAGGGGAAGAAGAAGCTCTCCTCTTACCGGGACTCTCTTTTGTGTCTCCCAGATTTGCCCAGACGTCGCTATTCTCCTCCCGGAAGATTATAGAAGACAAACCCGTCGCTCAAAACTCCTACAAAAGTAGCTTCTCTCTCCCTCTCTTTCACGGTGGTCAAAAGTGTGCGATGTGACGTCAGTGCAAGCCATGCATGTGCCAAATGCTCCCTAGCATGTTTCTTGTTGTTTACGAGATCTGGAAAGTTGCGTGCCCATTCGCCGTAACAATGCAAGGACCGGGAGGGGCCCCTCCATACCTTGATTGACAGAGAGGGGTGTTCCTCGATATGAAGAAGTTTGGGAACTCGTGGCCTTTAGGGCAGTTTCTGGAAACGCTCTTTCGTTTCTGACAAGTTGCGTTCCGCCGCATTGACAAATGGCGTCCACCAATTTCCCCACTTGTTTACACACAGACGATCAGTTGTTGGCATTGCTTTTAGCTTCGGTGAAACGCAAAAACACGGCGAGTGGCTTCCTCGACGACAGATCTCAATAAGTGCGACCGGAGACGCACTTAGGCCGCAGAAACCGACGCTTACCATGCTTTTTTTTTCTTTTCGGGGTCGTCTCGGCATGCGCCACTGCTACCGACAGTTGAGAACTGCACGCTTTGCAAATTTCCATCAAACGCAAAGTCTGCATGCGAGGAAGGTCTTTCACTGCGGCAACAAGGACAACAGGGACAGACGACATCTCTAGGGATGCTGTCTGTCCCTGTTACTTTCTCTTCCACTGTAAAAAAAGTTTTCCTCCTTCTGCCCCAGTCCCACGTTGAAGTCAACATGGTAAACCAAGCTATAGTTGGTGCCCAAACTTTTTGTTTGTGAAATTTGTGGCAATATTAGCTAGTTAATTACCTCACTAAAATAAACTATCTACGACTAGAATAGTTTGCTCTCGAATCCCAAAGAACCAGGTGGACACATTAGCAAAGCTACTTCTGAACCTCTGTTTCTACGCTTCTTTTAGAGAATTAGAAACCGTTTTGTAACCATTCCAGTAGGCTGCTGTGGGCCAGGAGCATCAAAACTCGAGCCCAACGAAGTTTGCCTTTCAGCGACGCACGTTCTGGTCTATATGCCCGTTTCACTACGGTGCCTAGAATGATTCTCCGACTGGCGTGTTTAGAGTCCTATACCGCCCATTTGTCGAAAGTGTTCCTGCAAGTGGCAACGAACGACGTCACCGGAGCCGGCGCGTCACGCGTTCGGGCGCCACAATCTCGGCAGTCGGTCGTAAAGGTTTCTGCGAAAAAGACGAGCGAACAAGAGTATCACTGCAGTCGTGGCGTCCCAACTTTTGGAGGCTGGATTTTAAAACCAAACAGCACCCTACGGCACGAAGGTTTCTACCGTATCTACATCCCTCGCTGCGCCACCGGTGCCTCCTGCGATGACACCGGTGGCGCAGCGAGGGAGTTTTTAGTTTTGACGGCATAGTCAAGCTTAGTTTCTAGGTTAGTTTTTAGTTTTGACGGCATAGTTACGCTAATAGAAAATCTAAAGTCATCATCATCTTTTGGTGTCGACAACATTACATCTACGTTTCTGCAAAAAACTAAAGTATATAGCTCTATTTTTCTGTGCAAAATATTTGAACAATCGCTCAACTTCTCTACGCTTCCCGATGACTGAAAATAGGAAAGGTGGTTCCACTTCACAAATCAGGTGACAAACATAGTCCTCATAACTACCGGCCTATCTCCCTTACTTGTACAGAGCGCGACACTGTTAGCGCGAACAAGCGATCGCCGGTTTTTCCAGTTTTTCTCTTTGAAACCAAGGGATGTCATCCAAGTTGTTATTGCTGCGGAAAGAGCTCATTTAGTTCTATACTGTAAGCGATAAAATTTCGTGCTCGCTAATACTATTTAGAAGTAAAATGCGAAAATGCGCCGATGTCGTGTTCGCGCTAACAGTGTCGCGATGTGTGCATCCTGCAAAATTATGGAGCATGTCATTTACTCGCACCTTGTTAACTTTCTAGATTATAATTGTTTTTTCACTCCTTCTCAGCACGGATTTCGTAAACTTCTTTTGTGCGAAACTCAACTGCTGTCTTTTACTAACGAGCTACTTTCTATTCTAGATCGTGGATCCCAGATTGACTGCGTTTTTCTTGATTTTAGAAAAGCATTTGACAAAGTTTCCCACAAGCTTCTACTCCTCAAACTTAGTAAACTTAACATTGACCCAACCGTTTTATCCTGGATTAGAGACTTTCTAACAAATCAATCTCAATCTGTCTTCATTAATCAAGCTAATTCTCACCTCAGTTCCGTCACCTCAGGCGTCCCACAGGGGTTCGTCTTAGGTCCTCTAATATTTCTAATCTGCATAAATGACTTACCTCAGAATCTGTCTTCCTTTGTTAGTCCGTTTGCGGATGACTGTGTCATCTATTGTGAAATCACTAATAACTCTGATGTTCAACTTTTCAGACTGGCTTAGACACTGTTTTGGACTGGTGCAACGCATGGTGTATGTCTCTTAACATTAACAAATGCAAAGCGATGCGTGTATCTCGACGTAACTCATCACCACTTTCATACACCCTTGGTACCTCCCCCTTGGAAATCATAACTTCCTACGAATATCTTGGAGTTCATATTACAGATAACATGTCATGGAACGTTCACATTGATCATATCGCTGCTAACGCTGACTCCATGCTCGGTTTCTTAAAACGGAATTTTACTTTAGCACCAGTGTCACTGAAATTACTTTTATTAAAAACCCTGGTACGCTCTAAATTGGAGTACGCTGCAGCAATCTGGGATCCCGGTTACACCACGCTCGTATCTAACCTTGAAGCCATTCAGAACCGTGGCGCGCGGTTTATCTTTTGTAATCATAACCGTTCAGCCAGTGTGTCATCCATGAAATCTAACTTATCTTTGCCCCTTCTTTCTCTGCGCCGTAAAGTATCTCGTCTATCGCTTTTTCATAAAATTTACTTCTCTATCCCTACTCTAAAAGAAAAACTTGTTCTCCCTCCCCTGCACATCTCCTTTCGCCTTGATCATCAGTATAAAATCGGAATTCCCCAGTGTCGCTCCTCCGCCTACCTCGACTCTTTTATCCCCAGGTCGTCATCGGAGTGGAACCACCTTCCCGCATCTTTAGTATCTATATCATCATTTGATTCTTTTAGAAGTGCATTAACCAGCCATTTTTGTCAGCAGACACCCTGACTGCTTTTTCTCTTGTATAAAATTTTGTATTTATTCTCATTTTTTATATTATGTTTTGTTACTTGCCCCTCCCCTCTGTAATGCCCTCGGGCCTTGAGGGTACTGAAATAAATAAATAAATAAATAAATGCCACAAACGCAAGGTCATGGGGCGTAAATCGAGGGACCACAAATGGGGACACAGGCCGGCCAGAGACACGTTGCAGGCACCGTAGTTTCGCGAGCGTCGGTGCACCTTTAGTTGTCTTGATAATCTTTCTCACGACAACTTGGCGAACCGTGGAGGATGCGTTCCCACGACCCAATAAGAGGGTCGGAGCATGGCAAGTGACAACACTTCACAGTTGAGGCCCTGGAGGCCTCGTTGCCATTGAAGCAACGGTGCCGTCTGCGACAAAAAGTAAGTCTAGGCTTCTTTTTCTTTTAGTAGCATCGGCGGTCAGACCCTTCCGACCGCAACAATGCACAACACGGAAGAAAGACGAAAACACGTTACTTTTCGATGATGCTTAATACGGATCAATACTTTTCCAAGAACGATGTGGCTTTTGAACGACGTTTGAATAATCACAGTCACGTAATCGACCGCTTTCGCTCACAACATCGCCCTGGCATTAGCACCCGCCTGCAGATTCGCGGGTAAATTGAGGGTAAGTTTGTCTCACGAACCGTTCCCGAAGAGCTCGCCACTCTAGCGGACGGCAATGTTGCGGCAGTGGACATTCATCCGAAGTCAATTGGTTTCGCAGCAGACGACTCTTGGCCAGCAGACGACAGCCGGTTTTTCCGGACCTTGCATTTGGTGCAGTGACATAAACGCTGCCTCGCCTGTGCTTGCCCCGAGACTTTTATTGGTCGCGGGGGCCGTAGCCTCTACAGTTCGCCATGTTATCGTAGAACGGAGGATAGACGGCGATGCAATCTTGTGTCCCCTCGCAGATCTGCCAGAGCTGCATGGGCTTCCGCGGAAGCGAGTGCATCTCGACGGACTGCCCGATCCTGTACAAGAAGGCAAGGGTGACGTACGAGGCCAAGCAGGCGCGGGCGTGGCACAACACAAACTCGACTGCCCAAGCCGGAGGCTTCGCCTCCCACCACTAGGCATGGGGGGGCGGCATTCCCGGCAGGCGACGTCGGGAGGTCGCGACCTCGGTTCTGCGAGAACCACGACGAGGGCCGACCGAGCGATCGGCCACTTCGTGCGCAACGTCCAGTGCCTACGCCGCGACAATGAAGGGATCGGAGCGTGAACATTTGCGCCGAGAGGTCCGACGGAGGTGCACGGTGAGCACGAAGGAAATCATCTCAGCTCGAGACTCGAAGCGGTTTATTGTTCTGTGCCTCGCGTAATACGAGGCAGACGGCATCCTCCACCAGTTTGTCCTCGTTTGTTTTGTCGTTTAATGGTGTACAGTGAGATGCAACTGTACTTTCGTTTTTGTTTGTGTGTTACGAGTGAGCGTGTTCGAATTCGAGGGCCATCTCGTCGTCGGTGTTTGCGACAGATGCCGACCAAACGGCGTTTTAGCGCCGCGGGTCGTGCCGTGAACTTTTGCCTCGTTCTTCGTTCTCCCGATTGTTGGCCGTGTTTGTGGGAAGGGCCTGCTGCAGCCGTAGTTGGAGGAGAACGGCCAGTGTTGGCAGCGTGTTATGTTTACATTACGACGTTCGGAGTATAACTGGCCTGCCAAGGCAGCTGGATCCACAGAATCTCTAAAGTGCCTTCCCAAACATGCTGTTGCGCCTATTTAACTAGTCATACCTGGCGTGTAAATGAAAGCGGTTGCATGGTCCGCATGGGGAGGCAGCATTTTCACTGTGCAATCTGTACAAAGTGATGCTTCACTACTGAATTTTCATCTTTGTTTTCCAAAGTCATGCTCATTCAAGCCAAACAAATTGGCAGAAATGCCTTTTTTTGTTATTTAGATTTTTTTTCTGGCTATGTAGACTAAATTGCGACGAAATGCCATTTTGCTGTTTCACATTGCCTACTGGTCATTCTGGTTGCCCTTAAGTAGTGTGTGGGGAAGCAGTGCAAAGGCATTCATTGAATAAAGTTATCCTTTCAAGCACGTGAAGCACGAGTTTTGTCCCTTGATGTAGACCAACCTTGTGTGACAAAATTGTTCATAAAAATTCGCACATGCACATTGCTTTAATTGCAGCAGCTGTACCAGGAACTGTTGATGGCGCTCCTATTTTGCAATGTTCAGCCTAATGATGTTGCCACTCTTAAGCGAGATGGTGTGGACAGGGACATGTTGCCTACGGTAGAAGAGGAGGAAGGTGTCTGAACAAGGCCAGAAAGGGGGTCGAAAATCCACTTGGGCCTTACACATCTCCCAAGAGGGGGCAGTGTCGGGTTGGTGCTCTGTGTGCAGGCGAAGGATATCCAGATTAACACCTTTTATAAACCTTACGCAATTTCTGGAGTTTTCTGATACTCCGCAAGACCGTCTATTAAACTTGTGCCATTAAACAGACTATATTTAATGACGCTTGTTCCTATAAGTAATGAAAGTTATTCTCCAACATGATTGCCTGAAGACCGAATTTGAGCCTTCGACATTTCCAGAGAATGTCGAAGGCTCGAATAGTCGGACAAGAATTCTCCCCAATTATGATAGCCTGCCATTAGAAGAGATCCTTAAATGGGTACGGAAACGAAAATTGAAATGTACAAATTTCCTTCGGAAATGAGTCAAGCATGACGGATAATAATAACCATAAATGATAATCGCATGTTTGTATTTTGAACGACTGACTATATTTTTGTTCCAAACGGTGCACTCGAGCAAGTGCTCGAAGAGAAGCGAACTGGAGAGTGCAATGCGTCGTGGGATATCCGGTGCAAATAAAAACAAACAAAAAAACGATTCCTCGCATTCGCGACATAGCAAGGCTGGCAGTGGTTATGAGCTTTGCCGTTGGTGACATCAGCGTTGTGGATGGCATCAACAGCGTCAACGCATTACAACCGAGCCGTTCGAAGTACCCGTGGGGTGACGAGCGTCTCACGTGTGAGATCAGTCGTCCGCGTCGTGTTCGTGTCACCCATTCCAATGGTGCTTCAGGGCGATTTCTTTAGGAACAAATTTGAACGATACAAGTGAGGATGAGGGCACTGACACCGCCCTCTCTCCTATTCATTTCAGAAAGGGGATTTGGAAGTAATGCTCAACTTAAACAGTTGAGTGTACTTCCAAAGAGCGGCGCTGCTCCGATGTTAGGTGCGGCTACGTAACTGGTTCCTGCTATGTCATGACCTACGTAGCAAGATTCCCAACGTTCTTAGATTACCTCCCAACTAATCTTCAGAGGGATCCACCAGGTGCACATTGAAAGATTGTTTAATTAGCTTTAAATTTAGTTTTCTCATGCCTTTCAATGAAAGACTGGTGTTTTTGAGGTTACGCTGCAACATGCAACGGATTTAAGCTAGACAGTGAGCGCTGGAATTTCGTTTACCTGCCCCTTCAAAGGGGCAATGCAACAATATTTGTACTCAGTAAATACGACTTGTTTCTTGATGTTTCCTACGAAACATGCATTCCTTTTTTTTCTCCACGCAATGGCAGTTGTAACAGAAGTGTTGCGGACGATTGCGTGACATGATGCGAATGGGCAGCGTCGGCCGGTGCGATATTTTGACGATAATGCGTGGTGCTCCGGCGTTTGCTTTGGCCATCCCATCTTTGCGCGAAAGGCTTAGAGCAGCGAGCGGACATCAAGCACTCGCACACGAGATCCAATTGAGGCAGACCCTCTGGCATCGGCGGGTATGCATACCCGTAGCAGGTGGCGAGTTTCAGGATCTTGCCAACACAAAAACTGCGTAGGCACATAGCACACGCCTTTGAGGCAGTCTGGTTACTGTCCAAGTACGATGACTGAAGAACCTCGCGGCAGGTTGCCGGCAAATACACTAGGTCTCGCGTAAGCCATAATCGCACACAGATAAGTGCGCGCATGCTCATTTCCTTTCTGCAACACAACACTTGCCCAGTACAACAAACTCAATACAGCCGACGCAATAAAAAATATATTTAGGAAAACGAGCAGCGTTCACCCTTTTCAACTCTCAGCGAGAACAAGCGGCCACGTGACTGGAGCTGATCATATGCCACCAGGTTTTATCAAAGCCACGCGCTGGGGTTGGCAAAGCACAGGGCACGTGCCGAGTTCCACACATGGTCAAGGTTCGGTTATTTCCGTCGTCGCAGCAGTGGGCACAAACCCAAATTGAATGGTTATGCGGTGCTCGTGTCTGCTGTTATTGAGCCACATTTATACATTGTCGCTGTGGCAATTGCGAGGCTTGATGACGAAATTCTGGTGATTTCACTGTTGGCAACCCCAGCAATGCTATCCCCACAACTTCGTCATCAAATTTTGCGAAGGACTTGGCTTGCCAAAGGCATGGTAGCGCTTTTTAGACGAGGGCAAAAGAAAGAGAGACAAGACAGACAAGGAGTCTGGAAGAAAATGCCCGCTTTTATTCTTTGAATTATGCGGCTACAAAGAAGCTTCTTGGTCAGTGCCATTGCGTGCGAATATACCTGGGTCCCACCAGTGCCAGCAAGTTTGTGTGAAGCGGGAAACTTTCCTACTCAATATCGTTGCACGGCCCCTTTAAAGGGCAACTCTGCTCAATTCTGAAGATTTCGGGATAATGAGTGATTTCGGATTAAAAAGCCCTACTAAAAGACACTACGTCATTTGCTTCGCGGAAAATGGGATATATATTTTAAATCTAATTTTTAACACAAGCGGAAATCGAAACCGAAACTTCGGCTCTGTCCGACAACATTAGCCTCGGGCCGCCAAGAACATGGCCATCACGTGGTACAAGATGTCACGTGATCCTCTACGCAATGGTGGGCGGGTTTGGGGCGGGCATGTGCCAGGCGCAAGTGTCAACTGCACCGCACTCTTCGCCACGTTTCGGTGTCTACGACATTCGACGATGTCTGCACAACTGCGGCATAAGTCTGCGCACATGGTGTCCGTAGTGTGGGCGAAACTCCGAGAGACAATCACAGACGGTGAGACGACAACGGCGGTTGTGACGCGGGAGACGGCGGTAGCGGCGAGACCGTGGTGGGGCGGCCGGACTGCTCCCAAGAAGCGTGCTGCGCAGGGCACGTTGCGCCAATCACGTGGACACCACTGAGCGCCGAGAGGAAACATTGCTGACTTCGCCCTGCTACGCTCGCGCAGAGAAGTAAGAACAAGCAAAAGGGGGCAATGGTGATGACGTTTAGCTCAATGTTGGCTAAGCCCATGCCGTAGCCTTGACTGCACTGTTGGTTGCACCTGAATTTCGCCCGCTCCAGTCAGCAGATTTCGGCAACTTGGCGAGTTGCAAAGTTTGCGGGACCGTTTAAGAAACATTTAGACAGAACTGCGTCGTAATATTCGACATGTGGTCTTCCTAGGCGATACTGAAGAGGACTACATTGTTTTTTCAAAACCAAAAATGAAGCGGAGTTGCCCTTTAATGGCTGCAATAATAAATCCTGAACTCTATCATAAAATCTGGATGCCTCAATTTGTACAGATCACGTGCTATCGTAGACCTTGGAGCACTGAAAATAGCCACCAAATCATCTCTGCTCGGAGGTCTGTGGTACTATACTAAGACTGCTTAGCATCCTGGATGAAGCACTGCAATTAAGCCATATCACAATCAGGTTCAGGGTCTTTCAAGACAAAGCTGGGCAACTGCATTCCAATGGCTTCCATCTTGTTGCGGAACAGACGGTGCTCTCGACTTAAGCTCTTGCACCCAGGGTCAAAAATAAAGAAATTCCTTCAGCTTACTATGATGTGCGAAAACATACTTCGACCCAAACACGACTGAACAAAATCCACCACCACCACCTCCAGTTCCTGCCAAGCTCAACCACTTAAAAATAGCACTTTTGAGACTAGCAGAGCCCAAATTGTCGGACCTAAGGTGTTTCCAGATTTATGTGTTGAGGTGTCTGAATTTCTTCATGGTAGTTTCGGTGCAACGACATGACTCTAGAGGTGCTATCATCTTTGAAGTCTTCAATGTGTGCTAAAGCTGAAGCAATTATAGGCTTCACTCGATGCCGTCCACTCCTCTTAGCTTTTTTGCTAGCCTGTGCTCATCTTACGTTGCAAGATTGTGGTGCTGCCAGCTCTCCTTCACGGTGGTTTCTGCAAGGTGAAGTGAAAATGCTGCAGTCAATACCATCAAAGTGGTATGCCGCACGTGGTGGTATGCCGCGCGTGGTGCGACACCGCCACGGCCAAGCTACATCACTAGATACCGGCTGCTTCTTATGAAGCAGATAAGTAGATGCTACCTATTGAAACGATGCCGTCAGGGTAGTATTTATTTACGTGCAAAATGTAGCACCCTTGTCACGCCTCGTCGCTGCAATCAACCGCACCGCAAGCAAGGTAAGCAACAATTGCGTCGTCCTACTCTGCATAAAGTCATTGTGGAAAAAGGCCAGTTACACTCTGCCATCCCTTGTCTCTCTGGACAACAATCGGCTTCACTCTGGGCTCACGCGACACTCGCTTGTTCCTGCATATTCGAATCCCTGCGCCGTGGACGTGTTCCGCGAGGCCCGCTTCAGACGGAGCAATTTCATCCAGCAACTTGCCGTCGCAACACGGGCCGCCCGCGTTCACACAGTTCAATTTTATTTTTCTTGCACTATTTAGACGCACAGTTACGGGCGAAAAACATGTATTTATATCTTTAAATAGCGTTGAGAATACTACTTCATCTTTCTGAAAAAGTTTATTTCCAGAAACGATCCATTTCAAATCAGAACCAAGTCTTTAGTTGTCATCATCACCACCACAGGGGTGTCGTGTGAAAATATTGCGTCCCTGATTAGCTGCCGCTGCTTCAAACGTCTCCAAGTTGTTCGTCCGTTTTGAGCCGGACCCGATCTCAACAATTTGTGTAGGTCTAGGGAAAGCAAGGGAACAACCTGCCAGCAACCCCAAAATTGCTGGAAAAGTTGCCCCGTCTGAGGCGGGCCTGGGACTACAGATCTCTCCTTTTATTTTCTTCCCTGCCTGCCACATTACTCTTATTTATTGTTTTATTTACAACACTGACAGCCCTTTTAGGCTGTCTGTGGAGTGTGTTTTTATAACAAAAAACGATGAGAAAAAAAAAAATGAAGAGCAAGAATTGTACAGCAACCAATTATCACAAATATGATCAATCATCATTCTGGCAACTCGGTAAAGTACAAAAGCACAATTAGTTTTGTCGAATAAATTTCTCTTGACCTCCACCGAGAGCAGCAGAGCAGCTCTCAGGAGAACACGTATGCCCTGGTGCCGGCGGCAAGACAGACTGTTGGCTTCGTCCCAAGGCCGTTCCAGGAACTGGAGTACCAGGACCACGGCCGGTGGGAGTTCGCTTCCTTTGGGCGGCACGAGGGCAGTGAGGGGAGGCACGTCCGCGTCCTGGGCCCCCAGGCGCCACAGCCTGGTGACCCCGTCCTGTCCCGCCGAACAGAGTGTGCAGTCCGTCCGGTCGTAGCTGAAAGGGATCTTCGTCCCGTCGTTGCGGTGTCCCCGGAAGGTCTGGATTACCTTCCTCGATGACAGGTCAATCTGAATAGAGGTTTGCGCAGGTTAGGCTCGACTGTTTGCATTTATTTGTCATTGCCGCGGTAACAATGGATATAACGACTGGTACGGATGATACGAGCTGTCTCGCGCGATTCGGTTTGGAAGCGAACGTGTGGGCACTGGCTATGGCCAGCGTCGATAGCTTCTCGGAGGAGGCGACCTGTCCTGTGCTTGCGCGAATACACCCGGCGGCAATCCCTTCATTTGGGAGCCCCATGCTTGCTGCCATATCTGCAAGACTGCGCACTCTCTGCTTCCTTCATTGATGAAAAACAATCTGAAGACTCTAGCAATGACCTTTCGTGTACAGCGCTCACCAAACTTATACAGAATGCGTGATCTGTGCATTTCCTAATGGGAGCGCCATCCTGGCAGCAGCCGAGCAAACTGAGAACTCGGTCTGCGTTTTCAGTACAAGTTTGGCAAGCACCATACTTTACAAAAGCACTGAGTTGTGCACACGCTTGGCGGGTCGTTTTATTGTGGCCTAATCGGTGGGTTTACGTGCATGTCGTCGAGATCTCATCTTGACAGTGAAGGAATACCTTTCTATTCCTTTGGTGTTGAATGTGTATACACTGCATGACACAGATGGTGCGTGAACATGTTGCTGGTTTTAGAGCGCAGCTCTTAGGCGCCCGTTTCCGTGTCTCGCGGCGTTTGTGTAACCGCGCTAAATTTAGCGGGAAAATTCACTTCACGTGACCTCAACACCAATTCGATTCACCGCTACGTGACTTCAACACCAATTCATTTCCCCACTCCATTTAGCAAGGAAATTCAGTTTCTCCGCTAGATTTAGCAGGAAAATCGACGTCACATGACCTCAACACCAATTATATTCCCCGCTTGGGGGGGGGGGGGGGGGGGGGGGAATAGAATTGGTGTTGAAGGTCACATGACGTCAATTTTTCTGCTTAATTCAACGGAGAAACTAACTTTGTTCTTAGGTGACGTGACACCAAGTCATGTGACATCATTTTCCCTGCTAAATTTAGTGGGGAAACTGAATTGGAGGAAAGAGTATGGAGGAGGAGGAGGGGCATACCCTCCCCTCCTCCTCCTCAAGAGCTGCGATGTCATTTCGCAATACAGAGATTTGTCCTCATTTCGCACCGTGAAACTTATTACTTGCAAGCAGGTGATGGGTCAGAGTGACCCATGCATGTCGGAACAACGCTTGTGAGAACACTCCCTACTGGTAAGCAAAGCACCCGCTGCTACAGGAACATGGCTCGCATTGACGTCACATCAGCCGTCATTGCTCCGTACCATGCTCCGGTGCCCGTACCTTCTGCGTTTGGCACCGTCAATTTTTTTTTTTTTCTCTGCAAGCCTTGCCGGGAAGAACAAATTCGATGGTACCATATGTATGCCGCTGAAGCCACGAGCACAGGAATGGTACGGAGCAGTGGCGGCTGGTACGGTGTACATAGGACTTCACGCGCAAGGAACTTCTTTATGCGGTCCTTTCAAACGGGAGCAAGCACCCAGCCTGACTCACCGCCACCAGCTTGCCGTCGTACGCGCTGGCCAGCAGCGTGTCGGCGGGTCCGACGAGCCCGAGGTACGACACGCCTCGTCCGACCGCCACCTCGTACGCGCACCTCGAGCCGGGACGGTCCCGGAGGTCCACGCAGAACACGCTCCCCTTGTGCGTCCCCGCGTACACCAGGTTCCCGTCGGCGCTGAACACGAGGCTAAGCGGGTTCTCGCCCCGGGTCCACACATCAGTCGCGGGCTCCCGACCTCCGTGGTGGACTTCGGCTCTTCGCTCGAGCCCCACGGCGCTTTTGGAGGCGTCCGGCGAGGCGGCGCAGCACCAGACGGCCGAACCGGCGTACTCCTGGGTCTCCGAGCCGTCGTAGTCCCTCGGACTCGAGACGGGTCCGATCGGATGCAGGGCGACGAAGCTGCTCGGCGTCGTGGTACAGTCCGTGTTGACGCAGGCGTACAGAGCGTGGGGGCGACCGTTTCGCGACGCGACACAGACGTCCACCACCTTATGCTGCGGGTGAACGTTGACTATCCTCCCGGGTTTGATGCCTTCCCCGGTCACGCGCAGCGTCCGGACGAGGGATCCCCGTTGTCCGCTCGGGGTTTTGGTGGCCCACGAGCCAATCAAGAGCTCGGCTCCGGGGTGACCGACGAGGTAAGTGCATTCCTCGACGCCCGATATCACCCCTCCCGAGGATTCGACGTCGTCTCGGTCCGCGCTGGTAGAGAGGTCGATTTCGGAGGCGAGTTGGAGGGACGCCATCTGTGCAGAGCGGACGGAATCGGTGAACTTGTCTCTGCCTAGCCTGCCGAGTTGCAGAGAAGTGAGGCTCCGGGGAAGCGGGCGACAGTTGCGCTGGAGGCTCTCACGGACGATCCGCTCGCAGTCCTGTTCGGCCCTCTTGGCCCGGATCGTGGCCCGGGTAACAGGGTTGTTCCTGTTGCAGCCTGGCAGCAGTCGGAAGTATCGCTTCAGTTCAGCGTCGTAGTAGAAACCCGGCAGGTCGGAAAACGCCTCGTCTTCGACTTCGGGAGCCGGCGGCGATGTATGACGCTCAGCTTGCCTGACGACGCTTGCGACGCTGCTGCCGACTTTGTCGCCAGCTGGACATCGATAGCGACGAGTACACAGACTGCGGTAAGGACGACAAGGAATGTGTCAACAAAAGCGATAACACATTACGACATTACGCCGTGTCGGCGGCGAGGGGCAGCAAGCGCTACTTTCTGGATGCGGCCATGTGATACTGCGTGACACTATGGCCTATTCGTCAAGCATTGATGTGGCACGCTCAAAGCAGTGGCGCTATTGTTCAGCTATTCTTTGAATATGTCACAACCACAGTTATTCCCACAGTGATAAATTATGTAAAATACAGCTGAATAAAATGTGAGTTAAACAGTAAACTGAAGATTATTAATCGATGTATAGAGTTAATGTTAGTTTTTCTTCAAAGCCACCGGACGGCCATCTTTCATGCGGAAAAATCGCGTTTCTGCTAGTATTGCAGAGGCTGGCAGCAGGCGTGCTGAAAACACGTTCTCTAATCGTTGTTCGTAATTCACGGAAGAAGGTTTTCAAGACCATGTGTAAGCGTTGAGAACACGTTAAAATTCTTACGAAAGCGCAGTTGGCGCAGTGCCGCAGGAAAAAGGGCACAGCTCGTTGAAAGCAAGTTTCGCCGGTCTCGCGGCTTGATCAAAGGTTCCTTGGCACGCCGAAATGGTGCGCCTCTGCCTTCGCACGCTTGGATCCCGATCAAAAACCAACGCCGCGCCAGAGTTTTGAAGGTGTATCAGATCACCGTGTCAGATGTCTTTTCATCATATATCGGCCACGGAGTTCTGGATCGTCCAGCTGTTCCGGCGAGTTGCTATCAATCAGGGAAAACAATCTGTACGGTTAATAGTGCTCTTATGCACTATTAACCATGGTTCGGGGTCAACTTTCAGTGGAAGTTTGGAAGTGAAGAGTACCCGTACAGTACACAGCTTTGATTGATGCTCGAGGTGCGCAAGCACGCGAACGCTTTCCCGTGAAGCTCGCTCCCGCAATATTTAAGAAGGCGAAAACATGGTGAAGCCGAATCACGTTCGACGACGACGACGTGAAGTGTATCAAGGTCGAAGTGCATGCCAGCACACGTTTCAAGGATTTATGACAGCACAGTTCTTCAGTGCACATTCGCGTGACCAAACGAACTGTCTTTAGCATATACAGGGTGTGACAAAAAAAATGTAGCTTTTTTTTTTACCGCAAAAATAAACTAGGCATCGCCGAACGCTCATTTTCCGCCCAAAGGTAGCGCTAGAGGTCACAACCAGATGCCAAAGTTTCAGCCCGATCCGATACCTTATTCAAAAGTTATAAGTGATTTTCTGAAAATTTCAATGGGAAAATGGAGCCCATTTTTGCTCGTTTTCGGTTTCTGGTGCCATAGAGCCCCATGTATTCTAAAACTTCGTCGGCCACCATTTTCCCGTTGAAATTTTCAAAAAAATGACTTATAGCTTTTGAATAAGGTATCGGATCCGGCTGAAACTTGTGCCCTCTAGTGCTACCTTTAAGCGTGGCGGCCATAGCTGTGTGCGCGACTGCTGAGCGCGTGCTGACGCCGACCTTCCACAGTTCTTCTCCAACGTGCATTCCGCACCATCAAGATTGCCGGTCTTAGCAGCCTATTAAAGGGATACTACAGCGAAATTTCGGCGCTCATTTTTTGGTCTATATCTGTTCAAAAGAGCAGTATCACATGGAACATACCAATATCTTGTTAAAAAAGTCTCGAAAAGGAATTTTAAAACGAATTAAACGATTAGCAAAGAGCACCTGGTGGATGTCGCTAACGCCTCGTTTGTAATGCTCGTCTAGGAACCTTGACAGCTAGTGACGGAGGTTGTCTCGCCTCCGGCCACGACGAGAGAAGGGGGGAAGGAGGAACTCCCCTCTTCCCGAGAATCCCTTTTGTGTGTCGCAGAAGTCGCTATTGTCCCCCTACAAGATTATAGAAGATTAACCCGTCACTCAAAATTCGTACAAAAGCAGCCGCTTCGGTGGCTGGAACGACTAGGCCATCCTCTCGGCGTCAGCCTCGCCGTAGCTTTGCTCGTCTCGAGACGACCTACGTCACGATTGCGTTGGATGTCACGTGCTCTAAGCTGGGCCTTCTCCGAGCGCTTGCCAGAGTGGGCCGTTTATAACGAAAAATACAGCCACCAGGATCAAAATACAAACGTGCGATTGTCATTTACGGGTATTGTGGATCATATTCAACTTATTTTTGAACACGACGGGAATATTTCAAATTTCGTTGAAGTATCCCTTTAATAAAAGCTCGCTCTGAGCATGCGCTCTAAAGAGCACCCACAAATATGGCGTCCTGTGAATACTTCCTTTTTTGCGGTAAAAAAAAAAACAAAAAAACGTGTAAATTTTTTTTGTGACACGTGAATGACCGAGAAGGAACGCTTTCCCCTTTACCCCGCACGTGCAGCAGAAATGACGTGGATGGAAAAGGCTCGGCGAGCGTAAACTGAATATAAAGGTACAGTAATAAAGGTTTAATCGGTCACCTTGTGCCAGAAACAAAAGAAGAAACGCGTCGAAACAGCAGCTCCGTACATTGCGGCATCGGTGCGATAGCTGGCTGGAGCGAGCGTGAAAGTAAATGTCCTCGTAAGGGCATTAAATAAGCGCCCAAATTTCGTTGTAGTATCCCTTTAAAGGGATACTACAACGAAATTTCGGCGCTTATTTTTGGGTCTATACATGTTGTGGGAGCCACTGGTTCCCCTCCCCCGAAAGGCGTGAGCCGCGGACATTCCGGGCGAAGCCGTCTGACTTCGAGCCTGGTCGCTCCGTATCGTGTCGGAGAGACTATGTCAACTATGTCGCCAGGCTGGCTTACTCTCTCGCACTCCTCCGCGCGTCTCCCCAATTTCGGGGGAACAGCGGTCAGTGTTGCCGTTGGTGGCTACTTTGCACCAAATTGGCTAGGGCCTTAAAATTGGCTACTTTTGAGCACGGTCTGGCGACAAAAATTTTAAGTTGGCTCCTTGGCCTTTTAGATGCGGAGCATCTCTTGCTCGGGTCTATGTCCCGCGGCGTCGGCGTCGTAGTCCGCACTCACACTACGCATGCGCAACTCTCCTCCTCTAGTCTCCTCTCCTTCAAGTGTGAGCGGTAGCGCGCTGCGCGCGTTCCCCATCACGTGACCGGGGCGGGGTCTGAGGCGAAACCGTGTTTCCCCGGAGGAGGGAAAGGAGGAAAGTTTTCGGCGCGCGGGTCGCAGCGCCAGGCCAGGCCTTTCTAGTGGGGTGAGCTTTCCCCGCAACTCCGCGGCTGTCGTCTGCTAGCATTTCCCGACCGCTCGCGTCCGTTGCAGCCTAGATCTCGTCGGCCAGCCCGGTCTCGACGAGGAAACCTGCAAGCGCTGTTAGGGCATTTTGCGCCGCCTTATCGTGCGGTCTGATTAGACTTTCAAAGTTACTCGTGCTACATCAGTTCACCGCTGTTGACTCCACTTCACTCCGTTCTTCCGATGAAGTGTGATGGAAGCAACAGTCCCGTCAGTTAGTGGGTTGGCGCAAGCAAGCGTCAGCACCACCCCGATGCTCCGCATCACCCCATGGTTCCCCTCGGGAAGATGGTGTAATTTTTGGCTACTTTTTGGCTACTTTTAATTTATATTCTGGCAAATTTTTAGTGCAAAGAATGTTCATTCTCGGGCAGAAAGATGACATCATTTGTGACGTTATAAATACCTTTAAAAAAAATTATGAAAAAGACGCGGCACGTTTTGGTCATCACGATACTGAAATAGCGGTCAATTACAAGTCCACAAACATAATATAAACGGAAGCAACAGCTGCGTTAGAATCAGTCTTTCTTGGCAAACTTAGTTGTTGGCTTTTGTTTTTTAACAGGCCCAGAATGATTCATTTCTGGGCCTGAAATCATTTCTAGGCATTACTATGGGCTTTAAAAATGATAAGAAAAAGACTCGACACTTCCTGGCTATCACGATACTGCTGAGCGGCCGCTTACAGGAGCGTTTCTGGAGTGTGCCCTTTTCCACATCTCTCAGAAGGTGCGCTGAGACTCCTGTCGCTTCCAGTATCAAATGCGGATTCTGAGCGCGTGTTTTCTCAAGTTTCACTAGAGAAACAGATGAAGCTGGACGCCCTTGTGGCGATTCGGAGACTAAAGTTCGGGCTGCGGCTGCAAGAGAAAACGACCTCCCCATTTGACGTGCCAATCGAGCTTCTTAAAAAACTCACCTTCAATTACTCTAGATGTGGGAGCAGTTATTCACGTTGATTAAGACTGATAGCCTCATTTTATCACTTCGTATGACGATTCGTTTTTAGCAAAAGCGGTGGCGACATTTTTGGCGCTAAGACAAATAAAATGGCTCCTTTTGGCTACTTTTGACCTGTGTTTTGGCTACTTTCACCAACCGCCCAACGGCAACACTGACAGCGATATCGCGCAGGGCAGGGAGAGTCGGGCCTGCCCTCCGAGTGGACGGCCGTTTGGTCGGGGAGTTCTGGATTGGACTCCGGGCGACGGGTCGAGTCGCGGCGCGAGCTCGTCCGACTGGTGATGACTCCACGCTAGCGATTCCCCTGGCTCTGGCAGTCGGCGTCCCCACTACCTGTGGACGTCCGTCTGCCGAGAGCCCTGACCCCGAACTCCTGCGACGACGGGTAGCGGCGTGAGCTCGTCCGACCGGCGATGACTCCGCTTTTTGGCTCTCAGGTTGGCGGGCGCTGCGGGCACACTGTGTCCACGGCTCGCTTGACCGCAGTGTCTTGTTGGGGACCCCTGGTACTCAATAAACGCTGTTGGATACCGGGATCATCGTTGTTGGCATGGCGTTGGCAGAACCCGGCGCGGCGACCGCCCTCGCTGGTAGTGGCCGTCACCCGCGCGGTGGGACGGGCATCGGATTCCCCTTTGAGCACCGGTGTCCGGACGTAAAAGGTACGTAATCCTCCCTCCTTTATTCCCACAATGTTCAAATAAGCAGTATCACATCGGACACATTAACCTATTGTCTAAAAAGACACGAAAAGGAATTTTAAAACTAATTAAACGATTAGCAAAGACCACCTGATGGTTTTCGCTAACGCCTCGTTTGTAATGCCCGTCCAGGAACCTTGGCAGGTAGTGACGATAACTGTCTTGCCTTCGGCCACCACGAGACAAGAGGGGAAGGAGGAACTCCATTCCCCCCGAGAATATCCTTTGTGTGTACCAGAAGTCGCTATTGTCCCTCTACAAGATTATAAAAGATTAACCTGTCACTCAAAATTCGTACAAAAGGAGCCGCTTCGGTGGCTGGAACGACTATAATTATAGGGCATCCCCTCGACGTCAGCCTCGCCGCAGCTTTGCTCGTCCCGAGACGACTGCGGCGAATGTCACGTGCTCTCCGCTGGCTGCTCTCCGAGCGCTTGCCAGAGTGGGCCGTTTATAACGAAAAATACAGCCATCAGGCTCAAAATGCAAACGTGATATTATCATTTACGGATATTTTGGATCATATTCAACCTATTTCTGAACACGACGGGTATATGGGTATATTTCAAATTTCGTTGAAGTTTAAAGGGACACTGACAGGGTATTTATGCTCGCCGAGGTTTTTAGTTGTACGTGACATATGAGAGCCCAACTACCCAGAACAGAATTTGCGGCTCGAAATTTGGTTTCTTTCCGCCCGAAAACCGCCGATCAAGAACTGGCCGGTTCGAGTCTCGCTCACTCTCTTTTCCGTGGTCACGGGCCGTTTTCTAAGGTATCGATGCGACCACCAAATTAGTCAAAGTCGTGGGTCATTGAAGGCACACAGTCAATATTAAAAATAGAAAAAAATATGAAACCCATTTTTTGTGGCTTTAAAAAAGCTGCAAATACGTTCATTGAAAAAAAAGGTAGCACAGACAACCGGAAGCTTTCTGTGCGTTCACTGCATAATTCTCAACATGGCGTCGTTTCGCGTATCGTGGGACTAGCACTAGCGGATGGCAGCGGACGACGGGCATTGGACCTCTACTTCAGAACTGTCGTTCACGGTACTGGCGAATTTTGTCTTTCTTCGAAAGAGAAATTTCGGACCGATCAAAAGAACTGATATTCATCCCGTACGACACGCCCGACCAGCAAGCCGATTGCACGAAGACGTCGCCGAGCCGTCGTCCCTTCTCCTGGCTGAAGACAGTGGCGCACCCATGGGGGAGGGGGGGGGGGGGGGGGGTTGGGGGGTCATAACACCCCCCAGAGCTCCATGAGAAAACATTTTTTTTGTGTGCATATTTTGACGATTTTTTTTAATGTAATGTCCGCAACGAGGACCTTTAAGGGTAAATAAATTCATCGCCCCCTCCCGTCCTCCTTCTCCCCTCGTCGCTGCACTGGTGATGTGCACGGCACGAGCGAGTCATTTCCGTAATATACAATCTTACATTGACAGATGACACACTATTACCAAAATTATCTATGCGGTACGTGAAAAGTGCTCATCTCATCTGATGCGCCAATCTAGGTGTCACAACCTTGCGCCCCTCGATACACTGTCCGAGCAAAATGCAAAAACCGCCGATGATCGTATTCACGCTAACAGTGTCGCGGTCTGTACCTCTATTACGTTTCTTAAAATTGGCACACTAAACAAAACTACGAGCCGCAATAATCACGTTACACGAAGAGAAAATGAAAATTAATGGTATTTTTTGGATTGACGTTCAATTATGTTTCTTGTCAAGTAATCAAATAATCTAATGAGAACATTTCGAGTGGAAGTGGTTGTAGTCATGAATGTTTTTTTCATAATTTTCGTAATTCGAAAATAATAATGGATTTTGGACAGGTTGCCACGGGTTCGGCCACGTTTTTTCCTCCCGTTGTCCCGTTACTGGTTCCTATGCGTTACTGCTGTTGTTCGGATGGCTTGCACACAGGTCGGGCCTTATTTGCATGACAGGTAACCTCGTTCCACTGGTGTAATGTTGAGCAACAAAGTTTTGCAGACGAGACATTCTCAGTCACGGTAACGTTGACTTGTGAAAGAAGTGTGAAGCGAGAAAAAAGCACTTGAAATATGTGCGTTTGTACTGAATCTTCATAGACATGAAGCGAAAAATAGGGACACTAACCAAAAATTTAATTTTTGGTCACAGTCCCTATTTTTCGTTTCATATGTCTATTCCAAACCAGGCAGAGGGCTGCCGGACGTTTACCTTAAAATGTTCATAGATTAAGACTTCATTTTTTGTTTTCATATTTGAAAATTAGATAGAGCAATAATATTTTGTATAGAGCTGGGTTGCTATGTCCAAGTATCAGAAAAGCCATTTTCTCAAAAAATTACTTCTCCCCAACTTTTTACCATTTAAAGGGGCACTGACAACCCAAAGGTCGTATTTTTTTTTTATTGTCTAAAACGATGCAAGTTGTAGTCATAGACACGCAAAAAAAACCGCATCGCGCGCGCGTGCGCCTTTTTTTTTTTTGGCGTTTAAATTTCCCGCGCTCACCTCCTCGCTTCTTTTGATCGGTGACGTCAAAAATCAGGAAATTTAGAAGCTTTGTAGGTGACATTTCTATAACATATAATAACAGCAATCGTAAAACATGTTTTTTAACGCAATTGCGAACGCACTACGGCCCCTCTTTTTGAAATACCAGAAATCAGAGTTCGGGGTGATGTTGCTTCCTAGATTTGTACCCTCCTCGGAAAACTTGGCGGTGCTCGTCGGCGAGCAACACGGCGAGTCGGGAAGTAACCGGTTTTTTCCCGCGTCGGCGTGTTATCACCTCCTCCTCGCTTGGGGTCGCCGTGGGAACGGCGCTTTGCTTCATAGCGTGGAGCGGAGGTCTGAAAAAAAGTCGAGTCGCAGGAGACCGCAAAATTTGACTCGCTGCACTGGCGCGGATCGCGCGGGAACTTCAAATTCGGCATTTGGAAATTGTTTTTTTTTTTTTTAATTCACAAATACTGAATTTTCAAGTTTCGAATTTTGAGGGTAATGTCCCGGCATCGTTTTCAATCGTTTCGGATAATAAAAAAAATATGATTTTGACGTGTCAGTGCCCCTTTAAAGACCAGCCTGATTATACGCGGGTGCGATGTAGGAAAAATTAAAAAAGGTTACTGCTCTTCCCTCTCTATGCATATAAAACAACCGTTTTGGATAAATAAATGCACATACCAAAGAATGCAATCGTGTCGATGGGATTAAAATTAATTCGCGCAGTGCAAATAAAATCTCGCAATGACGCGTGCAAACGAAAAAAAAAATCGGACATAAAAAAAGGGTTAAATTACCCCCCCCCCCCCCCCCCCCCCGGCCAGCCCTCTCTCCTCCGATTGGTTGTCAAAATTTCACAACCCCCCCCCAGACAAAAAGTCTGGGTGCGCTAATGGCTGAAGACATCGCTCGCTCAAACATCAAGCACGAAGTGCGTACTTCGAGTTGAATACGCACGCGTACGGTTACTTTACGAGGTGCGAATGTGCCCTATGCGTGGTGCTGCTCGACTTCAAGCCGGGAGTGCATGCATTGAAGGGAAATCGGCAGCAAATTTCCGACATACAGTCTACCCGCTGCATTACTACGCATGATAGAGTTCCTTCAGTAGCTCAGTGGAAAGACGTCCGCTCCTCAAGGAGAGTGCACGGGTTCGATTCCTGGTGTGGGTGTACCTTTTATTTTTTTATTTTTTGTCAAGCATTCTGCGATGTTCACATTTTTTTTTTTTTACAATTATCACAGAAACAAAGATTGTTGTGGACGATACGTCGCTGAACTAAATGGTATGGATTCCATTTTTGACACCTGCGAACTCAATGTATATCACTTTCCACAAAATGCAAGGAGCATATGAATCGGGTAGCGTCCGCTTTCCGAGCTTCGCGTTTCCGGAATTCAGTCTGACCACTTTGATCACTATCATCATCGTCTGAAAACGGCATATGTGCTATACTAATGGTGGCCTTCTGTTTACTGATGAAGGAAGAAGTTGAAGATGGCTCCTACGCAGATGACTCGAGGCCTATACATTCTAGATGTTAGCGCGGCGTGAAGCAGGAATTGGACGCAAGAGCTGCGTAAGTGTTCATTTGTAACTCGGTCCCAGTCAATCTGCTAGTAGCACACACTCGGCTTCAATTCCCCTTGATGTACAGAACTCTAACAAGGCGTCTATGTTGGTTGGCGCTTTTTTCCGACTGGCTGCATTTGTATCGCCATCGACACTAAAAGAGATTGAAAAATAATTGTAGTGAAGTGCATATTCTCGTTTACCGTTGACCTTTAAAAGTGACGATGCCCCATATAATACTGCACACCACAGGTTCATTGCCGCCATTAGTATAGTAAAAGATAAACTGCCATTTGAGTCACCAGATGGCACTGAATTCCGGAAAGGGTCTATTGCAGCCAGCCATTGATCCCGACCCGTTGATCTTTCGGAAACTTGTGCACTTTGGCCACTTTCAGATGCAGGACATGTGAGGCAACTCTTCACGCAACATCTTGGGAGTATTCTTTTCGGAGCTGATCACGGGAATCCACCACGGCACTCTGGCACTCACTGCTAATTGCCAACACTTAAATGTACAAAACAACTCATCTTGAAGTACAGAACAGCGAGCGGAACAAACAACTGCAAAGGAATACCACGGCGAGCGAACGCATTTCGTCCGCTACGTGCAAAAAGAGGAGAAAAAAAAAAAAAAAAAACCCGCACGGTCGGGTGTAGCCACGTGACTTCCGCCACTTCGCTATCCTCTCCACTTCTCCGTTTCGGTTTCGGTTTCACGCAGTTGCGTTTTTTGGCTTTATTAAAAAAATACGTGACTCTGTAGCAAAATATTATTTGGGTAGTATTCCTACACCATAATGAATCGCCTGACAAAAAAGGAAAAAAATATTTTGTGGGGTGTCAGTGTCCCTTTAAAGGGCATAACCTCCAAAATACCAGTCCTTTGGTTGAAAGGCACAAGCAAACTAATTTTAAAGCTAATTAAACGATCTTTCAATGAGCACCTGGTGGATGCATGTGGAGCCTATTTGGGAGGTAATCTAGCAACGTTGGGGAACTTGCTAGGTAGTCATGACGTAGCAAGTTCCATCAACATTTTCCTTCTTAGCTTTCCTCCTCAACTCACGAATCGCGCATTGTACCAACCAGTCCAAGAAGACGGAAATGAGGGACTCCCCTCTTTCTCGGACCCTCGTTTGTGCAACCGGACTGAGCCATTCTCCCCCTAGAAGATTAGCCCGTCGCTCAAAACTCGGACAAAAGTTGCTTTCCCCACCCGTTCAGCCCTAAGCTGACAGTGTTGTGGAAGCTACGTGCTTCTGGGCCAGCCACATGCTTGTCACCTCACAGGTACTTCGAACGGCTCGGTTGTGTGACACGCTGACAATGCCACCAAGGGCAAAGCTCATAACCACGCCAGCCTTGCTACGTCACAAACGCGGGAAATCTTTTCTTTCTGTTTTTGTTTGCGCCGGATATCCCATGACGCATCGCGCTCTCCGTTCGCTTCTCTTCGAGCGCTTGCTCGAGTGCAGCGTTTGGAACGAAAAATATAGCCAGTCGTTCACAATACAAACGTGCAATTATCATTTACGGTTATTATCCGTCATGCTTGACTCATTTCCGAACGAAATTTGAATATTTCAATTTTTATTTCCGTATCCCTTTAAAAATGTTATGACACGCCAAAAATGAAACACGAGATAACAGTACTGCTAGGATCCATTGTAAGTTCCTATAAGGAGTATTCACTGGGCGCCATATTTGTGGGTGCTGTCTAGAGCGCATGCTCAGAACGAGCCCCCATTAATAGGCTGCTAAGACCGGCCATCTTGACGGTGTGGAAGGCACGTTGCAAAAGAACCCTGGAAGCTAGCCATCAGCACGCGCTCAGCAGTCGTGCACACAGCTATGGCCGCCAGTGAATACTTCCTATAATCCCGCTAAATTTATAGACCCGTTGCTCTGGGGCAGGGGGTGCGAGCGCGTCCGGAAGATTTACGCAAGACGCGACCAGGTTCTGCTGGCTGCATCATCCATGTGGAGCTGTAACGTTCGATTTTGCACGTGCCACGTTCGAATACAAGCAGCTCTCAGCATCTGTAGATGCGCGGTAACAAAACGTCTAAAAACAAAAAATAAAAATTATGCAGCTCGCGGCAGCAGCGTCCTATAAACATTCCTTTCATCTTTGCTTTATTTTATAGCTTCCGCGAGCACGTATGTTTCACTTTACGTGATAGTGAAGCCGAAGCTACTCGCAAAAGCACGTCCAAGGAAACGACTTTCCCTAGCTGATCCGACAGGCGCCGGTGAACGCCCTGGAGCATCGTCGCCGGGTGGTTAAGGTCAGCTGCACTCGGAGACAAAGCGAGAGGCGCCTCGGAGTCACCGGCGCACCTTGGTTTACGGGGACGACGTAACCTTCTCCGAAGGACATCGAGTTGGCCGACGCGTCCTTACTTCCGGCCCCTCCCCTTGCTGCTTCTGCCTCGTCTCGACGCATGGCGCCATCGACAGTCTTGGGACGCCCTGGACAAAGAAGGGTGCTTTGCGCCCTAATCCCAGCGTAAAGCGCTGATGGGATTATCTTCTTAGCGCGGGAAAACCAAGACCTGGGTGTAATCATCTCTTTGCCCCATCCGGACTTCGACGGCGCCGGTGACCGACCAAGGACGTCTGGCCCTCGGCGTGCGTGACGTGTGTGACTGTGTGTGAGAGAGAGGAAGGGGGCGTGCCTGAACGTCGTTTTGGTCAAGGCAGGGACGATAGGGATTCCCTACTAGGGATGTGGGGAAAAGTGACTATAAAAGCGGCAGCGAGTGGCTGGTGCTCTCGAGCGCTCTCAAGCGCTCTCCCGTCAAATGATGTAACATATGTATATATAAAGAGTTACCTATACGAGACACCCTCCCTCTCCCTAGTCCTTCCCGATTCCGGCTGCAACATGAGTTCCTGCCCTAGCTCGCCTCCTTACCGTACCCAAAGCGCCCGGACAACCACTCGGTCCTAACTAGGGTGCCTTCATGTGCGCTTTGCTTAGGGTGGAGACATCTCGCCATTTTGTCCCACACTTTTATTTTTATTTTTTGTTTAGAAGCGCGTGAAAGAGCGTGTTCCTGCACGCGTTTGTGGCGCTGACTGTGTTATGGCGACATTTTGTTTTCGTCGATTTCTTTGTAATTTACCCGTGAGCGCGTGCTGTCGGCATCGGGTACTACAAAGGGTGGCATCACCCTAAACAGAAGGACATTGAGGCACCCTAGTCCTAACAGTAGCCAGCCTCCCGCGCGGTATACATAGGTTGCACTGACGTAATTTGGTCCTCCTTTCTGGTGGCCGAACTTCCTCGAGCGTAGCCTTTACTGTGCATATTCTACGAGCAGTACACGAGCGTCGCGAGCGAGCGGAAACGAGTGAGCACAGCTTTATTACACTTCGTTTCACTTTATCTGCGAGCGAAGCCAAAGCTAGAAGCGCGAGACCAGCGCTTTTTGCGTTTCTGCCTAGCTCGCGCGCTCGAGCAAAGCCTGAAGGCACGGAGCTTTCGTGCTCGTGCTTCCAGCTTTGCCCTCGCTCCCACATAAGGTGAAACGAAGTATAACAGCAGGTTTGGCCACCAAAAAAGGAGGAAGGATATGACGTCACGTGCAACCCATGTATAGACCCGTAGCCCTCAAGTTTTGAGCAGCGCTCCGGGCGAGCAAAATAGAATATTTGGCTCGCGTTTCGAACATGCATCAATACGCTTCCCCACTAGAGTTTTTTCTACTCCGTTCCATTGCGTAGCACAGGCTACAAGAGCGAGCTGCGAGCTTTCAGGGTCCCTGCCAAGCACGCGCGCTCGTGCAGTGCGAGCATCGTCCTGGAGGACGTGCTTTTGCAAGTAGCTTCGGCTTCGCTATCACGTAAAGTGAAACATACGTGCTCGAGCTGAACAATTTTTATTTTTTTATTTTTTTAGACGTTTTGTTACCGCGCATCTACAGATGCTGACAGCTGCTTGTATTCGAACGTTGCACGTGCAACATCGAACGTTACAGCGCCACACGGATGGCGCAGCCAGCATAACATGGTCGCGTCTTGCGTAAGTCTTCCGGACGCGCTCGCGCCGCCTACCCCAGAGCAACGGGTCTATCTCCTTGCACGCACTCACAAACTTGGCTCTCTTGGCGTCTCCACGTTCAACTTCCTCGTTTACCTGCCGCGTTTCGACGCATGGCGCCATCGACAGTCTTGGGACGCCCTGGACAAAGAAGGGTGCTTTGCGCCCTAATCCCAGCGTAAAGCGCTGATGGGATTATCTTCTTAGCGCGGGAAAACCAAGACCTGGGTGTAATCATCTCTTTGCCCCATCCGGACTTCGACGGCGCCGGTGACCGACCAAGGACGTCTGGCCCTCGGCGTGCGTGACGTGTGTGACTGTGTGTGAGAGAGAGGAAGGGGGCGTGCCTGAACGTCGTTTTGGTCAAGGCAGGGACGATAGGGATTCCCTACTAGGGATGTGGGGAAAAGTGACTATAAAAGCGGCAGCGAGTGGCTGGTGCTCTCGAGCGCTCTCAAGCGCTCTCCCGTCAAATGATGTAACATATGTATATATAAGAGTTACCTATACGAGACACCCTCCCCTCCCTAGTCCTTCCCGATTCCGGCTGCAACATGAGTTCATGCCCTAGCTCGCCTCCTTACCGTACCCAAAGCGCCCGGACAACCACTCGGTCCCTAACTAGGGTGCCTTCATGTGCGCTTTGCTTAGGGTGGAGACATCTCGCCATTTTGCCCACACTTTTATTTTTATTTTTGTTTAGAAGCGCGTGAAAGAGCGTGTTCCTGCCGCGTTGTGGCGCTGACTGTGTTATGGCGACATTTTGTTTTCGTCTATTTCTTTGTAATTTACCCGTGAGCGCGTGCTGTCGGCATCGGGTACTACAAAGGGTGGCATCACCCTAAACAGAAGGACATTGAGGCACCCTAGTCCTAACAGTAGCCAGCCTCCCGCGCGGTATACATAGGTTGCACTGACGTAATTTGGTCCTCCTTTCTGGTGGCCGAACTTCCTCGAGCGTAGCCTTTACTGTGCATATTCTACGAGCAGTACACGAGCGTCGCGAGCGAGCGGAAACGAGTGAGCACAGCTTTATTACACTTCGTTTCACTTTATCTGCGAGCGAAGCCAAAGCTAGAAGCGCGAGACCAGCGCTTTTTGCGTTTCTGCCTAGCTCGCGCGCTCGAGCAAAGCCTGAAGGCACGGAGCTTTCGTGCTCGTGCTTCCAGCTTTGCCCTCGCTCCCACATAAGGTGAAACGAAGTATAACAGCAGGTTTTGGCCACCAAAAAGGAGGAAGGATATGACGTCACGTGCAACCCATGTATAGACCCGTAGCCCTCAAGTTTTGAGCAGCGCTCCGGGCGAGCAAAATAGAATATTTGGCTCGCGTTTCGAACATGCATCAATACGCTTCCCCACTAGAGTTTTTTCTACTCCGTTCCATTGCGTAGCACAGGCTACAAGAGCGAGCTGCGAGCTTTCAGGGTCCCTGCCAAGCACGCGCGCTCGTGCAGTGCGAGTATCGTCCTGGAGGACGTGCTTTTGCAAGTAGCTTCGGCTTCGCTATCACGTAAAGTGAAACATACGTGCTCGCGGAAGCTATAAGACAAAGCAAAGATGAATTGAATGTTTAATGGGACGCTGCTGCCGGGAGCTGAACAATTTTTATTTTTTTATTTTTTTAGACGTTTTGTTACCGCGCATCTACAGATGCTGACAGCTGCTTGTATTCGAACGTTGCACGTGCAACATCGAACGTTACAGCGCCACACGGATGGCGCAGCCAGCATAACATGGTCGCGTCTTGCGTAAGTCTTCCGGACGCGCTCGCGCCGCCTACCCCAGAGCAACGGGTCTATTTTCTTGCACGCACTCACAAACTTGGCTCTCTTGGCGTCTCCACGTTCAACTTCCTCGTTTACCTGCCGCGTTTCGAGCGTGCGGTCCTTGACGATTACGTCTACGGCATCGCTCACTTTGTCAAAGTGTTCGACATTGAGCGCAGCAGCGATGAGAGCGATTGCTATCAAGAAATGTTGGAAGCTGTTCATTTTGACTGCGACCCGCTGGCGACAAGCTCCAGCGACGCACAGCGACGGTGAGTTACGGACGAACTCGCCGTGGTCATCGTCGTACGGGGCTATCTCGCAGGCGCATGCAGGGTGGAAGCTCAACGGGCCGGGGGCGAGAGCGAGAATAGCGTTCGGGTTTCCGAGTTATGTGAGCGGTTTTGATCGTACCGCGGCGAGGAGAGCTCAATCATGGGGGCGCCTAGAATGAGAGAGCGTTCATGATCACGTGGTTTCTGGACACCATGGCGTGACAAACTTGAGCAGTGTTGCCTAAACGCCAGATGAAAATGACAAAAATTCGTAAATTGATTACTGCAATTACCAGAGCTATAAAATCGCGTAACCTGGTGTATATACTAAGTAGACGATGAGCATTCCAAATCAAGAATAATCTATCCATTTAATTTTCGTGTCATCGACGCTTATTTCTTGGTGTATTCGTGTTCAGTGGAGCATTCTCACATCAGACACACCAATCTCTCGTTGAAAAAGACACGCAAAGGAATTTTAAACCGAATTAAACGATTGGCAAAGAGCACCTGGTGGACGTCGCTAACGCCTCGTTTGTGATGCCCGTCTAGGAACCTTGACAGGTAGTGACGATTGCTGTCTCACCTCCGGCCACGACAAGAGAAGAGCTGAAGGAGGAACTCTCCTCTCTCCGAGACTATTTTTCGTGTGATCCAGACGTCGCTATAGACCATATGCAAAAAGAAGCGCCATCTAGTGTATTCATGATCAATGATCAGATTTCCTCCATATTGGGGGGTTCCCGTACCGACGATTTCGCCCGAAAAACAATAGTCCCAGCAACGTGTAAGTCGTAGAACTAAAATATGATCACCTGCTGCAAGTCCAGTACGAACCCTTCACAGGACGTCTTCGAGAAATACCGTTCATTGACCTGGATGGCCCAGTTCACTGCTTGAGTGACGAGTCTTGCGACCTCGTTGCTGACAATTCCTTTTCCTTAATTTGGCGGCCGTCTTTCTTTTCTTCTTTGATCCGAAACTAACCAGCAACCCATTGAGTGTACAAATAAACTGCCCTAATATCATGAAAACCGAGTTAAATGCAGATGCGCCTCGTCCACAACTGGAAAATGCGATAAACCCCCCAATATGGCGGCTCCTAATGGCATGATGATGATAGCTGGCAAGGATTTCGCATATGGCCTATTGTCCCTCTAAAAGATTATAGAAGATTAAAGCGCGAGACACATGCGCGAAAAATCCATCCGATCCGACGTCTGATCCGGCAATACGACTGCCTGATCCGAAAAGTTTGGTCACTTCAGACGTCGGATGGGCGATCCGGCGTGCGTCCAACGTGCCAGATAGTTTCGCACGGTAGACGGACTGTCGGAAGCGTTCAGCCAATGACAGCATAGCTAGCGCGAACGTCATGATGACGTAATGGGTCTGGCGGGACGAACAAGAAAACGAGACTGACCTGGGCTACCGGAAGCCGGACGCGTGAATCCCGCTGACCCATTCGAGGAAGATGGCCCTAGCAAAGAATGCACGCGCTAGCTAGAAAACTGAGCCGTCAATCTGGGACCAGAAATCTAACCTGTATTACTGTAACGCGGACCTCCGCTGGAGCGCTTGGATCTTCTGGGCGGAGCCGGACAGATCGTCGTGTCGCATGCAAGGTCGGAAGCGTGTGTCTCAAACTGTCGCGTGCGGCAAATCAGAGCGGCGTTCGGACTGTCGGATCGGACGTCGGATCGGACGATTCTGCCGTCCATGTGTCTCGCGCTTAACCCGTCACTCAAAATTCATACAAAAGCAGCTTTGGGGTTACTTGCGGTGGCCCGATCGTTGGTGTGCTTCGGCTGCTTTCAGCGGATCCTACAAGCTATCGGGGCCTTTCCAAGGCCGTGTGAATAACCTTAGAGAGGGGGCACAGCGACGCGCGGAAAGCGTATCACGGGCTACGTCCACAGAGCAGAATTGGCTGGGATAGCTCGCAGCGTCCGCTGCGTCCGGACGTAAGGTCCCGAGACAAACTACGTCACGATTGCGCCGGATGTGACGTGGTCTCCGCTGGCTGCTGTCCGAGCGTTTGCCAGAGTGGGCCGTTTATAAGGAAAAATACAGCGATCAGACTCAAAATACAAACGTGCGATTGTCATTTACGAATATTGTGGATCAGATTCAACCTATTTGTGAACACGACGGTTCACAAAAAAACAAAAAAAAAAAAACACCTGGAAGTTTGTTTGTTTGTTTGTTTGTTTATTTATTTTTGACACAATTGTCAGGGAGGTTGGGACAAAAGGCGAAAACGAATCACCTGACTAGGTCCCAACCGTATGCTTCCTCAGTCAACAGTTCCACAGGCATAAAAGTCGTATGGGACAGGGTTCATAGAGTTAGAGGGGATTACCGTGCATTTACTATCCCTCTCTTTACATTAGATGGCAGCAGTGTTCCCTACACTAGAACAGCAGGCAAATATTCTTGGTGATCATGTTGAATTAACCTGAGACTGGGGTAGAGAAGAAACATCAAAACGTAGAAGGGACAGAAAATAGGTAGGACGACGTCTCAAACGTCGTCCTATCTATTTTCTGTCCCTTCTACGTTTTGATGTTTCTTCTCTACCCCAGTCTCAGGTTAATTCAACATGGTTAATATTCACTAGCTCGCCTGCACCCTTACGATTTTTTCTATTCTTCGTGAACACTTCCAGTCTGTCTCGGGATCTGAACATTACACACCTTTCTAAAATACAAGGCCTGCCAAAGAAAAAGCACCAATAAAAGTTACTGGAGGTTCTAAAGAGGCTTATAATCAACCGTTTACCCCTGTGGAACTGATGGTCGCCCTTGGCAAGGGAAAGAGTTCGTCCCCTGTTCCAAGCCTTATTCATTACAATATGCTGCAGCATTTACATCCTGCTACATTAGACACCATTTTAACATTTTTTAACTGGGTATGGAGCAGTGGAGCTTATCCCATTCTCTGGAGGAGGGCAATTGTGATTCCTTTGCTAAAGCATGGAAAGGATCCATCATTACCTTCCAGCTACAGACCCATTGCACTCACCAGTTCCCTTGGAAAAACGTTTGAACGAATGGTGACTTCTAGATTTGTGTATTTCTTAGCAGAAAAACTTCTTCGATAAATTCCAATGTGGGTATCGGACGGGGCGATCAACTGTTGATCACCTTGTTCGCCTAGAAAAAACAGTCAGGGATGCATTTGTTAACAGACAACTTTGTTTATCGGTGTTTTTCGATATTGAGAAGAGGCATATGATACCACATGGCGGTACGGAATTTTAAATGATTTAGTTTCAGCTGGAATTCGTGGAAAAATTCTAGCTCTTATCAAGAGCTTCCTCGATGGGCGCTCGTTCGAAGTGAGACTGGGCACGACACTTTCTGAAACGTTTGTCCAGGAGAATGGTGTCCCCTAAGGGTCGGTGCTGAGTGTTATTTTGTTTCTGATCAAAATGAATTCTCTTTCCCGATCTCTCTCCTATGCACTTTATGTTGATGATGTACGAATTTCCTGCTCTTCGTGTAATATAGCTATTTGTGAACGCCAAGTTCAACTAGGTATTAATGGAATGACACGTTGGGCAGATGAGAATGGTTTCCATTTCTCAGCAGAGAAAACTGTATGTGTTCTGTTTTCTCTTCGAAGGGGTATCGTTACAGAACCCACTCTAATTTTGGGAAGTCAGACCCTAAACGTACATCTTGAGAATAAACTTTTAGGGGTTATTTTTGATAAGAAACTTAGCCTCCGTTGTCACATCTTGCAACTAAAAAAGAAATGCCTGCTAGCATTGAATATTTTAAAAGTTCTTTCTCACAAGTCCTGGGGTAGCGACAGAAGGTGTCTGCTGCGTTTGTATCAGTGCCTTGTTCGATCGAAATTAGATTACGGTTGCATGGTGTACGGCTCGGCACGGCCATCTCTTCTTCGGATCTTGGATCCTGCCCACCACCTGGGACTAGGACTTGCAACGCTGAATCTAATGAATACTCTCTTGGAAAAAGACGTCTGTTTTTGGGCCTTCAATATCACTTAAGAGTTCTCCCCGTGACTCGACATCCTGCACTCGAAGTGTTTTTGGACACACGGTGTGAAAGGACGTACAAGAACAAACCTTCTGTTATACCTCCTTTTCCTCTGCGACTTAACTCTGATGCCAATACTTTTGCAATAGATATATCGAGTCCGGTAGCAGCGCTGCCCAGCCCAGTTGCACCCTGGAACATGAAACTCATTCCGATCAATTTTTTTCTCTCCAAGTATGACGATAAGAATGTACCAGTGGTAAATCTTAGACAAGATTTACCGTTGGTACATTTGCACAGTTTTACACGGACGGAACGAAGTGCAGCAGTAGTGTTGGATGTGCGGTGGTCGGGCTGTCATGCAGGATTGTAAAGCGGCTTAGCAATCAAGCCACTATCTTCTCTGCAGAGTCATATGCCCTACTGGTAGCTGTGGACACTATTATCAAAAGGTATATCAAGGCCGCCGTAATTTTCTCAGACTCTCTCAGTGCACTCCGTGCACTTGCATCCCTAGATAGATAAAAAAATGCCATTATTCTGGAAATACATAACAAGATTTTAACAGCCACAAACGCGAACATCACCATACATTTTTGTTGGGTGCCTAGCCATGTCGGCATAGCTGGAAATGAGGAGGCCGACAAAGCCGCTAGAACATGTCAAGACATGGACACAGAAGTTACCTGCATTCCATACCTGGATTACAGGTCATTATTGAAAAGGCCAATTCAAAAGAAATGGCAGGAGGAATGGGATACTGAAGTCCATAATAAACTCCATCGCGTTAAACATGTTCTTTATGAATGGGCCAGTAGGCCGACGTAAAGAGCGTTTTTATGAAGTAGTTCTTTGTCGCCTGAGAATTGGTCGCACTCACCTCACACATGGCTTCCTTCTGCGAGCAGAGGATGCTCCAATCTGTGAAGAATGTGATGAAACACTCTCCGTCTTGCACATTCTCATTCAATGTCCGAAATATCATGAGGAGCGTCGCACCAACTTCTCACGGTTTTTCAGGGAACAGATCCCATTCCACCCTGCCCTTTTGCTGGGAGAGGAGCCTCTTTTTCCTCATACCCAAGTTTTTAACTTCCTAAACAACATTGGCCTATTACAGCACATTTAAGTTAGTGGATTTCTTTTTGTCTGCATTTCATGAAACATTTTAAACTCTCATATCATACCTTACCTTTAACTAAATCGCCCCGCAGTTTTTTCTTCTACCACTGTTTTGGCGCACTATGGCCCTAGCAGCCGCTGCGCCATTAAAACCCAAAATCAATCAATCTATCAATCAGAGTCAAAATAATTGCTCCTTCATTACAACGCACGTCAACTGCAGAATGAAAACGAGGGCCCGACGCTGGTTTTGATATCATGTTCTAAACAGGTGCTTTTTCTCGCTGTACTTTTAGCGGATCGCCATGCGTGTAATGATTTTCGTCAGAGTGTCGAACCGAAATTTTTTCAGTTCGGTTTGGGTTCACGGCTTTCGTTTCAGTTCCGGTTCGGTTCCGGGGAGCCAAAATAAAGGTTCAAACTGGTTCGAACCGGTTTGAACCGCTAAATTGAGAATATATTTTCCGCGCTGTTCTGGTAATACTTTTTAGGCACTATTTCCGGCGTGAAACGATTAACTAGATTGTTTGTTTTTTCTATCGTTCATGCAATCCACTTTCGTTTTCGGGTACTAAAAATATTAAATTCCGTTATTTAATTTCAACACAACAGTAAAAGAAAATATGAATTAACGTTCAAAACGTCGTGTTTATACGTCTCAACATCGCCTTCCTTACCAGGGCCATATATTTTACCTGAATCAAAAAGTTGTCGCGAAGTGTGGTAGTTTATTTTGATTATTTATTTACACTGCACCTGCGTCGCCACGAGGCAGACACGTACACGTTAAAAGAACAAAAAGTAATTAAGTTAATACACCATTCGCACGGGCGGTATAAACGTACCTTTAGCATAGGTACACATCGCGTCACTGTTAGCGCGAACACGACATCGGCGCATTTTCGCATTTTACTTCTAAATAGTATTAGCGAGCACGAAAATGTATCACTTACATTATAAAACTAAATGAGCTCTTTTCGTAGCAATAATACCTTGAATGACATCCCTCGGTTTTAAAGAGAAAAATTGGAAAAACCGGCGATCGCTTGTTCGCGCTAACAGTGTCGCGCTCTGTACATCGTAAAGGGAGATGGAGTTCGTATTCGCACGGCGCACAAAGGTCCCTTTCGCTAAAGGAGTGTTTAGAATAAACGGAGCTCGCAGACCTCCCTTTACAGCTTGAGGGAGTAGCCTCGGACCCACGAATTCCAAATAAAAATCTTCTGCTTTGTTTATTGCATTGTTGTGAAAAAGAATATTTGCGAGGCAACGATTATAAAGTAGACGTGAGCACAAACCAGATGGAAGACGGTAGCGACAAATTTATAGTCGCAACAGCGGGTAGCAGCGGTGGCCCGAACGCGATGACGGCTGTACGTCATTTGAGTAGTCAGTGCACTCTACTTTGAGTAGCGACGACGAGTCGTCCGCTTCGCCTCCCCAGAGCATTTTTGTGTTGCCATGATTTCGCCTGGTGGACCTGTGAACTTGGGGGCCTGCCAGCACTAGCGGCACCAGTAAGAAAGGCCCTCGAGTTCACTGGTCCGAGGCGGAAACATGGTCGCTGATTCGTTTCTGAGAGGACAACATCGGCAAACTCCGGCGACAAAAGGGGAACACCGGAGTGCACGTGTACGAGACGATCCGCCTTGGTCTCGAGAGGCTCTCGAGTCTCTACTGAGAAGACCGCAGGCAGACGCAAACGAGTAGCAAAGCAAACCAAAAGCGAAACCAGAACTCCGTTTGTTTGTTTGTTTTTCTTGCGGGGGGGGGGGGGGGGATTTGTAAGGATACTATTTTCCCATTGTTTCTTGTGCACCGGGGGGGGGGGGGGGGGGGGTCCACCCATGTCAAATTGCCCTCCGAGGTGGGAGGAGGGGGGGGGATGACTATGTTGTTTGTTTGTTGTTGTTTTTTTTTTTGGGGGGGGGGGGGGGAAGGGCGACCGCCTCCGTCTCCCCCCTCCCCCCCCCCCCCCTCCCCCTCCCTTGGATCCGCCCCTGGCGCAAACTCGGGGAAACACGCGGATATTTGTCGATCGCGTTTCACACCTTGCGTACCTCGACTGCGTACCTCCTTTGGATTTGGATTAGATAACACGGCGGGCTATTTGGCCACACCAGTGAGACATTCTGAAGGAAAGCTAATGTTTCACTTGCGCCATGCAATAAAATCAATAAAATAACTATTAATTCGTTTTAAAACGACATATTCCATTTCTAATGAAGTACAAAATGAGTCCAACCTGTTGAGACCAAACATTATATATTGCACGTTCGCCCCTCGGTTTAGCGGGGCTATCCCCGGCGCAGTAAACATCAACCCTAAACCTTCCATTTATTTGCCGTGTGATCCCGAACGCCTTCAGTTACAGGTACCTTGAGCGAAGGGACCGAAGCCTACAGGTCCTTTAGGCAGCCCGTGTGAATAGGGTATAAGTGAATGTGTATTGACCTTAAAAGTAATTTGTGTAGAGTAAAAATTACTCAAATGGAAAGCAATTGAGTAAGTTACAAACTACCGCAAAAAAGTAGCGAATTACATTCCAAGTTACTTTTATATATATATATTTTTTTTATGGTAACAAGAAAGTACAGTCGGCGGCAAAAGCTTGCGGGGCGCTGGAGCGTCAGCCGAAATGACTGGTTGCGCTTTCTGACGGCGCGCGGCCGCTCTCAAGATACACGCTTCGGGAATGTGCTTCTTTTCGTGCTCGCAGTCATGTCTTTTTTGCTCGCTTCCGTCCGACGTGCACGAGATAACCGGGACCGGAGCAAGGTGCCGCTATGACAGCCATCATGCCGCGCGTCTGCCTCAGCCACCGTTATGGGGGACGGAGGTCGCGCATGCTACAGATTACATTTCGCGGCACCTTGAGCCAGTCCCCGTTATCTCGTGGGTGTCGAACAGAAACGAGCGAAACAAGTAGGGGTGTCGCGAACTTTTGTCGAACCGGAATTTTAGGTCGAACTTTCGGGGTTCGACTGGGTCGAACCAGTTCGACGAACCTTCGAAACTTTTCACCTAGATTCGACCGTTTCCACTTTGTGGACAGTGTGGCCAGACCTTGATACAAGCATGTCTAGGTTTGGAGAATTTTTTTTATGCAAATGGTTATTTTATTTTGTGAACAGTTGCAATTAAAAGAAACCAACTCTAATCACTGAAAGAGTTAATAACTTAATTTTTTTTTGTACGGTATTAACTGAAATAACCAATCAGCGCTGCCCTTAATTCATCCCTTAGCCATCACCATCCAATCCGAAGCCAACTAGCCAGCCTGTCGCGCATGCGCACACGAGTCGAACCTCAATACAAGGTTCGTCAAAATTTCCACTCAAAGTTCGAAAAAGTTGAACCTGGTCGAACTCGAACCTCGACCGGCTCACGACACCCCTAGAAAAAAGCATGACCGCGAAGCGCGAACAAGAAAGGAAGCGCATGCGCAAAGCGTGAGTCTTGAGAGCGGCAACGCGCCATGAGAAGGCGCAGCCAGTCTTTTCGGCTGGCGCTCCCGTGCCCCGCAAACTTTTGCTCCCGACTGTACATCGGTTTTGATCCGTTATCGAAATTCTGCTAGCCAAATATAAAGCGACTTCTGTTTTCACAGAAATGCTTTAAAAGGGTACCGACAGTTCAAAATCATATATTTATATTTTTTTTTATTATCCGAAGCGATTTAATACGATGCCTGGACATTACCCTCAAAATTCGATACTTGGGAACTCAGTATTTGTGAAGTAAAAAAAAAAAAAAAAATTCCAAGAGCCGAATCTGAAGTTCCCGCGCGATTCGCGCCAGTGCACTAACGTCAAAAATAGAATCGTTCTGCAACTCGAGTTTCTCTTCCGCCTCCGAACCGCCGCGACCCGAAGTACCGTGTTCGCCCGCGGCCCGCGAACAACCGCTCCCCTCCGGACGTGCCGCCTATCGCTACAAGCAGACGACGCTTCACTTTCGAGTTTGAAGTTGTTTTAGGGCCCTTTCAGCGATCTTAAATTCTTTGAAACGGTGTGAGGTCGAAGAGAACGCGCAGTTGACTTTTGTGAGCGACGTGAGGGGCCATGTGGCGCCGGTTCTACGTGAAAGGCTGCCTCGGCGGAGTCACAACCGAAACTACGGTACACAGACACAACCCAGTTGTTTTGACCGTCTGACTATTTTCTTTTCGTTTCGAAGTCTGAGAGGTCGTCGAGCACCTAAAAAGGAAATCGTCGTTTGATTCCCGATTCACGGATCATCCTCAGTGCTTCATGTGCCGAGCGCAAGGAGGTTATAAGTACTAGGAGGGGGCACGTTGCAATATTGGTGAAGCCTAGTCATAAAAAGTTTAAACGATGTTGTGGCCAACGTGACCGTAGATCTCTTTGGAAATTGGTGCGCGTGACATGTCACGTGTGAGATGGATGGTTGATTGTAGAAGAATTCCTTGCAGGCTTGCGCGCGCTCCGTCCGGTAGGTTTTATCTAGGGTTCGGCGTTTTCGGTTTTTATTTTTTCAAAATTCGGCGTACTTTTTTCGGTGTTTATTTTAAAATTAAATTTTCGGTTTTTTTCGGTGTATATTTATTCCCAAAAAAGTTTACCATTTTTTTTCGGTGAATATGAAACAAACACTATTGGACACCGGATCAGATGATCCTTATAGCTGTGATATTTGTGATTACTCAAAGAATGACGGCACATAGGTGTCACAAAAGAAAATTTACACGGTCGTTTTTACCGCAAAAATAAACTAGGCATCGCCGAACGCTCATTCCCACCGACGGTGTTTTCGAACACATGGGGCTCTATGGCACCAGAAACCGAAAACGGGCAAAAATGGGCTCCATTTTCCCATTGAAATTTTCAGAAAATCACTTATAACTTTTGATTAAGTTATCGGATCGGGCTGAAACTTTGGCATCCGGTTGTGACCTCTAGCTTTACCTTTGGGCGGAGAATGAGCGTTCGGCGATGCCTAGTTTATTTTTGCGGTAAAAAAGACCGTGTAAATTTTTTTTTTTGTGACACCCTGTACAGAGCGCGACACTGTTAGCGCGAACAAGCGATCGCTGGTTTTTCCCGTTTTTCTCTTTGAAACCAAGGGATGTCATCCAAGTTATTATTGCTACGGAAAGACCTCATTTCGTTCTATAATGTAAGCAATAAAATGTCGGGCTCGCTAATACTATTTAGAAGCAAAATGTGAAAATGCGCCGATGTCGTGTTCGTGCTAACAGTGTCGCGATGTGTACATACGTGGTCTTCGCTACAACTTCCATCAGGACATACCTCAAAATCGCGGAATTCGCGGGCATAATCTTTAGCGCGCTTCTTTTTCCTTCCCATTCTAACGACGTGACCGTCTGATGTGATGACCGTACAACTAACAGCGGAATGGCAAAAAAAAAAAAAAAAGATCCATTGTATTTATGTTTTTAACCACAGGGAAGTTTGAGAGATGGTCTTAAGAAAGGTATTTAACGGTTTTCCTCGATGTCTTCTAAAGTGCATGAAACGAAAAACCTTATATATATATATATATATATATATATATACTAGCCCACATCCGTATCCTTTTTTAGGACCGGACACTTGACATACTAAAGCGCGAAACACATGTACGACGAAACCGTCCGATCCGACGTGCGGACTGCCGGAATGACCTTGGGGGGCGAGGGTTTTCGTAGCACCGGAGAGCGTTGAAAACCCTCGCCTCCGACCGTCGTATTGCGCGATCGGACGTCGGATCGGACAGTTTCGTCGTACATGTGTTTCGCGCTTAAAGGGACAATGAAGACGATTTTATTTTTTATTTTTAAATGGCGTTTTTAGGCTTCTTGGGAACCTGGCATACTGCCTAATTTTTTATAGACATTTGTGACGCGTATTTCTGTACCTACGAAAGAATTGAAGAAACCGAAACTGAACTATCTACATTCTCATTTTTGGGCCTCCAAAAACGGAGGTGACGTAGAAGTGACGTCACATGTGAATAGTCGGTACCGGTAGCATTTAGGGCATCGAGACTCTGGTTACCGCGGTGGGTTATAGCAGCGCGGTGGCGCGATCGTTTCGTCGGACCAACATGGACGGCAATGCCGCTCTCGCGAGCGAATTCGGGCTCCCGTTCAGTGACCTGACACCAACAGAACGGGAGATGCTCCTGAGGACGCGGAACTCTGGAATGCCTCTTTACGAGGACGCCCCAGAATTGCCGCCGACCGAGAGTAATTTGTCGCCGCCCAGACTCCGGCTAACCTGAAGGTTCTGTTCAAAGTCTCCTGACCGAAAATATAGCGGAGAAATTTTGACGCCATCGCCGAGACCTCTGCGCAAGACAACGCTGTTCAACCAGAGACTTCGCAATGCTTCATCGCTTGGGAGGAGGTGAAAACTAGCGTCGCCCGAACGATCACGGGTCTTCAGTCGACCGTTTGAACATCCTTCAACAGCGCACAAATTTGGCATGACTACCGCTTTGCAGAATCTCTCGAGTGCCGTGTTCCAAAAGTAAACACGGCACCGACATCTGAAACCATCTCGCGCGTGTTCCGCGCTGTGTTCTTCATTTTATATATTTTGTTTGCCCATAGCTGCGCGTTGCCCGTTTCGCGTGCAGTGCAGCAAAGAGAAAAATAATTATGATGTTTTATTTACGGTTTAGTTATCATTTTCGGTTCGATTTATAGTTTTCATGGTTATTCAAGTGGAATTAGTACAGTGTTCATAAAAACCACGAACCAAAGCGTGACCGAGGGCACGTTTCTCGTTTCGACCAATCGCTGACGCGTCTTTTGTGACGTCACGCTTCCAGGCCCCGCAGGGTCACGTGACCTCCGCTTCTGCTTGTTTCTCCCGCAACGCTCGGGGCGTCGCCTCGATCGATCCCGTTACGATTATTGCCGCGACTGTTTAATTGATTTGCGCGGCACACAAGCGCCGGTTTCGGCTGAAATTTGGGCAACGTGGCCTGAGACGTGCCGGGAACCCAGTTCAATCGCCAAAAAAATATCCGAAATTGCCTTCATTGTCCCTTTAAGCCCGATCACAGAAAGGACACAGGTGTCCCGCGAAGGCCAATCTAAGACCTCTTTTGTTGCATGTTGAACCTTGGAAGAGGGCAATCACGAAGACGTCACACAATGTCGAACCTTGCAAAGCCCTCTCACTCTCTCCCCCCACTCCACCATCCACCTCGACGCGGCCCTAAAAAACTGACCTTTTTCGGTTAAAACCAAATTTTAGAAAACGGATTAGACGTACTTTTATCGGTTTTTATTGGTTTAAACCGAACACGCCGAACCTACAAACTGACCTTTTTTGGTTAAAACAGAATTTCCGAAAATGAATTCGGCGTACTTTTATCAGTTTTTATCGGTTTAAACCGAAAAATCCGAACCCTAGTTTTATCAGATCGAAGGCTAGACGAAGGCTACCTACGGTCACGTGATGTGATCACGTTGGCCTGATAAGTGAGGAAGGTAAGGAGGAAAATGAGAGAGGCGAGGCGTCAAGGGAGCATGGCTTGTGGAGGCTACGCGGCTGACGTCATGCCCTTTCCTACCCTTCTATCCTCCTTGGCCGAGCGCCACGGCGCCGCCATGCTTTCTGATGGAGGATAAAGAGCCAGGAGGCGACATCACTGCGGACTCCAGTTTTCGGTATTTCAGAAAGAAGGGGGCCGTAGTGCGTTCGTAATTGCGTCAAAAAGCATGTTTTGGGAATGCCGGATCAATATATTATAGAAATGTCACCTAGAAAGCTTCTAAATTTCATACTCGATTACGTCACAAACAAAACGATGCGAAAAAAAAAAAAAAAAACGAGCGCGCCTGAGGAAATTTTGTTTTGTTTTGTGGTATTTTTTGCGTGTCTATGACTACAACTTGCATCGTTTTAGACAAAATAGAAAGACTTTTGGGGTAGGCCTGCATGTTTAATAACTCGTTTGCTTCTGCGTGCCTCATTGTTTTGTACGCGTTTGTTTTTCGGTCAATTAGGTACAGCGGATGTATCATTTCTACTTTGAGGTTTAGAACCAGGGGTGTCGCGGACCTGCCCAAGTTCGAATTCGACCGACTTCGACTTTTTCGAAATTTCAACGTGATGTGTTCGACAAAGGTTCGACTGAAGTTCGACTTTTGTGCGCACGCGCGAAAATTAAAAGCCAGTTGACTCCACCTGGCGGAAGAAAAGTGCAATATATGTTGGGTGCATTGGCCATCACTGGCTCACATTACTAACTAACGAAAGCGTTAAAAGCGCATATTTTCGCTTCTAAATGGTGTAAACATTGACAACCAGTTTATAAAATATAAAATAAAATACTTTCTAAATTATTTGCTTCCCAAAATTTGAAATATTCGTGTCGAAGCCGTACAACACTGTCCCTAAGTAAAACTTCTTCAAACTTCAGAGAAAGTTCAAAGGTTCGACGTCAAAATCCAGGTTCGACAAAAGTTCGCGACACTCCTATTTAGGACTAGCTTGACTTTGCAGACAGTTTTGCTTGTTTACAGTGTTGCGTGAAGTACACCTAAAAAGTGAAGTAATGTACATAGTAAATGAGAGGTTATGTACTTAAAGTAAAGTAGTAAGTACAAGAGGTGCAGTGTACTTGAAGTAAAGTACTATAAATACAATATACTTTCAAAGTAAAGTGCAAGTACTTTTTAACGCAATACGATGCCCTTTCATATCCTATACAGTGTTTTTTTTTTTCAGTTGTTATGTACTGCTTTAAAAGTAATAGAAAATCGCACCAGTTTTTTGTTTCGGAAATGGCGGCAAATATGATATGAAGTCAAGTCGCCACAGAGTAGTTTTATTCTCGTTGACGAACTATTTAACACGATACGCTTACAAGACACTTATTTGTATCCGTCTTATAGTCGCCATTTCTTTACTCAAAGAAATGACTTCGTCTCGGAAGACGATAGCGCATTTTTACATGACAATACGCCATTTTTTTTTTATATTTGGGGAATGCATTTTTGAAATTGGAAGTTGTATTTTCCTCAGAAAGTACCACAAAAACTACTTGAGTAAAGTACAAGTGCATGCTCAGAGAATGGACTTCAAGTAAAGTACTGGTTTTCTAAACCACCCCCCAATTTGTTTTTAAAATTTTTTTCCAGGCGATTTATTATCGTGTCCGAAGACTACCCCATCAATATTTTGCTAAAGCGTCACGTATATTTTTAATGAAGACAAAATACGCAACTGCTTGAGACCGAAACCGCGACTAGACTGGAGAGGAGATGTCACTTGGCTGCTCAAGTGTTTTTTCTTCTATCAACATATTTGCAGCTTGTGGGTTGGTTGGAAAATGTCTTTATTATAATTATAAGAAGGTGATTTACACTCGCCGATTTTGACTTAAGTCATCTTCTTTAAGTAAATGAGTTTATGTTAATTTTTTTTAGGCGAATCGTGTGAGTTTTGTTTCCTTCACGTATGCGAGGAGGGAATCGAGGGTTGCCTTGCGACGCTCGGAGGATCCAGTGGGCAGGACCCATTCTTCAAGGCTATTCGGTTGCATTTGAAGTGGTAATGCCTCTAGGGCTTTCCGTCGCGTCTCGTCTCTTGAGTGCGGGGACAGTCCCAGGAGACCTGGGTCTCCGAGATTGTCTTCTCGCAGTATTCACAGAAACTCTCGTTCCTAGGTTGGGTCGTGGATCCTGCTTGTGAGTCCTGAAGTTCTGACTCTTGCTGTTTCACTGCTTGTCTGCTTTTCTTGAAAATGGCTGTGAGTTAGGGAACCATTTCTGTATGGGTGCATAGTCTTCTAAGGCATACTTTCTCCCAACGGGTGTAGTTATCCGCTGGGAGGGGATGCGGGTATTCTTGGAGGAGGCCCCCGAGCCGCTAGCGGCGTGCCTGGCGTTCGACAGTCCTTGAGTCCCCAGGGGTCTACTTCTTCTGCTTCCGGTTGGATTGGAGATCCAGTGTCCAATTTTCGTACGTCGTCGCTGTCAGTGTCAAGGCCGGGTAATTGATGGGGAGGGAGGGAGCAGTGTCCGCGGCGTCGTTTTCGGGTATTTCCCGGTATCCCGGGATTCAACTTATGGTTACTTGTCTTCCTTCGCTTCTGTATATGCGTGCAATTTCTTTGACTGTTTGCACCGTTTTACTTCTGCTCGAGGGGTTACGATACTCCTTGATAGCCTTCTTGGCGTCTGTTTAGATCTAGATTTTCTTGCGTGGGCTGAAAGCTGCGGTTTCAATGGCCAGCTGGATAGCAATTAATTCCGCTTGTTTTACTCCCGTTCTTGGTGGTAGCGTTCTTGTGACTCTGAATTGGTCCCTGTATCTGTGTGTTGCGGTGGCGACCTGACGCTCTACTTTTGATGCATCGGTGTAGTATATATCTGCCTCGGGGTCTTCAAGTAATTTTTGGAGGTCATAGTTGTGTTTCTTAGCTGCTGTTTTTCTTTTCCCCGTTTGCTCTTTGCTTAGGTTTTGTTATAAAGGCTTCATGCCCACAACTGTATCATCCTCCCACGGTGGCGGGGTGTTAGAGATAGGCGTGTCCGGGCATTCGATGTCTAATTTCATCAGGATATTGATGCCAGCTGTTGTCTTCTGTAGCCTGAGTACTTGGCTTATTTTATCTTCTAGAGCGATATCTCTGAGACAGTTTATTCCGGCGATTGTCTATCTTGGTGCATTTCGGTAACCCGGTGACGACTCTCATTGCCATACGGTTAAGTACCTTTAGGTCCTTCCGTTGCTCACTGTTGAGGCGAGGGTTGTTAATTCCGTAGGTGCTTTTTGACACTAACAGTGCTCTGACTAGTTTTTTTTTGTTTGTTTTTTTTGCCCTTCATCCGCGAGTGAAAGGCGCTCGGCTTTTCAGTCTTTTCAGTCCACGTGGCCGCGGACTGAAATAGTATAATTTCCTTCTATTGCAGTAACCCTTTCTGAACAAAAATGTCAGAAAGAGTTCTCTCTAATGCATAACCAACTCGACCAACTTCTAACAGTACCACGTTTCCTCGATCAATCTCGCGGGTTTTTTTTTTCTCCTTACAGCTTTATATGACATGTACGGTTTTCTATCTGCTAAGAGCCTAAAACAGCGCGAAGACGAAAATAGGATGAGCAGAAGAACACAAGAGCTCCCCGAGAATGCAAATACCCTCGCGTCGGGGAAAATTGAAAAATTTCCGCCTATGTGCTGAGGGCCGTGCACTCAGGCTCAAGGTGGCTGGTGCCTTGCATCGCGCGCTCCTTCCTTAGGCAACGAGTGCTCAAGAGGCATACTTTTCTCAATACTGCGACGCTACAGATTTTAGAGAGGATATCGCAGCTCCCCGAGCCCTATGAAATCCCGTGGCAAGGTTTCCGTAATTGTTCTCAGCAGCTAGCCACGGAGCTGACTTCGGGATATTGCTAGTAAAACTCCACAGCTTCTCGAAGCAACCTTTTTCAATAGACATATTGCTGAATTGCCCAAGCACCAAGAGAATGCTGGGAATGTAAATACACGCGCTGCACGCGATCGCCTTTTCGACATAAAAGGTTCGAAGTAAATGACCAAAATACGGCGTTGATGAACGCGCGTGCAAATGCCATTAGTTTTAAAGGGGTACTACAACGAAAATTTGGCGCTTAATTTTTGGTCTATACGTGTTCAAAGGAGCAGCATCACATCGGACACACCAATATCTCGTTAAAAAAGTCACGAAAAGAAATTTTAAAACAAATTAAACGATTAGCAAAGAGCACCTGGTGGATGTCGCTAACGCCTCGTTTGTAATGCCAGTCTAGGAACCACGATCAGCTCTACGGCCAGCACAAGAGAAGAGGGGAGGGAGGAACTCCCCACTCAACGAGACTCTTTTTTGTGTGTCCCAGACGTCGCTATTCTCCCTCTTAAAGATTATAGAAGATTAACCCGTTACTCAAGATTCACACAAAAGAAGATTTGCGGTTAGTTTCGGTGTCCCGATGGCTGGCGTGCTTCGACCGCAGCTTTGCTCATCCCGAGACAGACTACGTCACGATTGCGCCGGATGTGACGTGGTCTCCGCTGGCTGCTCTCCGAGCGCTTGCCAGTGTGTGCCGTTTATGACCGATAAATGCAGCCATCAGGCTCAAAATACTAACGTGCGATTGTTATTTACGAATATTGTGGATCATATTGAACCTACTTCTGAACGCGACGTGTATATTTGAAACTTCGCTGAAGTATCCCTTTAAGGTCAGTTCACACAGGGGCGGTTTTCTATGTCACATTACGTAACGATCGCTTATGTCGCGAGTAAGCGGAACATACGTGCTTAGAGTGAAGCGTGGCGACCGGTTCAAAGAGTAGCTTCGCACGCGACATACGTAACATGAATGTCCCGGTGAGAAATCGTAAGCAAACGACCGTGTGTGAACCAACCTTAAAGGGGTACGTAAACGAAATGTTTCAGCTTATTTCTTTATTTAGATGTGGTTTATGTTGTGCCGGCAGCCCAGAAACACTTGCCCAGGCTAGTATTTCTGGGCTGCAGGAAGAGAAGTCAAGAAATTTCAACATATATCAATATTGCGTCTGGTGACGGTCTGTGAAGCTACGTTGTAATGCCGTCATGCCATGAGCTCAGAAGCAGCAGCGCCAGTTCGCGGCAATATGGCTCGCTCGTGGGGTGTGACTTGGCGGAGAAGGCTAACGCGTTTACTGCACTCCGTTCACCCATAAGCTGAGACTGCAGCCAAAGCTACAAACACTAGCTAGCACGCGCTACTATAGCTTTGGCATTTCTAGCGTGAGCGCTCGTTTTGCGGAAGAACGCTTTAAAGCAGCGACCTCGAGCTCTCGTGGTTGTGGCATATTGGCTGCAGCCTCAACTCCACAGTGCTTCTGCAACGTTCATTCCACAGAATCAAGACCGCCGTTATTTGCAGACGTTAGGTAGGAGCTTGACCTCCCAACCATACCCTCCGCCCCGGATGCGCTGTGAATAGCGCGCTCAAATATGGCACCCAGTGAATACCTTACATATATAGCTTGCAGGTGTCGCCATTGCTGAGTACTGACGGTTATATCTACTTTCTAGTTCCTTCGAGCTATAGTACTTACCTCTGTGGTGTATGACTAACACGGTGAACCGAACGCGCGTGGCACAATACCGACATGGCCGCAACGACGTTACGGGCAAGCTATGTATAGGCCATATGGCATACAGTCCTCGAATATTACTGATTGTCACGCGTTGACGCCACGAAGCGGCAAGGCTCACAACTACAGTACCCTTGATCGTGCATCGACGTTGCCGTGCATGGACTCTTGACGTCACGAGCGCGATACACATTGCGCGTCTCACTGGCCGACTTTGAAGCGAGGGTTAAGAGTTCGCGCTCAAGTAATTTCGTTTCCGTACTCCTTTAAGGCTTTCGCTTTAGAGCAGTTACTGGTGCCATAGCCTCCTCTATACTCACAAAGCCTGGCAGTTCGATGACGGAGCCATAGAGCGCCCGGTCGCAGATTTAGAGCGCGAGGATCTGGTAGCACAGAACATTTCTCGGGGAGTCCGGTAGTGAGCGCACAGCTTTTGAGCGGCGAGGACCCGAAATACACTGTTCGCTTGGGAGAAACCGATGCGAGTCGCGACTGATTGCTGATGTCGAGGCTACGGCGATGAGGCCGCCGAGGCCTGTACGTGGCCTCGGCGGCCGCAATTATAATGTTCAGTAAAAATATCCTTTAAGGAATTCCTATTTTCGTGCTCATTCTGGTTTCATTTTCACTTCCCGGCGTGGAAACTTTTTGTACTATTGAAAATTATTTGGGAGAAGACATTTTTGGTCTTCCTAAATAAGAAAACCTGAAAACGTCCTCAAGACGTCTTTGAAAGGACCAGAATGTCCAGACTAGTTCCAGACGTCCCGACGACGTCTTCGTCGGGACGAAGACGTCTCGACCTGCTGAGGACGTCCTCAGGACCATCTGCGTCATCTGGACAGTTGTGTGCCCTATGGCGCATGGACCGCCGAAAACTTGAAGCATGGGAATAGTCTTTAGTCTTTATTTTTTTGGCTCTGGAGAGCCGCGGCACCGCGGAAAGGCGGCAGCCCGTACCATGGAGGCCCGCGGTGCCGCGTCTAGTGAACATGATAATGTGATGACTACATACATGCAAGATGACGACGACATGGGTTGTTAGTATTGGGAAGGATGGCAGTCCGATTCGCAGAAGTCCATATTTAGTGGAGGCGGGTTGGGCGAGTCAGCAGCGAGCCATGGGGATCTGGCACGCCGTTCGATCAATGCAGGAAGGAGCCCCAGGAACATGATGGCGCTGTTGCTCACTGTGGTCCACTGGGGTTGAAGCATCAGGCTCCCAGGAGGTAGCCCAGTTAAAGTAGAAGCTGCCGCCTCCGAGGAACCGAGGCCCAGGGCTCAGATTGATGCACCGCCGTTGCCCGGTGTGTCGTCCTCTCAACGTCGTCGTCATCGTCATCTTGCACACTGACCTTTCAACGCTGTTCCGCCCCGGCAGTTTGCCGCACAATTTTGAGAGGAATCGAAACAGACGAAACCGAAACAGAGGAACGGGGAAGGGCTGGCTTTCTATGTATACCCTCGCCAACAGGAGAAAAAAAGAAGTATAGTGTGTTTCGGCGTCTCGCCTCATCGGGGCACCCGTTACACGACTACCCTCTTATCCGTTGCTTGCCGCTCTACCTTTTCACTTTCGGCGGCCACGTCACATGACTATCTGCCAGGCTTTGTCAGTACAGAGGAGAGGAGGCTATGGTAGTACATACCCTATATTCTCACCAACACTATACTTCTTTTTCACAAGGGTGCCGCCATCTTGAGTGTTGTCACTTCCAGTATGGAACGAAAACATATTTTGTCGTCGCCATGCGAATAGAACACATTCTGTATATTAGCGTAACCGCCAAACATTCCCATTTCGCCTCACCTCTCTGCTTTTTTTTTTTTACTATTTGCAGGTCGAAATGTTTTACTATTTCGATGATTGTTTTACTATAATTTACGCTGCAGAATATCCCACAAAAACATCATCTTCACAGTTTATGAAAATATGATCAACAGTTTCGGGTTGTCGACATAAAAGGCAGTTGACTGGCCATGTCACAGAAAGGCCTATTTCCTGCAGCCAGGACTTAACGGGAACTGTGCCACTGTGTAGCTGAAAAAAAAAAGTCTGTACAGTTGGCCTAACCGGCATTATTGGAAGTGTTTTAAGGACATGTTTTCCTGGCCCACACAATATAAGGAGCGGTACAAGGGTATCGGCAGCACGGTGTCAACCAGATCTTTATATAAGCGCTTCCGCGTGACAACACTTAAATAATCGAATAAAAAATGTACTTTTAAAAACTGAAAGGCTCTTACCACTTTATACAAAAAACCACGTAGCCTGACATGTTGAAAGGTACTAGTAGAAACAACAAACTCAGGTAATGCATTATGTTTACACAGTCTGACCTGCAGAACAGCTTGCAAGAATTTTTGTTTTATCCCGGAAAAATAAAAATAAAACGAGAAACCACCTGCCAAAGAAAGAAATGAACAAGTCCAATTACGGGCTCGAGCTAGCTGGTGCATTGGATAGGGACAGTTTTCGACTCCCAAGTTGAAGCTGGCCCTATCCTAGTAACGAGTCCAAACCAACCATTTCGCGCGGAACAAAACAAATTAGTGCGACTGCTTCGCTCCGATCCCGAACCCCATACGAAAACTGCAAACACCCTATGTAATTTTTTAACATTAACTCTCGACATCGACATCACTTGAAGCACTTGCCATACCTTTGCCACGATAAACAGGTTGCAAAGTAATGACCTAGCAAACATTGAAAGATTTCTACCACCACTTGCTCCGTCTGCTTCCTCCAGTAGTCTGCGGTATCACGATAATGTTCTAGTGGCACGCCAAGGTAATTGGGCAAAAAAAGCAGTAGTTATTCTTTTCTAAAATAACTGGTATGGATTCCCAACAACTTCGCCAGAATCCAACACATTTGCTCCAATTTATGGTACTACCTGCCATCTTGCAAAACAAGGCAGTTGCTTTCACAACCTCGCTAACATTTCTGTATCCTAACAAAACACAGCTATGTCGTCTGCGTCTGAAAGGAGCTTGACCTTACTTGAAACTAGCCTAAAACCACGTATCCTTTGACTATGAATGATCTTTAAACAAAAAGGGCTCGAGATAATTAGCAAGCAACAAAGGAGATAAAGGGCATGCATCCCTGTCGGACCGAGGATCGCACTTCCAAATTTTCACTCACTTCCTTATTGACGATAAGTCTCGTGAAACACTTTGTATAGGACATTTTTACACCATCTAAAATAACTGACCCTACATTCACGTGTTTCAATAGGAAAAACAAAAAGTATATCATGTGCTACCCGATCAAAGGCCTTTTCTAAATCAGGTTGCAGCATAGCCACCCTACCGCCGAAAGCGTCACAACATTCTAAAATACTTCTGGCCACGTGAATATTGGTGAAGATTGTGCGCCCTTTAATGCCACGCGTTTGGTGAGGCCCAACAATAAATGTTACTATACTTTGCATTCTTCTTGGCCAAACTTTCATAAAAATCTTATAATCTACATTGGTAAGGCTTATCGGGCGATAGGATTTAACTGACACCTGTTTTATAGGGTCTTCACTCTTGGGAATCAAAATGGTATGGGTTCTCCAGAAATGTGGTGACGTTTCTTTTACCTCGTACGCCTCAAGAGCACCCGGTGCAGAGCCTCAGTCATGGGTCCTTTAAAAGCCTTGCAAAAAGCTGCCCCCAAGCCATCGGGTCTGGGAGACTTTCCTGTGCTTAGAGCATGAATTGCTCTTTTTATTTCGAGTACACTTATCGGCACTTCGAAGACTGTCTTGACCTCCTCATATAATTTTGGCATTAACGGTAAAAGCTCATTTTTGAAACCTCCCTCAACACGTAAGTTATGCCCTAAAAGATCTCGGTAATATTCGAGGAAAGCTCGTTCAATATTTGTTTTTCATCACGGGCAATTTCGTTGCAGTATTGCATCTCTTTTATTTTGTTTGGTATCGCATATCTTTTTTCGTCGCTCAGTGAGCACTGTTCAGGCCGAGCGGTTGTCCGGGCACTTTGAGCGCGGCAGGGAGCCGAGCCAGGGCAGGATCTCATGTGGAGGCCGGAATCGGGAAGGACCAGGTAGCAGGAGAGGTGTCTCGAATACCTCTTTATATATACATATGGACAGGTTACATCAGATGTAGATCGCTGGAGAACGCTCGAGAGAACACTCTTGAGAACACTGTCGAGAACACATTCGAGAACACTGTCGAGAACACACACTAGCAGCCGCCTGCTGCTGCTTTTATAACGTCACATTTCCCCACATACCTAGCAGGGAATCCCCAGGGTTCATTGTTCGTAACATCCAGGCACGCCATTTCCCTCTCCCCCATACTCTGCCACACGCTTCGCGCACATCGAAGGGCAGACGACCTTGGTCACGGTGTCGTCTGTCAATCTCGTCGGTCACCGGCGCCATCGAAGTCCAGACGGAGGAAGAAATCCCTAATTGCAGGCGTCTGGGCCTCCGTGCGCTGAGGGGATTATCCCATCGACGCTTGAAGCTGGGGAGAGGGCGCAAAGCCCCCTCCTTTGTCGAGGGCGTCCCACGGCTACCGGGGCGCCGTGCGTCGAGGCCAGACCGAAGCAGGAAAGAGAGGGGTGGGAAGGTAAAGACCGATGACAATGGATTCCGTCATCTCGATAATTCTTCGTTGGAGGTCACGTCGTCCCTTCGCAAGAGGCATGTTGGCGACCCCAAGGCGCCTCTTGCCTTGCTTCCGTGCACAGCTGACCGTCACCACCTGTCGACGACGCTCTAGGCCGTTCACCTGTTGTGGTCGAACTGTACGGCGAAACTTGTCTTCCAGGGCCTTTCACAACAGCACTTAAGGGGTGTCCAAACAGGATACTACAAAACGCACAACTCCAACAAATCGTGTGGCGCTCCTGTTCCGATTCTTTTTCTTTGCCGAGGGGAAAGTTCCCCCCGTCAAATCTCGAGGGGGAGATTTGACCGGAGTAGGTTCCCCCCCCCCCCGCTAAAGAAAAACAACCGGAAGCGGAGCGCCGCACGATTTGTCGGAGTCGTGCGTTTTGTAGTATCCTGTTTGGACACCCCTTTAAGGGGTGTCCAAACAGGACACTACAAAGATCGTCAGGTCACACGACTCCGACAAATCGTTCGGCGCTCCGCTTTCGGCTTTTGTTTTTGCCGGGGAGAAATTTCCCCCCGTCAAATCTCCCCCTCGCCAACACAGCCAACAAAACGTGTGAGTAGCTCTCCGCACCCACCTGATGAGCAGAGCAAGGCCGCCGAGGAGGAAGCGAGGGAGATATTTGACGGGGGGAAGTTTCCAACCGGCAAAAAGAAAAAAAAAAACAGCCGGAAGCGGAGCGCCGCACGATTTGTCGGAGTCGTGTGTTTGTAGTATCCTGTTAGGAAGGGGAACTCCGCCGATTTTTTGGTGGACTTCGATTTGGCTGGAAATTTGCAGGCCGCATCAATAACCCTTTTTCGGCTGATAACCAAAACATTTTATAAAAATAAAATTTTTTCGTGAAGTTATTGCATTTTCAAGTTACGCCGGCCGCGAGGGTTCCAGGAGGCGACTCTCTACTGGCAACAATGAAAGATCCCTACTTTTCCCTAAACGCGTACGTCACGGGTGGGCAGGCAGACGAGCCACTCGGGCAGCCGTGAAGTGGCTTTCCGGGCGCCAGCGATCAAGATTATTTTTTTCGCAGCTTCAAGGTTGAAAGTTCCTTTGCAATGGGTAGCAATCTGTGCTCCGCTATAGATTGTAGAAACAGTGCCGGGAAAAAGCTTCTTTTTTACCCAAGTTTTCGTGGGAGAAAAAAAAAAGTTCCCCGGCAGCAATGAAGGCCAGCCACGTCAAGGTGGTTTTGCGCGAGCTGTGTGCCGAGAGGACTAGTGTCACGTGAAACATTTTCACTTTTGCTCGGAATACTTTTAGCCGCGTGCTGCGAGTTGAGTATCCTTCAGCAGCTGGAACAGCTTCAAGAGCGGCAAGCGCAAACTCAAGCCGGCCGCTACCACTACGACAGCCGTCCAAAGAAGAGCGCTAATAATATCGAGAAAAATAGTACACAATCTAGCACTATAGTCGACGGGTTGCCCAGTCACATTTGTTATTCACAATCGGTTCAGTGATTTTTATTTTTTTATTTTTTATAAATACTATATCTGTTTCGGACGTCGAATCTAGCTCGGGCTTCTCTCGGAGTTCCACTCACGCGGCCGATATGTTGAAGACGAGAAGTGAAACGTCCAAACAAAGTTCAAGTCTGAATTTAGATACGACTTTCGACATATTGCTATTCCTGTCTGCTTTTACAGAGGTTTATGGAGCAAGTGTTGAGCTCCATTAATATATGATAGAGCCTTTGCCTGGTTTGTTAAACGGTTGGTGTGGCGTGCAATATTCTCTGCAGAAGAAGTGATAAAAACGTCTTTAATTTATTCTATTGCGGAGGAATTTTATATAGGGCTGAAACGTTTTTTTTTAAACATCAAAATATTACTGTCATTGAGGGGAGGCATGCAAATTTACAGCTGATGGAAACTGTGCTAAACCAAAACTTAATTTAAAAAAAATCGTATATAGAATTATCCCCTTCCCATGTGCTCTCGTGGATGGCTGTTTGAACGCGTTGCATTCTACTCCAAAAGTTAAAAAAGACGGGAACACATTTTTTTTAGTAACTTTTGTTAACTTATTTTGAATTAAAAGTCTTATGATGTCTTTCTGTACCTTACGCACTATTGTATATTCAAGCAAATATTCTTTATTTGAAGATGAACAGTGTATTTGTGTATTTTATACGCATTCCATTGCACTTTCATGTTTGGCTTGGTGGTTGCGGAGTTCTTTTAATTATTATTTTAACACAATCTTCATAACCAGTAACCTGCTCTCTGATCTACACGAATGCAGTTCATTCCATTCTCTACATTTCATTACGAGAATCAGTCTACATCTGTTACGTCCCAGCCCAGCACGCACATGTTCGTCGCTTTGGAAGGCGAGCAATGTACGCGCCACACGCACGAACGCTGAAAATGGCATCGACCAGAAGCGCTTTTCAGAAATGGTCTATAGATCTTTTGCTAAATTACTGAAGCACTGAGGAGCATATTCATGCCACAAGAGTAGTTACACGTGCTGGCGCCTGCAACAGTAACTTTTCTAAAGAAAATCTAAAACAAATGGCGCGTTCCTTCAGGTTATACGAGCGTGTGAGACATCTGTACCCACATTCCGAGCATTTTCCGTGGTGCTTTGGCATTTTGTCATAAAATGTATTGCGTGACTCTTCGACCTTTCTTCGCCATCCATCTTCTAATAAAAAGAGAACGGATTTACTAGCGACATCACGAAACAGCGAGCCGCGGCTTGAGCGTACCGAGTTGCAAAAACGGTTGTATCAAAATTCCAATTGCTCCCGTTTTTTTTTTTTTTCCTTTTCATAGTTTAGCACGTAGGCCAAGGTCATACTTTGCGCAAATATAGATAATTATAAACTTCAAATAGCACGAACGCCCAGGTTTTCTCGCTGTTAGACGCGAGAAAGGCGGGCGCGAGCGTACCCGATTGCCGGCCGCGCGCCCCGCTGCCCACCCGTGACGTCACACTTGTGTGGCGGGGAAAACTGGGGAAAAATTAGGGAGAACGATGTTTCGCTTTCGGCAGCAAACAAAATGTCACTTTTTTAATTAACTAGAGTGAATCTGGGAGAACGAGATAGCATTTCGGAATCAGGAAGCCATCCGCATTCAGATTATGCCTTTGGATTAGGTAGCTCGAAAAATCGGCGGAGTTCCCCTTTAAGTCGGTGTTTCTCGCGCCCACAATTCTTTGGCTCGCGCTCTTGTCGCCACTCCTCGAGTAGTTACCTGTATTGATAAGCTCTATACTCCGTTTCACCTTATGCTGTACCGCAGGAAAGGCTACAAGCGCGAGCTTCTTGCTCAGGGCACATCTCGACGGCACAAGCTCTCGTGCAGTAAGGGCAGCTGCCAATGCTATCAGCTCGCGCTTCTAGCCTCCGCTGCGGTACAACATAAGGTGAAACGGAGTATAGTTTGCTCTTCACTTCGCCGACTTCTTTCGTAAACTGTCCAGGTTGAGCACTCTTCATGCATAACAGAAACCTGACCTAACATTGAAGTTCTTTTTATTTTTCCCTTTCTCGCCTTCTAAAAAACTCGCCCATTCTATCGCATTAATTTTTACTTCTTCCTTAAATCGCTCCCACAACGCGCCAGAGCTTCCAGTCTCAGCCTAGCCTCCAGCTGCTTTTGCACGCTTTCTTTCACTCCGCTTACGAAGACCTCATCTTTCAAAAGCTTATCATTAAATTTACACTGATGCCTGTTAAAGACCGTTTTATTTTGTTTAGTTGCTAGCGTAAATATTACCAAGCTTTGATGACTGAAAGATACATGTTTAACGGCATAGTTCTGGCAGAGTGGGCAAGGTCCGCTGATATAAAAGCCCTATCAAGCCTGGGCTTGCGCGTTGGTGATGCGTGAACTGGGGTAGATTACATTTCGACAAACCCTACCCAACGTCCTCTAAGTTACATTCTTGCACAATGTATTCAATAACATCGCACTCTGATCACGCACCGGCAACTGTTGTACTCTATCTTCTGCTGCGTACACACAGTTAAAATCTCCCAGAAGAATGATAAGTTTATCAAAGTTAAGGTAAAAAGCTACTTAATAAAAAAAACACGCTTATTTTGTTGTTTTGACGTGCAAACACATATTATCCGCCATTGTTTACCGGAAAAGGAAAAATCACATACAATCAAACGCCCATTCGTACATACAGCAGACTCTACTACAATTCCTACGGAATTGCGCAGAAATAACGCACAATCCCCGAATTGACCAACGGAGTGGCGTACAGATACAATATACCGAACTCTGAAAGGCTGAAGCATACGGCAGGTTTGCTCTTTGCTCTCTAACTTTGTCTCTTCCACAGCCACTACGTCAAGGTCGTTATCTAGAAAAAGGCGGCTGAGCTGATACTGCCTGCGCCTGGCCGCGAAGCCCCATACATTCAGCGTGGCTACACGTAGGGCTGTATCGAGATTACCTGCCTTTTCTGAGCGAGTAGGACGGAGCTGCTTGGCGATCACCTCGGCTTGTTGAGAGACGCCGAACGACTCACTGTTCCGAAGCGCTGGCAGACCATTTTCGCCAGCCGAAAAGTCCAAGGCTCTACAGGAGGTTTCTTTCTCGGACAAGTCGTGTTTTCGTCCCTCTGGAGTTCCGAGTGCCTTGCAGAGCGCGAGCCCTTACTACTGCCAGGACGGCGTCACCGTCGGCATTCGGTCCGGTGGTATGATGGGCTAAGGTCTCAGGCTTGACCTCCGCGTCTGAGGCGCCTTTGGGGGCGGCTCATCGGGGGCAGCAACTCCGGAGTTTTGGCTGGCTTCTTCACTAAGTTCACGGGCCCGATTGGGAACCGGGGCGTGGTGACGCTAATGCAGTTAATGCAAAGCTGCAAGCGAGCTGGACAAAAATGTTGTCAGTTCGCTTGTTTTCGGTCGTGCACCAGTCACCTAGCTGTGTTTGGAAATTTCTGTTTGTCCTTTGTCCCCTTGCTCCCCTTTTCCAGGGATTACTATCGTCATCCGTGGTGACCTCCACCTCGACGTCCTTAGGTTCCGCCCTGTCAGCATGCGGCATCTCGATAGCTGAAGACTCCGCCAAGCCGGCGTCTTCCGCACTCGGTGCACCACCAGCCGACGTCCCCGCAGGTAGCCTATCCCGGTCACCGTCACTTTGACTGTCGTCACCGCTCCCCAAAGGTTAAATGGGTGCTGCTTCCCGCTCTGGCATCTGACTCGCCCCTCCGCTGGCAGCTTCCTCGGCATCAGTGTCGTTCATAAAGTGCTCGGAAATATCGTCGCTCCTCACGGGCCCTGCGACGCTCGCGTAAGTGCGAACGCACTGGCTCTTACTGTGGCCGAAGCGTCTGAAGAGCGTACAGCGTGGGACTATGCACTCCCAGCGTATATGACTCTTGCCCAGTGGCGTACCAACTTGTTTTTGAGTGGGGAGAAAACCAGACCTCCCCCTCCCTGGGCCGGGGGGGGGGGGGGCGGTGCCCTGGTATCCCTTGGGCGTTGCCGGCCAGTGTTTGCCCTGCCCAGTGACGGCTGTTTCAAGGGTGGGGGGCAAAACACATGCCTTGCCCCTCCACTCCGAGAACTGGGGGGGGGGGGGCAAGCACCCCCCTTGCCCCCCCCCCGGGTTCGTACGCCCATGCCCTTGCCTTTGCACCGAAGGCGCCCTGCCCGGCACCACCACCAACGCCAAGTCGCGCGCGATGCGCAGCTGGTGGGGGATGTCCTCCACCGTGACACCAGCTGCCAGCTTGAGGGTTACCGAGGGCGTCGTCGACCCCATGTACATACATGCAGCCTGGGACGTGCCACTTGTCTCTGGTGACCCCCGTCACCCTCCCGAAGGGCGCCAGGGCCACACACACTTCTTCATCTTGGACGTGGTGCAGCAGCCAGTAGAGCTTGTGCCGTTTGTCCTGGTTGTTCGGGTCCACAACGACGCAGCGGCCTTCCTTGACTGTGAAGCCGTCGACTGTGAGCAACTTCTTCTTGCCTTCAGCGCTCCTGAAGGTGGTTAACGTAGCAGTACAACCACGCCCACACGTGGTTGTACTGTTACTGCCCCAAGGCGAGCACCTCAGGGAGAGTGCCGCACGGGCCAAGGCGTCTCGGAAATGTTCCAGGCTGTAGAGCCAGGCTCGCACTTCGGCATGTAAAAAAAAATCGTGTTCTGGACAGACGAGCCAGAAGGCAGCGTAGGCAATATGATTTCGTAGTCCTGCGATGCAGAGTCAGCGTTCCTGTAGCCGCAGCCAGAAAGGGGCGCTGATACCGCCTCGACGGAGCTCATGATAAGTACGTCCCATCTGCTCGGCAGCCGGAAGTCCTCTCCTATAGGTCATGCAAGGCACATCTCACGGCGAATGAGAATGAGCAGGCGATGCGAACGGGGCCCGATAATGCTATCGCGCTCCACCCTTAAAGGGCCTCTGACACGCCGAAAAAATTCAAAGTGCCCGCCAGTGCCCTGTGACGTAACAGTGTACCGCAAGGTGTCGGGGCGGTCAGAAGGGAGGCATCGACTTACGTCACTAAATTGTGTTCGCCGGAAGTCACGTGAGTGTCACTCCTCGTGCTCTCCACGACCGTGCCTAAGACGTTCTTCTTTTTTGGTCTTCTCCACGAGCGAATGTAGAAAACGAAGTTTCAGTTTCACTAGCTTTTTATCACTGCACCGTTGGTTAGTTTGCGCGCTGTAAAAGTGGAGGACGAAGTGTCAGTAGATCGACGTGATGGAGGTCAATGATGAAAGCGTGTCGAGTACAAGCCAGTGTACGAAAGCATGCCATCAGTCTGATAGTACAGAGCCATACTGGGCACAAAACAAGCTATCGAGTTTTAAACAAAAAATTTAGGACGCTCGCAGCAATTAGGATGTGTAGCATACGATACGCCCGATCGCATTGCTGAAGGTTCAGACACCGAGGTCGTCAAATCATCGGATACTCTCCAGGGGTGCTATGTTGCGCTTTTTTGACTCCCAGGAGACTTGGAAGAGGGAAGTGACGTCAACGACTAGAGAAACGCAGATTGGATGTTGACAGAAGAAAACAAAATCAACATCCAATCTGCATTTGCTGCGTTGTTGACGTCACTTCCCTCTCCCTAGTCTCCTGGGAGTCCAAAAAGCGCAACATAGCCCCCCAGGCTGAAGATGTTTGCCGTCTAGAGAATACGAACTGGTGAGCGTACCGAGTAAAAGTGAACGTCGAGCATAAAGTACGTGTCTTGTCTAGAACATGAGCAGAACTTGTTTACTGGGTTCACTGACTCCTCTTCTATCGTTACAGCAACATTATTGCTAAGTTTTTGAAAAACACTAATATGTACTCTTGCGTTATCTTATCTAAATTATTTTCGCAATCACTTGGACAAGGAGAATTACCAAAAGATTGGAAGGTGGGGAAGGTGATCCCTCTCCACAAAGGGGGCGATAAGCAAACCCTTTAAACTTTCGTCCCATTTCTTTAACGAGCATTCCTTGTAAAATCTTTGAGCACATCATTTACACTAACATTTTCAATTTTCTAGACTCAAACTCCTTTTTTAGCTCAGCGCAACATGTATTTCGAAGGTTTTATTCATGTGAAACTCAACTCCTAACCTTTACTCATGACCTTCACGTAACACTTGACCGGGGTTCTAGGACTGACTGCATATTTCTTGATTTCTCAAAAGCTTTCGACAAGGTTCCTCACGCGCTGCTTCTTCATAAACTCCGTAAACTTAACATAGATCTCAATATAATCGCTTGGATAGAATCGTTTTTATCAGACCGTTACCAATTTGTTCACGCTAATGGAACTAATTCTTCAACCTCACGTGTCAAGTCCGGTGTCCCACAAGGTTCCGTATTAGGTCCACTTTTATTTTTTATATATATTAACGATCTTCCCACGCATGTATCCTCTTCTATTAGCCTATTCGCTGATGACTGTGTAATTTATAAGGAAATCATTAACGACTCTGACATATCAGGGGGGCTATGTTGCGCTTTGTGGACTCCCAGGAGACTAGGGAGAGGGAAGTGACGTCAACAACGCAGCAAATGCAGATTGGATGTTGATTTTGTTTTCTTCTGTCAACATCCAATCTGCGTTTCTCTAGTCGTTGACGTCACTTCCCTCTTCCAAGTCTCCTGGGAGTCCAAAAAGCGCAACATAGCACCCCTGCTCTTCAGACCGATATTAACAACGTCACCCGCTGGTGCGATAATTGGCTTATGGAACTTGACACCTTTAAATGTAGATCCATGAGAGTGTCCCGTCAAAATAACACTTGTCCCTCCTACTGTATTAATACCTCCATCTTGCTTTCTGTGTCACCCTATAGATATCTCGGTGTTCATATAACTAACGATCTCTCCTGGAACATCCATGTCGAATATATCACTAACAACGCTAATCGCTTATTACGCTATCTCAGAAGAAACTTTTCCCTTGCCCCTGTTTCACTTAAACTTCTCCTATATAAAACTTTAGTGCGCACCAAACTTGAATATGCAGGCTCTATCTGGAACCCTGGCGTATCCCTAGCATCATCCATTGAATCCATTCAAAATTGCTCCGCACGTTTTATACTTTCTAACTATCACCGTACAGCCAGCGTCACCTCCATGAAAGCGTCCCTATATTTGCCCAACCTCTCCTCTCGTAGAAAAATAGCTCGCCTGTGCTTATTTCACAAGATTTATCACTCTAACCCAGCACTTCGAACCTCATTATTTTCAGAGCCATCATACATATCGCCGCGCACCGATCATCCACTAAAAGTAGGAATCCCTTACTGCATCACCTCCACCTTTTATGCCTCCTTCCTACCCCTGACCTCCGTCGACTGGAATCGCCTTCCCGCATCCGTAGTCTCACTCACTGACGCTGCTGATCTTAAAACCGCCATAACTGATGTTTTCAATAATGTTCCATGGCAATTCTGAACCTTGTGTTTTCTTTTTTTTTGCGTTTTGTTTTCATTGTTCACTTTATATTGATGTATTATTCCACTCCTCTCTGTAATGCCTTCGGGCCCTGAGAGTATAATAAATGAAATGAAATGAAATGAACATTAGGCGATGAAAAGCAAATAAAAGAGACCGTGTATGCTTCGATTGCTCGAGGAGGTGCGGAGAATAACAAAAGGATAAAAAAGATATTACACGCGGACGCGGTAAGCACGAGGCGTGATACAGCTCACGTGACTGCCGGCGATGCCTCCCTTCAGAGCCGTTTATTGAGAGAGTTTGGCCATACATTGGTTTGAATAGGCGAGCATCTCGGGGCCAACCACAGGCCGCGAAACAGCCCCTAGCGGTGGTCGTGTGACCTAAATATGTGACACGACTATAGACCTTTTCTTTAACGGCGCCGCCATCTTGAGAATTACGGCGCCGACGACGCCGTCTAACGGCTTAGAAAAATAAATACCGGCTAGTTATGGCAGCACAGCTATCTGGGTAGGCAACGGTGTGGGTATGGGGGGAACTTGGCTAGACTTGGCTATGGTGGGCTGCAATAACTTGGTTGGAGCTTGTCCGGTTGAATCCAGCTGGCTACTCACAGGCCATCACCTTGCCTCCTCGAGAGAACGAGGACGAAGACGTTGGGGTGTTTTGTTTGAGTTTCCACAGCGAAGCATATATGAGCAGTTTAATGTAGTCTATGCAGGTAAGCTCTCGGCATTTGACAGCTCCATCTTGAGTGGTGGCATGTAGACTTTTTCCTACCTTTCACATACCATGGGGCTTGCAGTGATAACCTAATGGACCTTTTCCGAGAAGCGTTCTGCGCACGCGCGAGCGCCCGATGCCAAGCGGCGGAAGTCGGCACTAAAAATCGAGGAAATTCGGATGGAGGCTGTGGATCAGCGAGTAGAGCACGTAATTTCCGCATATATATAATTGTGTTACACAAAAAAAGAAAGTGGACGGAAAGAAAAACACGACGTTTGGGTCGTGTTTTTCTTTCCCCTCTTTAAAGTCGCTTTAGGCACGCGCCGCAGCTCAGAGAGCAAAGAAACTGGTAGCGTAGCTCCCATTATCGATTGGTAGCGCAGGTAGGTCACTTCCTCGATTTTTAGTTCGTGCAGCCACCGCCTGGTGCCGTCGGTATGTGGAAAAGGTCCATTGGACCACCTGCACCGGGAATTAAAATCGGTCCTCTTGTCGTAGACGTAGTGGTCGTGAGCTTAAACGTGACGTTGAGTCTGATACGAATCTCTCGCGATTCAAGCTCGCAATCGACTGACTTCATGAATAAGGATTCTTGGGGAAAATGCGAAGCTCGATAACATTGCAGCCACACTCGCGCTGCAGCTTCTTGTGCTCATGGCACACTTTCTGCTATTGTTCTTTTGCTTTTTAAAATTATTTGTGCACATGGCGACGACTCAGTAGTAGACAGACAAACATAGATTTTCGGAAATTGCAGCACGGTAAAAAGGAGCACTCGGAACTAACTCATGCACGACGTCCGTTTTTAAGCCTTTTCGCCCATACCCTTGGCGGTTGCATACCCTGTGTCAGCGGGCAATCCAAAAATTCACCTGGTCGAGGGTACGTCAGTTACTGGCTAGTTTGAGGCTATGCGACTTATGTGCGAGCGAAGGCAAAAATGGAAGCGCGAGCACGGAAGGTCCGTGCGTTCAGGCTTTGCTCGAGCGCGCGAGCTGGGGAGAAATGCAAAAAGCGCTGGTCTCGTGCTTCTAGCATTGGGTTCGCTCGCAGATAAAGTGAAACAAAGTATAGACCTTTCTAATGTTCACAAAATCACAGTCCAGCGTGCGATCTTCACAGTCCAGCACGTGCGTGTTCGTCGCTTTGGAAAGCGAGCAAAGCACGCGCCTTACGCACGAACAGTCGAAATGACACCGGCCACACGCTCTTTTTGGAAAGGTCTATAGACCTTTTTCGCATAACCTCAAACCAGCCAGTAACTGACGTACCCTCGACCTGGTGCATTTTTGGATTGCCCGCTGACACAGGGTATGCAACCGTCAAGGGTATGGGCGAAAAGGCTTAGAAACGGACGTCGTGCATGAGTTAGTTCCGAGAGCTTCTTTTTACCGTGCCGTAATTTCCGAAAATCTACAGTTGTCTGGCTACCACTGCGTGGTCGTCGAATGGATAAATAATTTTAAAAAGCATAGGAGCAATAGCAGAAAGTGTGCCATGAGCACAAGAAGCTGCAGCGCGAGTGTGGCTGCAATGTTATCGAGCTTCGCATTTACCCCAAGAATCCTTATTTATGAAGTCAGTCGATTGCGAGCTTGAATCGCGAGAGATTCGTATCAGACTCAACGTCACGTTTAAACTCACGACCACTTCGTCTACGAGAAGAGGACCGCTTTTAATTCCCGGTACAGGTGGTCCAATTAGGTTATCACTGCAAGCCCCATGGTATGTGAAAGGTATGAAAAAGTCTACATGCCACCATTCAAGATGGAGCTATCAAATGCCGAGAGCTTACCTGCATAGATTACATTAAACTGCTGATATATACTTCGCTGTGGAAACTCAATCAAAACATCCCACCGTCTTCGTCGTCGTTCTCTCGAGGAGGCATGGGTGATGGTCTGTGAGTAGCCAGCTGGATTCAACCGGACAAGCTCCAACCAAATTATTGCAGCCCACCATAGCCAAGTCTAGCCAAGTTCCCCCCATACCCACACCGTTGCCTACCCAGAAAGCTATGCTGCCAGAACTAGCCGGTATTTCTTTTTCTAAGCCGCTAGACGGCGTCGTCGGCGCCGCAATTCTCAAGATGGCGGCGCTGTTAAAGAAAAGGTCTATAGTTTGAGCCGTGCCGAGCGGAACTCCGCGTCTCAAGACGCTCGCGCACCCCACCCTTTGCACTCTTTTCTTTCAGCCAGTCTCAGGACGCTGTTCTAGCAGTGCAGACAAAGGCATGGGCACGAGTGCGTGGCTTTGGAAAGTGCCTCCTATGCACGAGGTCTCGTACAAACAAAAGCGTTTCGCTGAGCTAGGCTCACGCGCCTGTGCCTTTGTCTTCACTGCAGACATTTGTGAGAAGGAGTAGAGGTCTCCTGATTGGTCGACGCTGTGTCACAAATTTAGTTTACGCTCTAAGCGTGGGGGGAATATTCGGCGCTGGCGGCGGCCTTTGCTCCGCCTATTGGCCAAACTCTCCCAATACACGGCTCTGCCTCCCTTCTGACTGCCCCGACCTCTTGCGGCACATTGTTACGTCAAATGGCATTGGCGAGAACTTTGAATTGTCTTTGTATTTCTATTTTTTATAAAAAAAACTACAACGCCTAGCATGAAAAAAAAAAAAAAAAAAAAATTGGGGGAGGCGTGTCAGAGGCCCTTTAAAGGCAAAGCCTTTGCGTCCTCCAAGTTTTGACGGGACTTCAACAGAGTATATCAGATCAAATCTTGCCGAATTTTGGTAGTCTATTTTCCCCAAACGTTCAAACAACAAACTTTGTCATTAATGGGGCGCCAACCAACGATTCGATCGTGATTGCTGCTGCTTGCAATAACTATTTTAGACCTGTACTTACGTGTGATAATGGTTACACTTCCGTTTTTTCCCCCATAAAAACTATTAGTGAATTTTTTAATATTTGTTTTACGATTCCCGGCATTTGGAACCTGCTCTTGAATCTCGACTTCGAAAGAAAGCGGTGGTCCTGATGACATCCCAAATGCATTTCTTAAACGTTAGTCCTTGTGGTGCTCCCGGAACTTGACGATTGCTTTTCAGAAGTCAATCGATAGTGGCATCGTTGCTTCGGCATGGAAAGTTGCTGAAGTGGTTCCAATATTTAAAGCTAGAAATAGCCAAATAATTAGTAACAATAGACCAATATCTCTGACATCGTCTTCCTGCAGATTGATGGAGCACGTCAATTTTAAGCAGAGAGCAGAATACCTTGAATATAATGACATCCTGACTGATGCACAGCATGGTTTTCAAAAAGGATTTTGAACGACGTCCCAACTTCTTGAATTTTCTCATGACAATGCTGAGGTTTAAAATCGAAAGGAGGAAGCGGATGTTATATACATAAATTGTTCAAATGCGCTTGATAAGGTGTGCCACAAGTAAACTTTTATAGACACTAAACATTAAACTTAAAAAGGAGCAGATTATTAATTGGATTGATAATTATTTTTCACACAGGACTCAGCTTGTATCGCATAGCAAGGTCAACTCCTCAAACATATCTGTCAGCTCGGAAATACCCTAGGGCTCGGTTGTGAGGCCATTACGTTTTTAATATAACAATGACGTAGTTAAAATATACGAGTTTGAAATCCGACGTTACGCGGATGATTGAATCTTATATAGGGAAGTTGATTCATCACCAGATTTCGCGTTCAAGTTCTCAAAAAAAAAAAAGAAGAAGAAACACACACAAAAAACGTATTGGTCGTAAGAATACTTTTTTGTGAGGATAAAATGCTTAATCGACTGTTCGAGTACAAGTACTTGGGCGTCACGCTACCCCATAATTAAGCTGGAAGAAACATTGATATAACTTGCTCTAGGGCATTACGACGTCTGGTGTATCTGAGTCGAACGCTCAGGCCTGCTTCTAAACAAGCAAAGTTGTGAGCATACGGTGCATTCGTCCGACCACTTCTTGAATATTGTTCTGTCGTTCGGCATCCGCACATGATATGCGACCTAAATAAAGTGAAAGCTGTCCGGAGACGGGCAATACGGTTCATTTGTAATCAGTATGGTTGGTTGGTTGGTTGATTTGGTGTTTATGACCCAAAGGTCACTAAGGTCATATAGCACCAAAAACAAGACTATTGTTGGAATAGGTTAAGAGAGAAAAAAAGGCTTTCGTAGCCGGTGATTAGATAAAATATGTTAATGGGGTACCAAAAGGTAAACGAGTGATGGGCATGATCTGTAGGTTAAGAAAGCTACAATCGGTGTAGAAGGCCGATACTATCCAAAAATTTGAAAACATTAGTGTGTGTCACAAAAGGCTCATCATTTAAGAGCAGAGCTGCCCATAGAGGGATATGATCTAGATACAGTTGGCGAGAAATACAAAAGGCGTTCGTTATGATAAGCAGGACATTCAACTAGAATGTGTAGAATGCTTAAGGCATTGTCCCACTATTCACACGTGGGGCGTGGTCTCCACAAAGGAGGCAGCCATTAGTCAGATGAGTGGGATCAATCCTGAGCCGGCAAAGGATAACCTCAAAAAAGAGTTCCTGGCGGCGTGCACTCTGCCATTCGCCCAAAAGAGGTTTGATAATGTGCAACTTGTTGCTGATTTCTTGATCCCCTTCAGCCTGCCATTTGCACTTAACGTGGCGCCTGAGAAGGGCTTTGCAGTCTGCATAAGGGAATGTTGTGGAGATCAACTGCTCGCTTCACGCAGGTGCTTGCTGCGCGATCTGGTGCCTCATTGCCCGGTATGCCTACGTGGCTGGGAATCCAGCAAAATATATTTTCGTATTCCTGTCTTGAGGCAGCAACAACCTTGTTTCGAAAGTCGAGAAGCAGGAAGTTCCTGAGGGGTATTAGTGAGGACAGTGCGTGCAACGCACCGAGGGAGTCAGTGTACGCGATGGAGTGAGACAGTTTTTTTATCAAGTATGTAGCCTATGGTGAGAAGCAGACTATTCGCAACTCCAACGCCCTATAGGTGGCGGGGCGGTAGTTCCAAGATGGCGGAAGAGACGGGGATAGATTCTCCAGGATATCCCGTGCGCCTGCTCGCTGACGCTGTTCAGCGCGCTAAAAATGATTTTTTTGTCTACAAATGCGAAGCGGTAAGGGAGGGATCATATTACAGGTGACGGAGATGCTGATGTACGTTAGGAAAACGAGCATGCTGTTATTTAAAAGTTGCCGAAACCTCAAATTTTGCGAAGCTTTGTGGTGAGCGAGCGCGTTTTAGGCACCAAGGTTTTGCAGTAAAGCAGTGTTGGACAAAATACTCGATAAAAGTATTTAAGTTAAGTTACTAAATACCTGCGTCATAAAGTATTTAAAATACTACTCAAGTTACTTTCACTGTAAAGTATCTTGAGTAGAGTACAAATACTTATAAATGTATTTCAGTTACTTTTGAAGATACTTCAGCATTGCTTAATTTGTATCAACTTCATTGACAATGACAATTATGCAGCTACGCAAATCTGGGTTACCATAATGGTTTATTAGCACACAACAACACAAAACGAAAAAAAAAAGCATTGTAGGGCTATTTTATGCAGTCCGACTATAAAGAGCAAAATATTGTCACGAATGATAAATGATGAGGCGGCGAATAACTGAAGAAACTAAACGTTTAATGGGGCGAACTTGTTCCCAAAACAAAAGAGAGAAAGGCTAGCGTGGCAGGCGTCGATGTCGGCGAAACAGTAGGATCGACCACTGGGGCGAGACTGACTCCGGACCGCCACTCGGAGCACCTTTTGTACCCGCGTGGGTTTCTGGAACATTCGGCGTAGAAAGTTTGGCGCGTAGAACATTCGTAACTCAATCAGACGAGAAAATTCTCGAACTTACCAGAATGTCAAGTTGAAGGAATAAATAAAAGAGAAGTCCGCTTTCTGGTATCGTACCCGGAGCCTCCGCGCGAGAGCCAAGCGCGGTAACCATCCGGCCACGCTGGGCAACGCACGTGGGAATATCACTGATAGATGTTACAAAACATTTCTGGGACAACAAGAACGAGGTCGCTTTAGCTATTGGGGAGGAGATCAGACCGTGGTGCCCCGAGCGGTTAACTTTAGAACTAGATGGATGGGGACAACAAATACAATGGCTCAGCGCTCGGCTGACTTAACCGAACGCGGCGTCAGCGTTCGGCTGGAGTTCGTGTTCTCCGGTGAGGGGGAGGAGGGGCTCTTTTGTTACCACTCCGGCCTGCATGAACAATGCAGCATGCACCCTGCCCAGCTCAGCACAAAAGCCCAAGTGGGTGAAGTTCGCATCCTCTGACGATTGCTTTCGGGGGAGATCCGGCACTTAACGCCACTTCACTAATTGTTGGTATTTTTTTTCATTACACTATGCCCCGCGCTCTATTAAGAAAAAGATGACACGAACATTCCCACAAGGCCTGTGGGCATCTGCATAGGCCTTGCGTTAGGTAAACACCGAGGTGTGGGGGTGACAAACGGGTCAGAGCGCTTCGCCAATACTGACATCGCTGAATATCACATCCTGCGGCGCACCTTAGACGCATCGTTTTACTACAATCCATATTCCCTATACGAGGAGTTCACTATAAACGAACTTGGGACACGGATATGAGTGAATGGATAACAAAGAGAACCCACATAATAGCCACGGCAGTGGTCGCACCTTCTTCAAGTAGGTGGCGTTCAGAAAGGCACTCAGCGTTGGGGGAGCTTTGTTGGGATTTTGAGAGGTCGTCCAGCTCACAGTTCGTTTCCTGTAATGTTCTCTGCTTATCAATGTTCCCTTGCAGACAGTGATCGCAAGAGCAATAAGTGCCAAACTGACAACACATAAAAAAACAAAAAACCTCGACGCTTTGCTTTAGCGGGGTCAAACATACAAAAAGCAAAACAAAAATGTCTACTTTTTTGTGTGTGTTCACTTCTCTCAGGGTGGCATCTTTACTTCCGTAAAACCACACCTTTGGTTTGAGGATTCTTTTGGGGGGGAAACTCTATGGAAACAAAAGGCGCCTTTCGGAAGGCGAGGGGAGAACCTTCATTGTACGAACTTTGGGCTGAAATATGAGTCACAGTCGGCAAAAAAGCGATATTTTCACGAGCTCAGTTCAAGTCACCGTAGCTAATCGGAGCTAGCAACAGGATTCGGTTGCTCGAAAGAATGTTCGTTTGCTCGTGCCATGCCCACCCCACTTCATACCGAAAAACTCGGAAAATGGCGGAATGTCAAAAGTGTATTTAAGATCATGAGTACAAGATACTCGGAATTGTAATTGAAATAGAGTATTAAATACTCTCCATCAAAGGTATTTGCAAGATACCAAGATACTCCAAAAAGTATTTAAGATACAGTATCTTGAGTAGAGTATTTGAGATAGGCACAAGTCTGCAGTAAAGCCAAAAAAAAAAAAAAAAACTCGATTACTTTTTTTTTTTTTTTTTACAGTCATTTACACTTACTTAAGGCATTTTAATAAGTTACACAACTCGGCTATCAAGCCGCTCGGGAAAGTTGGTAGCGCCGGTTGAACGTCAGTGCGCTGTACGTCCAACTGAAGTTCAGGGGTGTCGTATCCTATGCAAAAACTTCCTATTAACATAACCGGCGTGTTTAGGGGTTTTATGTATTGCTCTATCAAAAATAAATATTTTAATATACCGTACATTTGTTGCACCGTGTTATTTTGAACATTGCGGTTCCTCTGGCCAAAACTGTGCGTTCTAAGCTCTCGTCATTAACGGCTGGCTAACACAGACGCGCTTAAAATGCTTCGAGCATTTCTTTATTTGCTTTGTAATTACCTGAAAGCAAGTACACGTATCTTATCTTTTAAAAGTGCTTGGAATAAATGGTCATGTTCCTTGTAACGGCCTTAAAACGCGAACCCATTCCCGATTTGTATTGCTCGACATACCGTTGCGCGACGAGTTTTCTCCTACTTATGGCAAAGAATAGACTTCCCGTAGACCGTACTATAGAGTTCTTCATTATTAGCGGGAGCGTTTTCCGTCCCGTTGAGCACAGATTGAGCTGGCGGCCATGCACAAGACCAGAAATCCGCAGCGTATGCGATACACGAAAAGTCCCTAATGAAATTAGACATCCCGGTCCTTCGTGCAAGGCTATTGCAAGGCGGAGCACAAGAATTCCTTTTTTAAAGGGGTACGGAAACAAAAATTGAAATATTCAAATTTCGTTCGGAAATGGGTCAAGCATGACGGATAATAACCGTAATTCATAATCGCACGTTTGTATTTTGAACGATTGGCTATATTTTTCGTTCCAAACGGTGCACTCGAGCGAGCGCTCGAAGGGAAGCGAACGGAGGGCGCGATGCGTCATGGGATATACGGCGCAAACAAAAACAACAAAAAAGACTCCCCGCATCCGTGACGTGGCAAGACAGACTTGGTTATGAGCTTTGCCGTTGGTGGCGTTGTCAGCGTTGTAGTGGTGTCAATACCGTCAGCGCGTTACAACCGAGCCGTTGGAAGTGCCCGCGGGGTGACGGGCGTTTCACCTGTCGTGTGAAAGTGTGAAATCGGTTGTGCGCGCGTCGTCGCTTCGTCTGCGTCGTGTTCGTCTGGCCCACTGCAATGGCGCTTCAGGACGATTTTCTCGGGAACGACGACACAAGTGAGGATGAGGAGACCGACACCGCCCACTCTGTATCCATTTCGGAAAGGGGATTCGGCCTCCGGCCCTACCAGTACGACCCCTCGGCTTCGTCTTCCTCTGAAGCCGAGGAAGAAAGACCGGACCAGCAACCTCCAACCCGGCGTGTCGGCTTTATTATTTTTTAAATTTAATTTTTAATTTTTAATTTTTAGTATTATTTTCTTTAGTTGTATTTGCATGATTTATTTAATTATTAGTTATTTTTAATGTGTATTGGCTATTTGGTCTCTGGTGTGTAAAAATTTAAATTGTTCTCATTAACGGCAAAGGTGAAGAAGTTGAAGATTTGAGGAAGAAGAAATATAGAACTGAGTTGAAAGTCAGCGCTGCGAATCTGTTTGCTTCTTGTGTGCATGTGAGTGTGACTGTTCATCCGCGCTGTTCCATCCAAGCATGAATTACCAACTTGCCCAAGCATCCACATTATCAAGCTTTCGCATTCATTCGAAAAGGGGCAAACACGTTCAGGCCGAGGTGACTTTAAACAGTTGAGCGTACTTCCAAAGATCGGCGCTGCTCCAGAGGAATCTGCTACGTCACGACTACGTAGCAGATTCCACAACGTTGCTAGACTACCTCCCAAATAGGCTCCGCATGCATCCACCAGGTGCACATTGGAAGATCGTTTACAGTATTTAGCTTTAAAATTAGTTTTCTTGTGCCTTTCAACGGAAGACTGGTGTTTTTGAGGTTAGGGTGCAACATGCAACACATTCAAGCAAGAAAATGAGCGCTGAAAGTTCGTTTCCCTACCCCTTTAAAGGGGCCCACCAACAATGTTTTGACTGGTTTGAAGTTCGCGCTGAAACGGAGCTCCATGAAAGCAGGAACACCGAGGAAAAAAATATTACAGAAATTCGCAATATTTTGTGAGTTATTAGCAAATTAAATATTGCAGAAAACAACTTTAAATAAGCAAAACATTGCGCTTCATGACGTAAAATGAAACAGTTTAGCGATTGGAGCAAAGCGGTTGGCCAATTGGACGCGAGTTTGGTTGATAGCCCGTCGGCCCGGTCGGCCCGGTCGGCCATTAGGCCTCGCTGCAACCATCGTAGCTTTGGAATCGGGTTGCCATCATCGATGAATTTACCGGGCTTATCGGATTTTGAGCTCCAAATTCTTAAAAAGGAGCGCGCAGCTGGGCGTCGCGCCGTACGAGGACACACCACGCAAGCGCCGCGACGTGTCTCTGCCTCAGTCCGCTTCGACAGCGGCGGAAGCCTCGTCTCCCGCAACTCCGCCACCGGAGCCACCTCGGCGAGTAGGAGGTACTCCGCCGCTGGGAGGCGCGCATGAGCGACGAGGCGTTGTTTTCGCCCTTTTTGAACTTTAATTTGCAACTTTATTAGCTCTATAAAAACGACTTTTTAGAGAAATAATGACTGTTAACGTGTGATATACTTTATTCCGCTTCAAAAGTTCTGGGACGGCTCTCGCCAATCACGAAACCCAATGAATGTGACGTATAGTGAAAGGGAGCGCCGTTATGCGCGCGCATTATGCACCTCGCGGCGCCACCGTCGGAGGAGGTGTTTCCGAGTTGTCAAATTAAAATATGACGCGCTAATATTTTTAAACTCTTTCGTTGTCCACTGGGTTTCCGGGACCACTAGCGTGGAGAGACCGCAAAAAAAAAGTAGACGCTCAAATACTGTTGGAGGGCCCCTTTAACGCGCTCACTTTTTCCGTTAAAACGGCTTCACGCATCAAGGCCGACAGTCCCTGCCACCGTTTCCGCGCCGCCGCCTCCGCTGCCGTCCCCGCTCCTCTGGTTCTCCGTTCGTCCGCGGGAGGGCGAGCGGCGCGCTGGAGTTGCGAATAGAGCTCTGCTGTAAAAATAGAAGCAGAAGAGTTGATTCGCCTAACAAGTTGAACAGTTGGGTCAGTCATGTGGGTCAGTCATGTGGAACACCCAACAGCAGATTCCGTCTTTGTAGAAGCTTACATAATCGCCAGTGTAATCAGTATGGCTTTTCCCCATCATACAAAAAAGGAAGAACTAAGCCTTCAGCTGCTCTTGTCTAGGCGAGTCGCCGACCGCCTAAAAATGTTCTATAGGATTGTAAGAAATGATCATTGCATATCCCCTTTCCCCACTACTTGTCTTTTCAAGAATCACGTTCGACTAGAAGTTGCCATCACCTCAACATTGTCCCATACTTCTGTTCACTGAACAATTCTAGATATTGTTTTTAGAGCGCAGCTCTTAGGCGCCCGTTTCCGGCTTGAGCGGCGTCGCCGTCGGCGTAACCGCGTGGTGCATTATGGGAAATGTTCCATAATGCACCGCGCGAGCCCCCCTCCCCTCCCCCGGGGTCACGTGACCTCGAGGGGGGGGGGGGGGGTCACGTGATCCTCCGAGGTCACGTGACCCCCCTCCCCCCGAGGTCACGTGACCCCCCCCCCCCCCCGGAGGAGTTTGAACATGAGGGGAGGAGGAGGAGAAGGAGGGGGAGGAGGGGTATACCCTCCCTTGAGTAACCTTCCCTCCTCCTCCTCAAGAGCTGCGCTCCTATTCGGGGTTACAGGGAGTTGTAAACGGCTTTCACTTTTTTTTCCCCAACTGTATTGCAATTTGGAATAAACTCTCGGGAAGTGTTAGAAAACTCGAACTAGAAAACTTTATTTGTGAGATTAACAGCGTATTCAAAAATATGTTTTATGTTTATGTCGTGCTTTCTGTATTTACTATTAAGGGTACCAATGCTGTTTATATAGTGATATAATGCCGTTGTATGTGTTGTATGTGCAGAGGTCACATCGACCTCGCCTTTGTATTGAGGACGATACATTTTTGTTTCCCACCCCTGCTATAACCTTGTAACAAATTGGAATATTTCGAAATAAAATTTAAAAAAAAACTCTAGGAATCACACTATCTTTATGAGTGCAGAGAATCGTATACAAGAAGATTAATTTCTTTCAGTTACCGGTGTATTTTTGATTTGTCGTCCTCGAAGGTCTGTTTCCGTTCGAATTTAAATAAAGATCGGAAACAGTTGCGAAGTTTCATGTACAACGATCGATCAAAGGCCCTTACAAGAATTGGCAATATCTGAAGCTAATAAAAATGAAACTCGCTCATTGGGGCTAGATTTCTCAATATCTGTGCATATAATGACACATTTAAGTTACACATTTTTGAAAAGAACCGGAGGCGACGGACGAAGAAGGGGACAGACACGAAACGTCTCAAACGTTTTTTTCAACAATGTGTAACATCAGATAGCTCGCCTGTTTACTTACTCTTTCTTCAACCTTGAAGTTTTTTTCTTTCCAAGGTAGCTAACCGCATGTAACTGTGCAGTTATCTCAAAATGCCGATGGTAGTACAAAAGGCAAAACCCTAATTGCAAACGTGGAAGTTCCGTCCTCGTGATAGTGTTTTGCTAATGCACTTGATATCTTCCAGGTGATATATTGTTTTTAAGCCCCTTTCTGCGGCTGTTCTTGGTGTTTTTCTCGGTGTTTTTTATGTTGTACGCTTCTGCTTAGACAAAATGAATCTGCAGTTTTAATAAATAATCAAAAATATTCCTCTAGTACGCGCTTCGCACACTGTGCGGCCTCCTGCGGCGTCAGAGCTCCCTTGGCGTAGCAAGCCAAGCCTACCCGGGTCCCGCAGATTTTCACCGGGAGATCGAATGTACCAAGCAGATGATAAGGGATCGGCCAATTACCCGGCCGCTGTTGTTATTGATTGCTCAGGGCGGGGCAACGGGCACCCGAGAGAAACGCTAATGTGCGGGACATAATGGCCGCTCTAATGGGCGGCTCTCGGAAAGCGCGTATTTACTCCAAGAAATGAACACGTCGCGCCAGCCTTGGAAGCATTGGGGGGGGGGGGTGAAATATGGAGGACAAAGAGCCTATGGCTTCCTGGCCTCACGGCGCGGGAGAGGTCGATTCTTTCGGAAGAAAAAAGACGCCTTCTTCTTTTTTTTTCTTTTTTTTTTTTAAGGGAACGGCAACGATGCATTAGAGCATCTACGGAAGGTATCGCTGTCTGCGCGAACGACGGCAAATAGTTCCGCCATAAGGCGTTCACCACGGCGTCTCACACTGATGAAAAAAAAAAAAAACACTTTCTGTACGAGCAGGGAAGTATATATTGGGCAAGGGAGAGGGCGCTATTGAGGCAGAGAGAAACATAAATTCGAAACAAGAGTATATCCCCTTTCGTACAGCCTTCCAAACGTAGGGTGGGAAGTTCAAAATAAACGTCAAAATGCGAGACAATTTGCTGCACAACATGCGTGATGGTAATGGATGCGTAGTTTGCACATTGCGTCATCGCATCATGTTGTAATGATAACGTCGGTGGTGCTAATATATGTTGCAGAAGGTACGCGCTCAGCAGCACGGTCACCAGAACGGCCGCCGGTGTGACGTGAATCCAAGCCATGCACGCTTCGACAGAAATTCGGGTAGGAGCTCGTGACCAATCGCTGCGGTCACATGTATAGCCGAACTCTAACTGCGTCTGGAACACAGCATGTGCCCTCTGCATTGTCAACTCCTGCATGGTGCTATGGCACTATTCTCCTCGAGATTCGATCGGCACGGCTGATGTGGTGAAAAGCACAACTACCCTTTGTTTTACACAACGAGGTAGAGGGCCTTAGAGTGATAAACTAGTATACCGTTCATCAGGCAAAAGTGACCCCCAATTGGCCACCGCCATGTTGTACAATTTTGACCACTAGACACGTGACCAGGCCAAATCTGTGACATAACCAGACCAAACCTCTGGCGTCAACAAAAAGATGGCAGCGCCCAGTGCCAGTCGGAAGCGTTGTGGGCGTTGATCGGAGTGTGTGAATTTCGTGTGCGGAATTTGGTTTTTCAGGGTTTTGTGTGCTCTCTCGCGTAGGATTAACGTGAAGTACGAGGGAATGAGGCTTTTCGTTTTTATTTCATTCAGGGTAAGCCAGATTCGGTCCCGTGCTTCTCGTACGGGATCGGATCACTACCGACCGGTGCTGCTTCGGACATCGCTTGGTCGTTCGAGTTTAAAATATCCGCAATCGTTAACCACGGGAGCTCCTCGATAATCGCTGTGTCTAAGGATACGTCGAACGCATCCGGAACCCGGAGTCTAAAGGTATGTAGGACGTAACCAGAACGCGGAGTTCTAACGGTACGGCGGACGTGCCCGGACAATTTTCATAGCTCGACGGTCAAGATTCGCATTTGAGGCACCGAGAGAAGTGTTAAAATCTCCGAACGGCTCGGTGCTGAGCTAACTACAGACCACGTCACTACGTGATCCGTAAAGACGTGAAAAAACCCGACAGCGGTCACTCCGGGCGGACGGCGGCTACCGCCTGCCGGGTGCCTACTGTGATGGGTTGACAGTCGTGTACACAGAACTGTACCAGCTTCTCTTATAGTTATGTTGTTTTCGAGCAGCTTCCCGATCACTACACCCCGCAAACGCGTGCCGAACTTTCAAAAGGGGTCTACCAACCTGGAAAACCTTGAATTCCCAGGGAATCGTGGATCATCTGGAAAAGTCAGGGAATCATTGAAAAAGTGGGCTAAATAAGGAAAGACGACTAGTGAAAGCGGCATGGCGGTTGCTCGACGGCACGGCCATGCTGAATGACATTGACGAAATGTCATCCTTCGACTCAAAAACTCAAGGAATTTGATCAAAATAGTCAGGAAAAACCTGGAAAAGTCGGGGAATTTGAAATCAGTAATTTGCTAGACACAATGTTTGATTTTCTTGACACTCCACGCGTTTTTACACACGACAGGCACACGCCCGTGTACCACACGGCGGCCAGTCCAAGCGGCTGCCGGCCACTTATGCAAGTTCGATAAGGCACGAGCGTGGAACGCTTTCGGACTGCTGCAAATACACCAGCGGGAGCGTCTGGCCGCAGTCCGACTGCCCACGCTAGGACATTTGACGCAGACTCCGCGTCCTGGGTACGTCTGACGTATCTTTAGATTTTGCGTCCCAGGTACGTCAGACGTATCCTTAGCCACAGCGCCTGATAATAGTAGTGAATAGGGTCACGTTCAGTGCGCAAGTCACTTTATTACACTTGGAGAGCAAAATTCCATTCCCGTTGCGCAGGTAGTTCCCCAGCTAGGCATGCACTTGAAGACTACGTTGCACTCTTTCTGGAAGCAAGCTTTGCGGGACCCCTCCGCTCTTGTGCACTCATTCTCACGTCGTGTCGCCTTTGCTCACGTAGCTCCCGCAGGTCCAGCGAGTTGCCGAGCCGCTGCAGCCCCGGCGTCGCTCCGTCCAAACGAGAAGAGGCTCACGTTGGTCGTCGGGCAGCACACTGGAGGGACGCAAAGCTCGCAGCCTCCTTGGTGCACGCAAGACGAGGCTGAGCAGAGCTCCAAGCTCTTCTGACGCACGTGTGCACTCCTACGAAACAGGTGTCGCACCCCGATTCCTAGAGATGTGGTCGCACTGGCAGTCTTGTTGGTCCTCGGCGGCCGTCGAGGAGTGCTGGAAAGCAGAATTCCATCCCTGTTGCCAGGTAGTTCCCCAGCTAGTCACTTCCTGAAAGACGACCTCGCACTCTTTCTGGAAGCAAGCTTCGGGAGGCTCTTGTGCACCCATTCGCAGGTCGTGTCGCCTTTGCTCACGTAACTCTCGCAGGTCCAGCGAGTTTCCGAGACGCTGCAGCTCCGGCGTCGCTCCGTCCAAACGAGAAGAGGCTCACGTTGGTCGTCGGGCAGCGCACTGGAGGGACGCAAAGCTCGCAGCCTCCACTGTGCACGCAAGACGAGGCTGAGCAGAGCTCCAAGCTCTTCTTACGCACATGTGCACTCCTACGAGACAGGTGTCGCACCCCAATTCCTAGAGATGTGGTCGCACTGGCAGTCTTGTTGGTCCTCGGGGGCCATCGAGGAGTGCCGGAAAGCAGAATTCCATCCCTGTTGCGCAAGTAGTTCCCCAGCTAGTCACTCCCTTGAAGACGACGTCAAACCCTCTCGGTGCGTAAGCTTCGGGAGGCTCTTGTGCCTTTGCTCACGTAGCTCCCGCAGGTGGCAGGGCAGCGAGTTCACACATGAGCCCCATTCGTCCCCCAATTGAGGGTCATATGAGCTCTGTAAACCAACCTTGCCAGGTTGCTTGTCCACCTCTGGCTCCATTCTTGGCACTCTTTGCTCTTTAAGTCATCGTCCCTAATGATTATGTTACATGAAGCCTGCAGAGCTGTTTTGGGTGCAGTTTTCACGACAGAGCTGACACTTGAGTGAAAATCCCTTGGTGCTGCAGTGGAGCCGTGACCTTATCAATGTCCACGAAAGATTACCATCTTCGTAAAGTACTGTCGGACGGTGCGACCTCTTTCTGCGGCACTCTGCTGACGGCACATGTGGTAATTCGCAGCTTGAAGAAGTATTCCAGCATTGTCTTGACCATAATTGCGCAGTGGGACTGGTGTTCGATTGTCTGTGCCAAGAAGAGGTGGTCAAACCTCTTAAACAGCGGGGTCATGAAGATGATGGCCATTGCCTCTGTCTGCAGTCTTTGTACCCAGTTTCGACCTCCTTTGGCCGCCTTGTCAAAGTGCCTACGAAGCGCCTTCTCCGCCATCTTGCATAAGCCTAGGATGCCGTGTGAAGGGCTGTGGAGCCCCCCAGCATCCTTGATCAGTATAAGGACGCACTTGGCTCTTGTAAGAAGTGCGATCTTATAGCACTCTGGACACTTGGTCATTTTTGCAAAGTTGACTGCCACGTTTCCAGCAATGTACTCTACAACACATTCGGCGAATTCTGAAAGCGGCTTGAAGGAGACATTACTGCTGGCCTCTTCGCCTCTTGCATCCTCAGCCCTTCTCTGATCTTGCTGGTGCTGCGCCGACGAGCTTACGAGAAGCGTTTTGGTGCCGTCGACCTAGCAGTTGCCGCAAGTTGAAGGCAGGACGTTGGCGAGCAAGCACTTTCTGTATGCTGACCGAACCTCTAGCGCTGTGGGTTGTTGTTGTTACCCGTCCTGTTGCGTACAGTGGCAAAAACAGCTCAAGGTGGTCCTGACTGAGCTTTCGCGTCAGCAGGCACCTGAGTGGCGGACTGGGGCTCCAGACCAGGTTTTCTGCCAGACCTTTGATGGAATCAAGGACAAGTAGGAAACCGAGGACTGGAGTTTTCCTTGCCCCTTGGCTGAACGGCTTGCCCGTTACGTCTTTAAGGGCTCGAAGGTAGCGTGAAGCTTGCTCTGTCCCTTCCAGAATGGTTACTTGGTTGCTGGCACGAATGGGACATTTGCTTCCACGACCAAGTGGATGACATGAGTTCGTCAGGTCAAATATGTCATCGACTGCTGAGGCAAACTTGGCAGTCGCCTCAGCACCCTCGAAGCCTCGGATACCCTTTTCCTTGCAAAACAGCAAGGCGCAGCTGACGGACCGGCTCAAGGTTTGGGCTACCAGTGACACCAAGTCAATGTGCTGCTTTCAGAGCTTGTTGGCTGCATGAAGACCTTCTTGCTGCTGCAGGTTGTCCAAGGCCGCAAGGTACCGCCAGGCCACGACCCTACCTGCCCCAACTCTGATGCACCCTTTCTCGGCCAGCAGATTGCGCATGAGCTTTAGCATATGGCAGGCGTCCAAGACAGCGTGGACCCTGCTGGTGGGGTCCGATAGATGCTCGAACCAGCTCTTCATCGGCTGAGCAAAGCGCACTCCGAGCGCTGTGAGCATGGTAATGTTGCAGTTCGTCCCGTCACAGGTCACACTTATACACTTTGCTCTAGCATCCTTCAGTTTGATTATGTACTCCCGTACCAGGTTGGCGCGAGCGTTGCCGTCCAGACCATCGATGAGGGCGTAGCCCAGGGGGATCTTCCAGTTTCGGTTGACTGCCACCGCCAAAAATACAAGTGTGTGCTTCGCAAAGTTGACGCAGTCGTTGCGGATGATGCCGTGACCCAGGTCACAGTACCCGACGACTTCTTTACCATCCCAGTCTGTTTGTCTTTTTATTCCCATCTCATCAACCATCAGGCTGACGAAAAGAGGTCCCTTTTGGGCTTCCTGTGCAACTTTGTCAAACGACCGCTGGGTGAATCCTGGTCGTGCATCAACCACCGCCGCCCATTTCCGCAGAGTGCTTGGGTGTGGTAGCTTGACATGCTTTCGCAGAAAGCTGTATGCCTTTGCCGAGTAAAAATGGAGCGTGAGGGCAAACTTGCGCACATCCTCTGTACATGCGTTTTTGTTGTGCCTGGCTCTTTTTAAGACGAGGTTGCGCATTGTGTTGGTGAATGCATTGTCAAGTATGTCAACTGCTGGATTAGGAAGTCGTGCCCTCAGTTCACGGAGCACCGTGTTCAGGTTCCTGATCCTGACCGTCTTCCGATTGATCTTCTTCTTTGCCTGTTTCAACAGTTTCCTCGCCTTCTGCAGCTTGTGCCTGCTCGTGGCCAGGACCCTGTGCAGTCGTGGTGACACAGCTGCGTACGAGTGGTCACCGGAGGAAGTGTTGTGTTGTGTGAACACAGCTTCAGGGGGAGTCTCTGACGTCGTAGCCTGAGAGGGGGAAGTAACCAGCTCTACACTGCTTCCAGAACCAGTGGCAGCTTGGGCCTCTCCTGGGGTTGGCTGATCAGTCGTCGATCCAGGCTGCCTCTCTGGGACAGAGACCTGTCAGCAGAACAACGAGCAGTGACATTCAAGACTGCCCCTATTCCACAAGACTCTGTGCCAGTGCATGCGTTGTTGGTAGGTTATACAGTGCAGAGTGATATGTGACAACACCTTTTATGCGTGGGCCAGAAGTGGCACTGACCCACAAAACGTGGGTGCTGGGACGTTCTGGCTTATGAATAGGGTTCCATGTTTTGGGTATTTTTAATGCGTGAGCATTACCTGGCTCAGTGAGCGAAAAAAGAGCCGTGATCAAAGGGTGCAGCCAAAAGCCGTAACCAAAAGTTCTGTCCAAAAGCCGTGACCAATGCAACGCAATCCAAGGTGTTGTATCCGCGTAGTAAGGAGACACTACAGCCCGAATACTCGTTGGTATATTTTCCAAGACATCAGAGTCTGGCTTGCGCCAACAGCCGCTCGCAGTTCTATGAGTTCGCGCGCTTAAAGATCACGCGACCCTCGCAGGCAAAACGATCTTCTTCTGTTTCTGCTCGAGTGGCGCCGCGCTGGACATCACACTCCTTCCCCCTCAGATGCTGTCGCCGTATCTTTGAAGGAGGCCGCCTTTGACGTTGAGGCCTAGACGAACCCGTTGTGATAACCGCGTCTGGAACAGGAACGATGTCCGGTTTAGCGTCCGGGGCATCTTGCTCCTCGGTTGGTGCCGATCCCTCAATGGTCAGAATGGTCCACTGTGCTGGCACAGCTTGTAGATCACTTGTAGATCTAGGTCACAGAGGATCCCGTGACCAATTTTTCCGAAGAGTTTGTGACGGTGTTCCTTACGTGGTCTTCATGTCGCCGTACTGTGCCTCGTTCTGTTTTGATGATCCAAGAACGAGATCCCAGTCTTTTTAATACGGTTCCTCGGATCCACGATCGCTTTCCAGCAAAGTTCTTGATATACACTTCTTGGTTAGCCGAAATATTTATTGGGGACGTAATTGACTCCAACGTCTCCTCATCCCTCCCTTTGGCTTGCGGATGTAGTAGAGTGATTGCGGTTCATAACTCACGACCAAACATTAGCATAGCCGGAGTCTTTCCTGTCGTGAGACTAATCGTTGTGTGCTGTTTGAGTAGAAATCGGGCAGGTCGGCACGATAAACTTCCAGTCTTGTCCTTAGACAACGCCTGCTTGGTTTCGTAAACCATCCTTTCCGCTTGACTACTTGGTCGCCGGATGATACGGAGCACTTGTCACATGACGAATTCTGTTATTTTTAAAGAACTGTTCGGTCTTGTCTGACACCAATGACGTACCATTGTCGCTAACAACCTTGCGTGGTACGCTGAACGTTCCGAACAAGTTACGAAGTTCCTGAATCAGTGAGCTTGAGTTGATACTTTTCATTTGACGAACTTCCAGCCATTTACTGAAGGCGTCAACTGCTATCAGCAACATTTTACCTTCAATGGGACTAGCAAAGTCAATGTGCAGTGTATCCCATGGTCTCGACGGTCGTTGCCATTCCGGGGATTGTGCCTTAGGTGGTGCCCGTTGGTGCTCTTGGCAAATGCTGCACGACCTTGCCTTGGCTTCGATGTCTATATCCACTCCAGGCCACCAAACGTAACCTCGGGCCGCTGCCTTCATTGTCACTATGCTTCGGTGTCCAGCGTGAAGCAAGTCGAGTACTTGAGCTCTCGCTGTACTGGGAATCACTAGTCTTGAACCTCGGTGCAAGCAACCGTTGAGTGTCGAAAGTTCGTGGGCGATACTTTTGTAGGCCCTGCACTCGTCCTTGTTTAGCTCTCCTAGTCTGCCGTGATGTATGGCCTGGTAGACGAGTGTTAGGACTTTGTCTTGTTCAGTGAGCTCTGCAATGCGTTCTGGACAGAGTTGCGGAATTGGCGAGCAGGCTAACATTGGCACATCGCCAGGTGGGCAGGGCCCGTCGACCCGAGCAGGTAGAGGTAGCCTGCTCAGAGCGTCTGCGTTTTGGTGTGTCCGTCCCCGTCGGTATCTCAACTCGTAGTCGTACGCACTTAGCTTGATGCACCATCGTGTCATACGCGGGGATAGGACTTGTGATATCGGTTTTGTGCCTCCAAGTATTCCCAAGAGGGGTTGGTGGTCTGTGTAGATGGTTGCCTGTCGTTCAGCGATGTATTCGTGGAGTGACATACTGCATAGACGATGGCTAACCCTTCCTTATCAAGCTGAGAATAGCTTTTCTCCGCAGTCCCTAGTGTTCGTGAGGCAAAAGCCACTGGAGCCTCACGTCCCAGAGCGTGTTTCTGCGCAAGTACTGCTCCCACGCCGTAAGGGGACGCGTCGCAGGAAAGCAGCAGGGGTTTGTTTTCATCATAGTGCGCAAGGACCGTGCATTTTTTGACTAATTTTTTAAGTTTTTGGAATGCTTCCCGGTGAATGTCTTTCCACAACCAAGGAACATTCTTCTCCAGGAGCTTGTACAGAACTGATGCGACGGTAGCTCTGTTCTCGATGTAGCGGTCATAAAATGCGAGCAACCCCAGAAAGGCTTGCAGCTCGGTTTTTCCTGTTGGCTCTGGAGCATCTATAATTGCTTGCATCTTGTCCGCAGTCATGTGTACCTCTGAAGCGTCAATCCTGTGTCCTAGGAATGCAGCTTCGGTGACTGCGAACTTGCATTTTTCTTTTTTTTAGCTTCAGACCGTTGCTGTCTAGCTTGAATAGCACTTGTTCCAGGCGTTCAGCGTGTTGTTCCTTGGTCGCTCCACTGATGAGGATGTCATCAAGGTATACGCTTATTCCGTCGATGCCAGCGATTGACTTTTCCATCATCCGCTGAAAAATCGCGGTCGCTGCTGAGATCCCGAACGGAAGTCGCGTCACCCTGTACAGTCCTTTCATCGTGTTGATTGTCAGTACTGCTGCCGTCTCATCCGTTACCTTTAGCTGCTGGTATGCTTGGCACAAGTCCAGCGTTGAGAAAACAGTTCCTCCTCTGAGGTTCAACAGCACTTCTCCTGTTGTGGGTAGCGGATAGCTGGCTTTTTTTGATACGGCGTTTACCGTGCTCCGGTAGTCGCCACAAAGTCGGATGGCTCCGCTCTTCTTTCGGACGAGTACCAGCGGCGTAGCCCATGCAGAGTGTTGGACTGGCTCAATTATTCCTTGACTCTGCAACTGTTGAAGCTCGTCTGCTACCGCTGACCGGAGCGCAAGAGGAACCGGCCGAGCTTTGCAAAATTTCGGTGAAGCTCCTTCCTCTAGCTCCAATTGTACTGGAGGTCCCGTGTATCCAGAGCAGTGTTGAACAAAATACTCAATAAAAGTATTTAAGTTAAGTTACTAAATACTTCCTTCATAAAGTATTTAAAATACTACTCAAGTTACTTTCACTGTAAAGTATCTTGAGTAGAGTACAAATACTTAGAAATGTAATTCAATTACTTTTGAAGATACTTTCGCATTGCGTAATTTGTATCGACATCAGTGACAACGACAATTATACAGCTGCGCATATCTATGTTAACAGAATGGTTTATTATCATGCAACAACACAAAACGAAAAAAAAAATGTATCGCAGGGCTATTTTATGCAGTCAAACTATAAGGAGCATGATATTGTCGAGAATGACAAATGATGAGGCGTAGAATAACTGAAGAAACTAAACGTTTAATGGGGCGAACTTGTGCCCAAAACAAAATAGAGAAAGGCTAGCGCCACAGGCGTCGATGTCGTCGAAACAGCAGGATCGAGCGCTGGGGCGAGACTGACTCCGGATCGCTTTCGGAGCAACTTTTGTACCCGCGTGGGTTTCTGGAACATTCGGCGTAGAAAGTTTCGGCGCGTAGAACATTCGTAACTTGATCAGACGACAAGATTCTCGGAATTACGAGAATGTCAAGTTGAAAGAATAAATTAAAAAGAACTCCGCTCCCTGGTATTGAACCCGGAGCTTCCGCGCGAGAACCTCCGCGCGAGAGCCAAGCGCGGTAACCATTCGGCCACGCGATCGCTGGGCAACGCGCTTGGAAATATCACTGCCTGTGTTTACATGGATGCGACCGCTACGCATCGAATCGAGATTTGACTATTTTGATTGGTACCAGATAGGTAGAAGAGGAAGAAGTAGGAAGACAGGCTGCGTGCGATTGGTCCCTGCTCGATTCGATGCGCTACGATCGCATTCATGGAAACGTAGCCATGGATGCGACCGCTGCGCATCGAATCGAGATTTGACTATTTTGATTGGTACCTGATAGGTAGAAGAGGAAGAAGTAGGAAGACAGGCTGCGTGCGATTGGTTCCTGCTCGATTCGATGCGCTACGATCGCATTCATGTAAACGTAGCCATGGATGCGACCGCTGCGCATCGAATCGAGATTTGACTATTTTGATTGGTACCAGATAGGTAGAAGAGGAAGAAGTAGGAAGACAGGCTGCGTGCGATTGGTCCCTGCTCGATTCGATGCGCTACGATCGCATTCATGTAAACGTAGCCATGGATGCGACCGCGGCGCATCGAATCGAGATTTGACTATATTGATTGGTACCAGATAGGTAGAAGAGGAAGAAGTAGGAAGACAGGCTGCGTGCGATTGGTCCCTGCTCGATTCGATGCGCTACGATCGCATTCATGTAAACGTAGCCATCGGTGCGACCGCTGCGCATCGAATCGAGATTTGACTGTTTTGATTGGTACCAGATAGGTAGAAGAGGAAGAAGTAGGAAGACAGGCTGCGTGCGATTGGTCCCTGCTCGATTCGATGCGCAACGATCGCGTTCATGTAAACATAGCCATGGATGCGACCGCTGCGCATCGAATCGAGATTTGACTATTTTGATTGGTACCAGATAGGTAGAAGAGGAAGAAGTAGGAAGACAGGCTGCGTGCGATTGGTCCCTGCTCGATTCGATGCGCTACGATCGCATTCATGTAAACGTAGCCACTGATACATGTTACAAAACATTTCTGGGACAACAAGAAAAAGGTCGCTTTATCTATTGGGGAGGAGATCAGAACTACATGGATGGGGACAACAAATACAAGGATCCAGCACTCGGCTGACTTAACCGAACGCGGCGTCAGCGTTCGGCTGGAGTTCATGTTGTCAGGTGAGGGGGACAAGGGTCTCTTTTGTTACCACTCCGCCCTACATGAACAATGCAGCATGCACGGTGCCCAGCTCAGCACAAAAGCCCAAGTGGGTCAAGCTCGCATCCTCTGACGACTGCTTTCGGAGAGATCCGGCACTTAACGTCCCTTCACTAATTGTTGGTATTTTTACATTACACTGTGCCCCACGCCCTATTAAAAAAGATATCATGAACATGCCCACAAGGCCTGTTGGCATGTGCAAAGGCCTTGTCCTGGGTAAACACCGAGGTGTGGGAGAGACAAACGGGTCAGAGCGCCTCGCCAATTAGCCCCGTGCGCGACCGAAAGCGTCGCTGTGGTCGGCCTTCCACGATTGGCCGAACGCTGACTATGACGTCGGAAAGGGGATTTTCATCGACGGAAATAAGAGGAATGAAAGAACTTTAATTTTGACGGCGTTGGCAGTGTTCCTTTAAGAGCGCAATGATTTCAAGCTTCCACCATGCTAATAACAAACACCATCTAACTTGTTGTTTGCAAGGTAATGACGTCACAAAGGGGAACCACAGGAGGGCGCCACCAAAACTTCTCGCCGCTAATAGTGACATCGCTGAATATCACGTGCTGCGGCGCACCTTAGAAGCATCGTATAACTACGATCCATATTTCCTATATGGGGAGTTCACTATAAACGAACTTGGGATACGGATATGAGTGAATGGATAACAAAGAGAACCCACATAATAGCCACGGCAGTGGTCGCACCTTCTTCAAGTAGGTTGCGTTCAGAAAGGCACTCAACATTGGGGGACACTTTGTTGGCATTTGAGAGGTCATCCAGCTTGTAGTTCGTTCCTGTCCTGTTCTCTGCTTATTACAGACAGTGTTCGCGAGAGCAATAAATGACAACTAACGACAAAAAAAAAAGAAACAAGAAAACCTTGACGTTTCGCAGTAGCGGGGGAGAAACACTCAAAAAGCAAAACTAGAATGCTGTTTTTTTGTGTCCACTTTTATTTTCTTTTATTTGTTATTTTCCTTGACATTCAAGGTTGCATTGTTGTCGTAGGTCATTTCCCGGTCTCCGTTGCGCCTTAGGGTGGCATCTTTACTTCCGTAAAACTCCACCTTTGGTTGAGGGATTTTTTGGGGGGAAACTCTATGGAAACAAAGCGTTTCTCTGCAGCCCCTAGTGTTCGTGACGCAAAAGCCACTGGAGCCTCACGTCCCAGAGCGTGTTTCTGCGCAAGTACTGCTCCCACGCCATAAGGGGACGCGTCGCAGGAAAGCAGCAGGGGTTTGTTTTCATCATAGTGCGCAAGGACCGTGCATTTTTTGACTAATTTTTTAAGTTTTTGGAATGCTTCCCGGTGAATGTCTTTCCACAACCAAGGAACATTCTTTTCCAGGAGCCTGTACAGAACTGATGCGACGGTAGCTCTGTTCTCGATGTAGCGGTCATAAAATGCGAGCAACCCCAGAAAGGCTTGCAGCTCGGTTTTTTCTGTTGGCTCTGGAGCATCCATAATTGCTTGCATCTTGTCCGCAGTCGTGTGTACCCCTGAAGCGTCAATCCTGTGTCCTAGCAATGCAGCTTCGGTGACTGCGAACTTGCATTTTTCTTTTTTTAGCTTCAGAACGTTACTGTCTAGCTTGAATAGCACTTGTTCCAGGCGTTCAGCGTGTTGTTCCTTGGTCGCTCCACTGATGAGGATGTCATCAAGGTATACGCTTATTCCGTCGATGCCAGCGATTGACGTTTCCATCATCCGCTGAAAAATCGCGGGCGCTGCTGAGATCCCGAACGGAAGTCGCGTCACCCTGTACAGTCCTTTCATCGTGTTGATTGTCAGTACTGCTGCCGTCTCATCCGTTACCTTTAGCTGCTGGTATGCTTGGCACAAGTCCAGCGTTGAGAAAACAGTTCCTCCTCTGAGGTTCAACAGCACTTCTCCTGTTGTGGGTAGCGGATAGCTGGCTTTTTTTGATACGGCGTTTACCGTGCTCCGGTAGTCGCCACAAAGTCGGATGGCTCCGCTCTTCTTTCGGACGAGTACCAGCGGCGTAGCCCATGCAGAGTGTTGGACTGGCTCAATTATTCCTTGACTCTGCAACTGTTGAAGCTCGTCTGCTACCGCTGACCGGAGCGCAAGAGGAACCGGCCGAGCTTTGCAAAATTTCGGTGAAGCTCCTTCCTCTAGCTCCAATTGTACTGGAGGTCCCGTGTATCCAGAGGTGTCGTCCTTGAACACATTAGGATGTCGTCGAAGGACTTCCTCCACCTCTGGTGGTGCGGTCTGATGCTGCACCTGGTTGATTCCTTTCACTCGGATGTGGAGCGCGTCGAACCAATCCCTTCCCAAAAGGCTGCAGCCAGATCCTTTCATCACCAAAAGCGGCAGGAGGTAATCTTTTGACTTGAAGCGTACCCTTGCTTGAAGTGAGCCAAGAAGTTTTAGGCCTTCACCGCTCCAAGTGCAGAATTCCAAGTCGTCTTTCGTGAGCTTGGGTGGATTTTTGGGCCAAGTTGAGCGAAAAGTTTCTTCGCTGATCAACGAATATGCAGCGCCAGAGTCAACCTCGAACTGAAGTGGTTTACCCTGAATCCGAAGGGAAACATGGAACTTCGGAACGCTCCCTGGCGTGTGTAGCTTGTTCAATTCATAGCAGGAACATCTAGATGAGCACGTTGGCTGTCTCACCGCTTCAGTCGCTGCTACATTGTGGTTAGTTTTCTTGTCAGCTGATTTGCCTTGCTGCTTTTTCTTCGCAATGCATGCTTTTTCGATGTGTCCAAGCTTTTTGCAGTAGCGACACTCTGTATTTTTGAATCGGCATCCCTGTGGGTCATGCTGACCTGTGCATCGATAGCACTGTCGATTGTTGCGTGGAGCAGCGTCTTTGTTGGCTGCCCCTGTCTTGTTGATTTGGAGGTCCTCTTTTTTCTTGATGCTTTGTTGTTGTTTCGAGGCACTCTCTGCTCGGATGGCGATATCTAAGGCACTCGAGAACGTTAAATCTTTTTCTGCGAACAGGCGTTGCTGCAGAAGCTCGTCGCGGATGCCGCAGACAAACCTGTTTCGCAACATGACGTCCAACGGCAGTTTGGTGTCCCGTTGTGGCGTTGCTGGTTGTCCAGCCGTAGCCACTGCACCGGCTGCCTGTTGCGACGGTGGTTGCTGCGATGCCGATTCTGGCGCCGTCGTCGATGTCACACGCGTAGTTGCGGAAGCCAGGATGGCGAAATTACAGTCACCCGCCAGATGTTTGAGTGCCGCAACGTAGCTGTTGATCGACTCGTCCGGTAGTTGGTCTCGCCGCTGAAACTTGTACCGGCTATAAAGCTCTGATGGTCGAGGGTCAAAGTGAGCGCCGAGGATTGTCACGAGTTCGTCGAACTCAACGTCCCCGGGTCCTCTGGGTGCCACCAGCGCTCGTACGATCTCGTAAGTTTCGGGACCGAAGAGCGTGAGTAGGAGTGCTCGCTTCTTGTCCATGGCGCTGATGCCATTCGCAACGAAGTAGAAACCCAGCCGTTCAATCCACGATGCCCATGACTTGCCTAAAAAGGCTTCCATTTTGCCTTGAGTAGACATGGCTAGCGGTCGGAGGTTCCAGGCGTCGCAGGCTCTTGAATTCTCGTCGCCAGTGTCGTATCCGCGTAGTAAGGAAACACTACAGCCCGAATACTCGTTGGTATATTTTCCAAGACATCAGAGTCTGGCTTGCGCCAACAGCCGCTCGCAGTTCTATGAGTTCGCGCGCTCAAAGATCACGCGACCCTCGCAGGCAAAACGATCTTCTTCTGTTTCTGCTCGAGTGGCGCCGCGCTGGACATCAACAAAAGGGAAAAGAAACACTAAAGAAAATACAAGAAAAACAATTACATCTCTGCTCACGTTATCTTTTTGGTCACGTGACTTATAATCACGTGATCAAACAAAAAATAAACCGAGAAATAAATTATCCCCTGCCCGGTTTCGAACTTAGGCTCTCATGATCGTAAAAATAGTGCGCTATTCGTTTCGTCGACCTAGCTCATTGACGTCAGTATAACTCGGCCAAAGGTAATGCTCACGCATTCTCACATCATGAAAGAAAGCTTAGGTGCCCTCGTAGTTTTATTTTTTTTCAAAATAGGGGTGATTTTTTGGTGTTTATTTGTTCTCTCAAATTTCGAGTTTTTCGGTGTCTATTTTTGATATCGACCGAAAATCGGGGTTTAACGGTGCCTATTTTTGATATCGACCGAAAATCGGGGTTTAACGGTGCCTATGTGGTAAGAGCAAATGCATATTTGTGGCGTTTCTAGGAGACGCAACATTATATGCACTATTCATTGCTAAATGGAGCACAAAAACAATTTCCAAAGAAAGAGAGCAGCCTCGCGGACAGTTCAGTGCGGTCGGTGTTTTGGTTCAACACAAACAACAGTTGTTTATAAAGGTTCCCTGCCGTGGAAAGCGCAATTTCTTTTCAAAGCAAGCTCAATACGGGTTCTTTCGGTTTTTGCAGATTTCAAGAAAAATCGTTCGGAGAAGATATCAAACAGTGAGCATGCCAGTTTATTAGAGCTCCATGGAACCCATCCCCCTCATGTAACGCATCTGCAACAATGATTTTGAGGCAAATAAACAAATTGTGATCTGCTGCAATGAAACTTGCTCTATTCATACCTATGCCTGTGCTTCGGTCGCTGTCACAGAAGGCAGGCCTCGTCAGACTGCGATCTTGATCGCTTCAGAGGTGACCGTTTTGTCTTGCTTGCTGGAGAGCTGAACACCGTTGGCACACTTCCTTGCCTGAGGTACGTCTTATTGTTCAGCTGGTAGAGGCAGTTGTCCGCAAAGTGCAGTGAGCACAACTTGGACCATCTACTAAGCTTCCAGTCTCGGCAGGGCAGCTTCTTCATCCATGCCTTGAGGAGTTCCGGATCATCCAGTGGGAACCTGTGATGGTATAAAGAAGCAATTGTGAAACTTTTTTTTTTTTTTGCATGCAAAGAGAAATGTACCAAGCCATCTGGAAAAGACTGTTCTAGGCACATTCCAAGTGCATAAATGAACAATCTGGTATCTTGCAGACTGACCACCTCTTCAAGTCACTCTGAGGAACAGTAGGTTAAGGCATGTGCTCATTTATTCAAATCGCCCTGTTCTCGAAAACTAGCAATAAGAATGCCATACTTTTGTAGGCAAGTTTTGCGGGAGGCATGAATCTAAGTGCAGTTTTGGCAGTGGGATCAGCTTACAAGCTGCTTTCTTTTTGGAGCACTATATATGTGCGCGGGAAGGCGAGTCACGGATCTTCTAGCACGCAAGGGGACGGAAGAGAAATGCACGCCACGTCAAACAGTCTCAACATGTTTTCATGGCCAGCAAAACAAACGGTGTGACCAGGTTGACTTGAAGAACTAAAAAACTTACCTATGATACGAGATCCCCAAGTCCTGGCTACCCCTGTTGGCACAACCAATATCGGCGCAGGTACTCGGCATGGTCTTGTTTTTAGGGTACCGTTTGATTATTTTTCTCGGTTAGCAAAGTGGCGGAGCAAGACGAGCTGTCGAAATCTGAACCGAAAAGACGCGCGCCAAAAGTCGTCTGCTATGTTTACGGACCGTAAATACAACGGTGATCAAATGGTTTGAACAGTTCAGATTATTTGTAAAAATCCATTTTTACCGCAGAAAAAACACAATTAAAGGGTATTGGGAATTGTAAACGAAATTCAGAAGGCGCAAAAGCGACGTCGTTCAGCGTCCTCCTTAAGCGTGCTTCAGCGCTACAAAACATTTGAGCGCGCATAAAAGTCGTGTGCTCTTTCTCCGTCGCTTTTGCGCCTTCTGAATTTCGTTTACAATCCCCAATACCTGTGAATTGTGTTTTTTTCTGCGGTGCCGGCTGCGGCAGCTGTTCTCATAACATCCCGTCAAATATGACGAGAAGGCGCGAGAGTTCCCACCTAGGCTGTCTCTGCCGGGCGTTGCTGCTCCCCATTCTCGCTGTTTTTGGCTTCATTACGTGAGCTGCACGTTGACGCTGCATCCCAAACGGAAAAAAAAAAAACAAAACAGCGCGAAGCTGATGAATGATTACGTAGACGAAAAAGAGGAGATTGCGATGATTCTTCTCTTGTTTTCCCTGCTTATGAACTTATGATAGAGGAAAAGGAGCAGCGAGCGCCGAAAAAACAGCGTCGCCGTCGGCGGTGGTAGGTTCGCCGACGATACGAGACCGCGAAAGGACGGGACAAGCAAGCTTACGGCACACTGCAGTCTAAACCCACCCCCTCTGAAAATTGCAAGATTTTGAGAGCACATACTTTGTCTTTATATGTGTTATCATTGTAGGACGCATTCAAAGGTCGTAAAGACAAAGATAATTCTTCACAACATCAATTTACATCTCCGCTGAGTATGGGGTGGTTGAAGTGTCTTCGTTCCCAACCATGCCAGCGGCACTGGATGCATAGATTTATTATAATGTACGCTAGAGGTTCAACTGGCGCTGGTGTCTATGCGACTTCCGGGAGGCAAATTTAAGCAGACAGCAACCAGTCTACTTTTCCAGTCTTCCTGTGCATTTCTATGGGAAAACACGCGTGCATTTTCTCTCTTCGCCGGAAAACAATACGAATTACGCTTGTTATTTAGGTCGTACCGAATAGTATGTACTTTTATTAACTTTGTAAAAGTGTAATTGCTTTAGTTATAACTTTTCTCTTACCAGTGACGGATGTTTATCTTGAATATATTTCAGGCTTATGCCTATGTCCCCAGCGGGTTTTCAAAGGCATTGAGGCATCTAAACAAAAATAATAGTTGAAAGGAGTGTGTTCAAGGTGCGCCAACATCGAGTATCGCCGAAACCCGAACAGGAGGTTTGGCGTGTGTGATTAATTTTGTTGTTAGCGATGAAGTAAACAGCCAACACTGGACTGCGAACGAGGAAGGCGTGGAAGCGTGCCGAGGAACTTGTAAGTAAAACACGACCGGGGCATATTCGCATCCCTATTTGCAATCCTGGGCATCGTGCTAATGCAACATAAATCTTCGATGCAGGCGGTTTGCTGCGCCTTGATCTGCGTAGACGACACTCGGAAAGCCACGGCGTGCACAGGCAAGTAATATCGTTTTTTTCTTCTTTTCTTCGTGAACGAATTTTCATATGAAATGACTTAGGCGTAACACCGTGCGTGATTTGTGATGACGTTTAATGACACCCGGCGCGAAGAAGAAACAGTAAATATGTATTGTGAGCTGATGTGACCTCCAGACAGGGGACACCGAGACCACGTCTAACAACCTTGGGCACCCCAGCGCGCTATTAGCGTGAAGAGCCGCCATGAGCCTCGTGTGTTAACGAACCTGTAACCCAGCCCCTTTTCTACCAAATTAAAGCCTTTTTACCTCTTTACGCCCGCTCCACCGCTCACACATGGCGCAGTCGACGCCCGCAACCTGCCGCAGCCGCTTTGCCCGTCAAGTAAGCCTCCCCGCATTTGATTGAGCGCTGTTGGAACGCCAACCACCACCTAAGCCTACTCTGCCTAGCCCATCAACCACGATGCCTTTCATCAACTCTCGTGTCGCCACCACCGAAGACCTTGCTACCCTGAATGTACAGATGATAAAAACCGAGCTGCAGCGCCGGAGCCTCTCCACAACCGGCAGCAAGGAGGAATTGATCGACCGACTTTTGGTCGATACCGCCCAAGAACCACCGCCAAACGTGCCTGCACCTTTGACGTCGTTTCCAACCACGCCAGCACCTACGATGTCATTCCCAGAAATGCCAACCTTTACATCAGACCCAGCAGAGAACATGCAGCGCATGACAGCCTTCCTCTATCAGAACATGGCCGTGATAATGACAACGATAGCGAGTCAAGCGAATCCAGTGCACCTAACGGCGCTAGCGGATCTTTCAGCTTCGTTGCCTACCTTCAAAAGAAGTGGCACCCCTACCTTCAAGCATTAGGTCGAAGAGCTCGAGCGCACTCAACGACTTGAACGATAGGAAGACCCAACTCTCTTGGCCAACGTGCAAGGAAAGCTACGTGGTGTCGCAGCAGACTGGCATATGTCAACAGGGCGACAACTTACAACCTGGACCATTTGAAAGGCCGGACTTCAAGATCAATTTGGTGAACAACTTTCGCTCATACAGTGGCACCAGAGAGTTGCAGCGATTACGCAGAAAGCCGGAGAGAGCCTGCAGCAGTAAGCCTTCGCAAAGCTGAAGCGCATGTCACGCTGTCCAGTTCACATTGCCGACAAGGAACGCATCGAACACCTCGTTCAAGGCATTCGTGACGAACAGGTAGACACATCCATCGCTGCTCAGCGACCCCGGACCGTGGACGACTTCCTCAGCATTGTGTCTGAAGTGGATCGAGCATTAGACCACACCCGCCTGGCCCGATCTTCAAAGTCAACAGAGCAAGCCTCAGGACGCCCCACGCCTCAAAGTTCCATCGCCAAATCTGACAGTGCCGTGAACTCCCCACAGTTTGTTCGATCATCTACCTTCTAGCACACCACACGTGTTATGCCGCCTCCTCGCCTCACCAGCCTACCGCCTCCTGACCAAGAATCAAGGTATGAGACCATTTCGACGAAGTACGGTGCCCCAGCATACAGACGAGGACGAGACTTGAGAGATGCTGTGTGCTACAACTGTCAAAAGAAGGGCTACCTTGCAAGCAAATGCACTGAACCAAAACAGCCTTTTCGTGACAAGCAGACAGTCCCCAAAGCACCAACGGCTTGTGTTGGCCGCGCTGAGGACTTCTTGTTTGAATCCAAGTTTTGATGTGCCCTAGTCACCGCACAAATCAAAGGACTGGGAGAGATCAGTGCCTTCCCAGACAGTGGTTGGAACGTCACCATCCTTGCAGCAAGCCTAGCTTCAAACCTCAAGCTGGAACCGTGGACCAAGCCACCTTTGCTTGTCGCCGGAGGAAGCTCTGTCATGCCCGATGGATCAGTCTTTCTGCGGATAACTATCGGACCTCTGTCTGCAGTTGTCCAAGCAGCCGTCCTTGAAAGGAATGCCCTCCCTCTCATTCTGAGAGACGACTGGTTCTACGCAGCCCAAACTGAATTGCATTTCAAACTTCCGCTCCTACCTGTGATCGCCAACCGTCAAACAACATTATCGTGCAGTGTAAGGAGGAACTCTTGCCAAGGATGTCGAATGCAGTAATCTTGACAAATTCTGCGTTGGAACGTTTTGACCCCCCGCACTCTACAGCAGAGCCACTCCAAGTCGAGTACGAGCCAAATGAAAACGAACCCTTGTGGAGCCAACTCAACAAGGCTACCTTGGCTCAAGTGGACACAACTCACTTCCTCGAGCCACCTCGAGACAAGCCCCTCAAGACCGTTGCCTTCAGACCAATCTGCTATCATTCTTGATGATAATCTGAACGATAGCTGCCTCGGAGCTCAGCTAAGCCACGAAGAACTAGAAACCGTGAAGAGCATTGTACAACGTCATGCTGGTCTTTTCAGCTGCAGCCCTGAGGACATTGGCCTCGATGAAGGCATTGAACACAAGATCAAGCTGATGCCCGACGCCAAGCCCTACTGGTTGACAGCCATACCGCTACACAGCCAGTGACAGACAATTCCTCGAGCGTCAGACAGCATCTCTGCTCGAGAGTGACATCATTCGCCCATCCTCTGGTCCATGGGGATTCACAGCAGTTGTTGTGACGCAAAAAGACAAAAAGAGGCTATGTGTCAACTAAATACCTCCGAACCAGATGACAGTGAATGTCCTGCAGCCACTCCCCCGAGCTGATGACATTTTTTATGACCTTGGCGGAAGCTCCCTTTTTGCAGTCTTGGACTTATGCTGTGCGTACTGGGAGATCAGAGTGAAAGATGAAGACCAAGAGAAGACCACATTCATCACTCACCAAGGTACATTCAAGTGGACGCGGATGAATTTTGGCTTGAAAAATGCACCGTCCGCCTTTCAAAAGACGATGCGCAAGATATTTTCTCAGCTGAAGCCCCGACAGTCCAAATCAGGTCTGCGCACATACCTGAATGACATCATCATCTTTGCCGACACCTTTTCGGAGTTCCTGGATCTTCTCGAAGAGACCCTCACTCTCCTGCTGCAGGCTGGCTTCAAGGTTTCCTTGAAGAAGTGCAAGTTTGCGGTTCCTTCTGTGAAGTTTCTTGGATTTCTGGTCTCTGAACAAGGCAAACAACCAGACCCTTCAAATATTGAAGCACTCCTGCAAAACCCAGCACCAACAACGTCGAAACAGCTACTATTGTGGCTCCAAACGGCCAATTTTTACAGACGCTTCATATGTGACTTTTTGAAGATTGAAGCGCCTCTTCAAGTCGCCATTCAGAACGTCGAGTTCCAGTGGACACCTGAGTGCCAGCAGGCTTTTGAAACTATTCACTCTGCACTAACGTCACCACCAATTTGGGCCACTTTGATGCTGACGCGCCTACGACAGTCGCCACGGACGCATCTGCTACAGCCCTTGGAGCAGTACTCGCCCAGAAGCGAGACAGAAAAGAGAATGTGATTGAGTATGCCAGCCGATTGCTCACGGAACCTGAACAGAAACTGCAAGCAATGTTTGGGAAGCCATGCCGTGCATTGGGCCATCACAGTGAAATTTCGACATCACCTATTGGGACGACGGTTCCATCTTCTGACTGACAACTGGTCAGTCGCCTGTTTGACCACGAACTTCAAGCCGTCGCGGCGCTTCACGGGAATGCTACTCGACCTAGCCGAGTTTCACTTCTCGGTTGAGCACCGACCAGGACGTCAGAACCATGTGGCTGACATGCTTTTGCGATACTCATGTGCCACACTGTCCCAGGTCGACACACTCATCGCAATACAAGCCGAAGACGAAACATGCAAGGCCATTCGTGCAAAACCTCTGTCAGGACAGGACACCCAGAACTTCGTTGTGGTCAACGAGACCCTGTGGAGAGTTGTGAATCCAGTACTGTGCACAATTGTTGTCCTGGCCAAGATGCAACAGCAGGTGCTTGAACTCGCTTATGACGCCAATGGACACATGGAGGTGTCACGCACCCTCACAAATGTCAAAGATGACGGCTACTACGAAAGAGTGTGTTGAAGCCTGTCAAGTTTTCCAAGCGCACAACCGGCCCACCACGCGATCAGTTGGCACGTTGTATTACATGCCCATTACAGAGATCCCCTTCAGTGCCATAGCCCTTGATCACATCACAATGCCAGGAACAGAAGAGAAGTACATACTCAATGTCATCAACTTCGCAACCAGATACATCGTCCCAGCAGCGGTGCCTACAACAACAAAAGATGTGCTGAAACATTTGCATTCGCTGTTCTACAGATTCGGAGCCTGTGATGACTGTCTCGCCGACCATGCCAAGTCATTCGAGTCCCACCAGTTCAGGAGCTTCATGCGCATGCATGGTGTGAACATGCACCTTTCAATAGCATACCGTGCAGCCAGCAACGGACTTGTTGAACGTACCAACAGGACACTTGTAACAGTACTTCGGAAACTGTGTGACGGTGATCAGTCACTTTGGGTCACTAAACTGGAAGAGGTCGCCTTTGCTGTGAACACAACCCGCCACCGAAGCACCGGATTTTCGCCCTTCGAACTTTTGTTCGGGTTCATACCAAAGCTGCCACACCAGAAATTCCGCCCACATCAGGCCTCTGACCTCAGCGAAAGACTTCTAGCACTACCAGACCTGCGAAGCGAAGCAGTTAGTAACTCTGAACAAGCTCAGGAAACACGGAAGACGATATATGACAGGACCCACCGCGATGCATCTTATGACATCGGTGACTTTGTATGGATACGAAGACAACCTTATCCTTCAGGGATCGGAGAAACTTGCTCCCAAATTCAAAGGATTATATCAAGCCATACGCAAGAGAACTCCAGTTACATATAACGTGCGATGTGCGACAAGCTCGACGACGACTACAGCGGACTCCCGAGTCGCTCAGGCAAGCCAAATGAAAAGATAGCGGCTCCCATATTTCGATCCAATTCTGGCCGAGTCGACCACTGCAGATCAAGCCCCTGTACACAACTCCGCGGGACTTGTAGCTGAACCTAACTTGGTGCCTTTGCACCAAAGTGAGGCCCCAGGTCACCCTCCAAACCAAAGACCGCAGCGTCATCGGACTAAAACCACAGCGATTACAGGACTATGACCTATCGCTGCAAGATTAGTTTGTTCTTTTGTTCCAAGAGGACTTGTACTTGCAAGTGGGGTGGGATGTGAGCTGATGTGACCTCCAGACAGGGGACACCAAGACCAGGTCTAACAACCTTGGGCACCCCAGCACGCGAGTAGCGTGACGAGCCGCCATGAGCCTCGTGTATTAACGAACTTGTGCCAGCCCCTTTTCTACCAAATTAAAGCCTTTTTACCCCTTTACGCCCGCTCCACCGCTCACAGTCTATATATATATATATATATATATATTTGCTTATTACAGAAGCTGAAAAGGAAAACGTGCCGCGCAGAATACATACAGGCATCGCGTTACACCGCATGCTTTTAAAAGCATGCACAACAACACCCCGGCGAAAGAAAACAGGAGAAACAAACTAGAACATATATGCACATTTTAGCATATCACACACGTTAAACATATAACATAACGATCGATGAAAGAAATACGACTTGCGAGATACACAGCACATAAATAAAACTTGCATATAAATTGTTGTTTCACAGATATATTTACATCCACTTGCAAGTTCTAGTAGAGTATGAATAAAAGAACAAAGCAAGGAAAAGACGCAAACAAGCTGAGTAAAAAAAAAAAGAGGCATGGTTTGAGGATGCCACATTACTGGTGGCAAAAGAGGACTCGTTTGGTCAAGCTATAGCGCACATATGCTCCACGGGATCTTTCCGTAATGGTGCGGGCCAAGTGTCGCAACCGCAGCGTGACATATTTTTGATGACTGCCTTAGCAAGTGCCACCGCATGCATTGGCTCATCATTGACATGCGCCTGGTTTTGAAAGCTCTCTGCATGTTTCTCGTAAAACGCTCTGTATGCGAGAATAGTCAACACAGTTGCACTGATTTGTGCGGTTCCAACTTCAGTGGCCACCTATGAAGATTTTTTCTGTTTCCTGCAGGAGCTGGCAAATGAGCTCGGAAGGGTACACAAGCCTGCCATTGTCCCTGATGGTAAGAAGGACTCCTGTCACGCTATCATCTAAGAACATACTCACACATGATGGGCAGCTCAGCGTCTTGGTGACCTGGCGGCTGACGAAGCCCCCAATGTACTTCACAACTTCAGAGGTGAACTTTGACAGGGTATCCTCGCCCAACCCATAGACCACGGCCGGATCATTACCCTCTTGGTCGTCCCTGGCGTCAAGAGCAGGATTGATGGTACCCTGGCTGACTGTCAGGCTTTCCCCTTCGAGGTCAGCAGCCACATTGGCGGAGTTGGGGGCTTGCACACCAGCGTGTACCAGCAGTTTCCTGTAGATTGCGGGAACTGAGCAGCTGATGGGTTATTGTTCCAGCCGCCCCTTTGCCGCACACAGCCGAAGAACATCTCCAGGTGGCCCTGGCTTGTCCGGTAGGAGCACAGGTAGCTAAGAGAGGAAGACACTGAGAGAAGTACAATTTGTTAGGAACATAAATCTTGTGCTCAATAGTCTGTTGCAGGTTAAAAGAAGCAGAACAAACTCTTCAAGAAAGCCCACCACTTTTTCACCTTAGCAGAATGAATGTTGGAGGAGGAGCCGAGTGGAGAAGAGAAAACCAGCAATCTTGGTGAGCGCAGAGCTTCTGGAATGGTCTTTTTCTGCTTTACTTAGCCTACAGCAGACTATAAATGCGATGGAGTATAGTTACTGTTTTCACTTGCACTAACCTGATTTCACCACTGGTGAGCAGTTGAGTTGCGAGGCTTGCCACACTCTTCAGGGTGAAGGCAAACGCAATGACAGACATGCGTCTGCCGTCTGTCACTGCAGGTTGTCCGCCGGGTAGCTCCAGCTGCATGAGGTTCTGGCCTACCCGTTCCATCATCTGGCTTCTCTCCTGGATGTTGGCCTTGTTGAAGGGACGCTTGTAGGTATGGGCCACAGGACTCCGTGAGTTTAGCAGGTCAAAACACCTGGATAACATGCAAAACCATTGTTTTCCACAACTAACACATGGAACATTAAATACAGCCTCACTACAGCATAAACACCAACAATGGACTTCAGATCTTACTTATTAATGTCCTGGATGAACTTGCATGTTCCCGCACAGTTAAGGGCTGCTGAGGGTTTGAGCAGCCAGCTTGACCTTCATCTTCTGTCGGCAGAAGTCGATGTGGGCTTGTGTGAGTTTGTTGGCAGCACGAAGGCCTTCAGATGTTTGCAGCTCGTGCAGCTGCTCAATGAAGTGCCACTGGATGTGCTGCAAATTAATAACCATTGGAAAACATATAATTATATCAACTGGAGTATTTCCTCTGGTAACTTTAGCATGAAGGTGTAGAGGAACATTTGGAGTCAGTGCCCACACGTTAACTGCTCTGGTCTCTCGTAATCTTCCTGAATAAGTATTCTATATCACTTACTAAACTAATGCAGTGCTTGCAAGTAGCATTTTCGTTTTAGATTCGTCTTTTGAAGCTTTACTATATCTGAAAAGGCTAGCACAGAGCATGTGGATCCTGACTCCCAGCATGCCTCTGAGTATTTGCGAATTTTGAAAATGGGCTACTGCACAAGCACTGAACCATTTGTGTTTAGTATTGCAATTTATAATTTGTTTTGACGTGTCACTAAATATTTTTAAGCTAGTTCATCTTGTCATCTAGGACAGGGCACTACATACTTCTTAGTTTGTTTCAGACTGCTTTTTCTCTGACTAAATTAGGTTAATTTTATAAAATTATGATGTCAGGTTCGAAGAGTCTGCACGTTTGACATTAGTGTGTTGGTTGGCATCACATTAAGAAATGTTGAAATGGATACACATGCAATGCAAAATGGTTAATTGGTCCTTGTTTTACTCCGTATCTTCAAATGGTTGCTTTGCAACTGCATTTTGAACGCCAAAACTGGAACATAATAAATAAAGGCTGAACCTGCACTCCGTTTAGTGGCTCTGTGTTTGTTTTCGGTTCTCGGGGTTCAAAGTCAGTCTTCTTTTTCTGATGTAGTGGGACTTGTATGTTTTAAAAAGCAATTTAGCTACTATTTACCGCATAGGCTTCTGACTTCAGCACCTTCTTGTCTCCAAGCAGGTTACGGAGAAGCTTGAGGGCATGGCAGGCATCGAAAATGAAATGCACCTCCTCGGTGGGTCAAGTCGGGTACTCGAAAGTCGTCTTCATGTTTTCATAGCTTATTTCATGAACATGGCAGCCAAGCAGCTTTGCCTCGGTGACGTTTGCACCCAGTTCATCGCACACCACAGCCTTGACGTGAAGACCGCCATCTTCAAGGGCGACGATGCTCTCTTCAAGAAGGCTCTTAAGAAACAACCCTGACACCCCATTTGTCAGTAAATAGCCAAATGGAATTTTCCAGGGTGAAGCGAGGCCTACGACCATGAAAACCAAGGCCTCTGTTGCTATGGGAACTTCGTCAGTCTCGCCTGGGCCAATTGCTTGACCGAAATCGACGTACCCGATGAACCTACCCTTTGGGACATCCAAGCTTATTTTTTTTTTATGGACATCCCGTCCAGCATGACGACACACAGCTTCTCCCGTTCAGAAGAGTTTTCATGTCGTCGCTGCAGCTCTCCTAGTGCTTCCTTGGCGAATCCAGGCCACCCTCCAACAACTTTCAACTAACACCTGAGGGAGCTCACAGAAGGTAGGGGGAAGAGGGTGCTGACGTAGGCGAAAGCTTGGGGCGAGTAGTAGTGCAGGGTGGCTGCGAACTGCTTTGTTTTTTTTGGTGTACCTTCTGCCGGTCATCTTCCTGGTGGCGTTTTTTCCAAAGCCCTTCAGTAGTTCTTGCGGGATTTCCCCAAATGCTTCCACTCTTAGTTGGAGCTCATCTGTCAGTGCATGCTCCTCCTTCAGATATACCAAAAGAGATTGGAGATTTCGAACTTTTCGTTTTTTTTTTTCAGGGTTCATTGCATTATGTGAATTTTATTTTTTTGCCGAGTATATTTTCTTGTTCATACGACGTCGTTTACTTTTTGGGGACTCTCCATCGAAGTAGGTGTGGTCACTGGAGCATGGTCTTGGTGCTACGTCATCAGCGATCCGTGGTGCTGGACGCTTCCTTGGTGCCTATAAGAAAGAGAACAGTAGGTATACATTAACGCATACACACTTTGTTCTAATGTATATGATCTAAGGACTGGAAATAAAAGCGACACTACAAACTCCTCTGCTGCTATACATTAGTTCTTGCATTTACCACAATGACGCATGAAGCTCAAATTTTAGAAGAAAAGCATGCGTCCTATTCACTACTGAATTCAACCTACTTGCAGTTCAGTATATATGTACATACCTTGACAGAACCAACGGTGGGTGCTGCATCTTCCTTGAGTCTTGCTTTCACATACAACCCATCCTTAAAGCACTGGAGCTAGAAGTGCCGTGAGCAAAGGACTTGATCTGCGGCAGGAGTAAAGTTGTCCGGACATACTTTTAACCACTTCTGCAGAAGGTTGTCATTTTTTTAGGGAACCTGGAATATCAAACGCAGTGCTCCAATGCAGGCCATATATGTACGAGCGGTCGCGCTCTATAGTTTGATTTTTAGTGATATGTTGTAATTAAACAAACATGATTGCTACTTACGTGTGAAATGATAATCCTGAGGCTCTTCCTTCACGGTTCTTGCAATCCAGCGCTGCGCACAACCTCGGCATTCCCGTATTTTAGCGACGTGAAGCGCTTTCGCCTCGATCAAATTTAACCAAGCGAGCGGGAAAGCAGAAAGCAGACGACATATCAGACATCATGTAATTTTGATTGGATCTGTTATCCTTGGAAAAGTTTGCAATCAGTGAAAGAAAAAAAAAAGAAAAACAGAAAACTTATGCGGGCTAACAGACGGTATTAATATTATTATTATTTCATAAGTTGCGGCCGCCTTTGACCACCCCCGCCGTACCGGGCACCGGTAGCCACTGGGCCACCAGGTAAGGAGTATAGTGTAGGTGCCTCCCGGTATCTTTGAATGTCTTGGAATATATGAACATATATTGAACGATGCCACAAGACAATCTTCGCATTCACGCATTCGAAAAAGAAAAAAAAAAAAAAAACTTTATTCGCAGAGCTGATACATTGAGCCATTGGAGCTGTTCCCGTTTTTTGCCGTGAGCTCTTCTGACGTGACACCTAGCTCGAACCATCTGGTTCGAGCTAGGTACCGTGCGCAAATGCTGAGGACTGACTGCACTCGACCGGGACTGACCGAAAGGCGCGCAGGAGCAAAAGCAGCCGCGGGTGCAAAAGCGCGGGAGAAAAAGCAGCGAGAGGCGCGCGGGAGCAAAAGACGCTCGGACAAGATGGCGGCGTCTGCTGCATCACCGATGGCCAGCGTTAGCGACGCACTTACTGTTTCGGAACGCAGGGGGAGGTATCCGCAAACAATCGTAGCATCAAAAATTGCAGGACGGGCCATGTTTAAGGGTTGGAGCTCACATTATAACGATCGTAGCCCCTGTTACAGCACGTCGTGGAAGCCAGCGGTGACTCAATCGCCGCCATTGGTGATGCACTCGCCATGCGACTTTTGACCGTTGTCCTGGCGTCCTTCCCCTTTGCATGCTTCGAAACGTGCTTTGAAAGCGTTTATATTTTCTTTTTGGTTTAACTGGAATGGAAATAGCCGCGTAGAACGTTTCAAAAATTTTTCCAAAGACAAAAAAAGGTTTATTCTGTCTTCTTTTAATAATAATAATAATAATAATAATGTTTTATTTTGCACCAAAAATACATGATGCAGGAGGCCTGCAGAAAAAGCTGTCAGATAGACAGCTTGACAAAGCCGAAGGCCCCCATACTGGCAGCGTCGGGGCAAAGATAAGGTAGTAAACTATAGAAAAAGTGGAAACATAGTGACGATTCCTTTCACACAAAAAAATACAGAAAAGATAATAAACTATACATATTTGAAATAGAAATAAAAATGAACACCCAATGATGAATCTGTTTACACACAAAATATAATAAACTGTACATCATAGAAATAAAATTATCATAGAGTGACAAGTCGTTTGATTCACACACACAAAAAAGATCAACAAAAATAAAATAGAAGTTCCTGGAAACAAATTATACCCCCCCCCCCTCTTTTTTTCAGTATAAGAGTTTAAAGGTTTCTGAAAAAGTTACGCAGTTCTTTAAAAGAAATATGTTCTGGCTGAATATTTTTATCATGTAATTTATTTAATAATCTTGGTAATTTGTTTTGTATCATTTCTAAGCCGTATCCTGTTCTACAGGTGTCTATTTTCCAAGGCTAATTTTTTCGTGTGTTGTGTACTGTAACATGTGGTTTTAGTTTTGCCAAGTTTCTTAAAAGGCAAATGTTATTTCTTGTTTCTTGTTTATATTGCTTGCAGAGGCGGAAATCATACATTTTTGTTATAGGCATTACATTATATTTTGTAAATAGGGATTGTGTGTGATAATGATTAGGCACCTTTTCTACCATTCTCAGAAACCTTTTCTGTAATATATGTATTTTCAGCAGATTTTCTTGTGTTGACGAAGCCCAGACTAAATGACAGTAGTTGAGTCTTGAAGAAAATAGTGAATTATATATTAAGATCATAATGTTACGTGGGAGTATATACCTATTCCGATATGTCACGCCGAGGATCTGCGACAGTTTAGTCATCACTGAATTTATATGATTGTCCCAAGACAATGTTTCTTGAAATATGACGCCTAATGTCTTGAAAAAGGGCACGATCTCGACAGGAGCAGATTTTAAAGTAATCGTTTTGCTTGTGACTATATTCTTGTTTTTACCGCGAAATAAAATTGCTTTTGTCTTTTCAACATTTATTTTTAAACCATTACCTTTTGCCCAGTCTTCTAGCCTAAGTAGAGTAGAATTCGCAAGGTCAATTATTTCATCGGGTAATTTGCCGGCTAAAAGTATGCTGGTATCCTCCGCATAATTAATAAGTTTGGCACTAGAAGAAATACTTACGATGTCATTTACACACATATTAAAAAGAAAGGGGCCCAAAATGCTGCCCTGTGGTACGCCCGAAGAAACATGTAGACGGTCCGATAGAGAGTCATCCAAGCTAACGATTTGGCTACGATATTGTAAATAGGATCGAAAAAGGGATGTTGCTATTCCCCGAATACCATATCGCTCTAGTTTTTGTATGAGAAGTTCGTGATTAATATGGTCGAAGGCTTTTGTAAAGTCTACAAACAGACCTAAGACTAGATTTCCTTTTTCTAATTCGGAGAGAATGTGCTCTTTCTGAGCAAGTAGAGCAAGTTCTGTACTGAGGTTTTTACGAAACCCATACTGGGAGTCGATTAGCAGGTGATGTTTTGTTTCAAATTTATTAAATCGTTGAAGAATACCTTTTTCGAATGCCTTTGAAAGTATTGGTAGAATAGATACTGGTCTGTAATTTCCCATGTCATTCCTGTCACCTTTCTTAAAAAGCACTGTGACCCGCGCAACCTGCATTTTTATTGGAAAGACCGCCTGACTAAGGCAAAGATTAAAAATATGCGTTATGCATGGCGCAAGAGAAAAAAGAGCATGTTTAAATGGCTTTACCTGCATACTATCAATATCTTCAGCATTACTATTTTTCAAATTTCCAAATATATCGATGACTTCCTCTTCACTTACATGTTCAAGAAAAATTGGGCTATCATTGTGTGAAACATGTCTAAGATCGGTATTTAACGTTAGTTTATCCACAACGTTTACAAAATAATTATTAAAGCTATCCGCAAGTGGTTTACCGGATACTTCAATACCATTTAGTTTCATTTTATGAAGAGAGTCGCGGGAAGTCTTATAATTCAAGACAGAATGAAGTCTTTTCCACATCTGATCAATACACCCAGAAGCAGAACCAAATAAATTGAAAAAAAAATGATCACGCCTTGATTTTTTTAAGTCTTTATCTAAGCGATTTCGATATGACTTGAACTCCTGAAGTGTTTTTGGATCTTTAGTCTTAATAAAAACGTTGAATAGAATGTTTTTCTTTTTTATTCTTGCTGAAAGCTTCGCTGTTACCCAGGGCTTTCGTGTTTTCGTATTTTGTTTTATACGTACGAGGGGGAAACTAGATGCATATATGGGCTTCAAGTTATTAAGAAATTCTTCATAAGCGTCGTTTCCATTATTTGATCTGAAAACGGAATCCCAAGAAACCTCGGCAATTTTTTCACGAAATGTGCTGAGATTTTTTTCCTTCATTTGTCGGATTAAGCATGTCATCTCTTTTAAGTTTTCTACGTGCATGTACTTTTGTACATACAAATATAGGCAAGTGGTCACTTAAATTGTAAGCAAATACTCCCGATTTAGTTCGGTCTGAGCTTATATTTGTAAAAAAAAATATCAATTAGAGATGCTGAAGTTTGTGTTACTCTTGTAGGAAGATTGATCACGTTAGAAAGACCATGGGAATTCAACAAAACATCCAGCCTCGTTTTCAAAGAGTCATTTGCTAGCATGTTTATATTGACATCTCCTCCACAAATCAAATCGAAATTATTTTTATTCACATAACAAAAAAAATGTTTCCAAGTAATCTAAGAAGGGCGTCATAGTACCATTCGGGGGACGATAACAAACAGCAAGTATCGTATTCTGCAATTCGAGTGCCAGAAACTCGTAATCACTTGTAATGGCACAAAAAGTTTGTATTAGTGCACAATTCAAAGCCTTTTTCACTAATATACAAATTCCACCACCTCGACCGCTACTGCGATTTATGTAAAAAGTATTGTATGAAGGAAGACGGAAAGTATTCGTGTCATCCGTGGACCATGTTTCGGACATTATTACGTCAAAGTCCTGATCTAACTGTTCAAAGAAAAGTAAGAGGTCCGATTCTTTATTTTTCACTGACCGTACGTTCAAATGAAAACATTTGAAAGATTTTAAATACGCTTTACCTACATATTTCTCAAAATTGTGTGGCAGCACGTAGGATTCATTGTGCGTACACTTCGTGTTTACTAGTTCTTTTGTTGTTTGTTTTGTCCCTTTTTAACTACAGTTTCTCAAGGTCGGAAACAGAAAAGATCACCAGTGGTCGTTCCTCGTCAATCTTGCGCACAAGAACCCTTCCGTTGCTGTGCCACACATACTTGAAGTTATTTGCCTTTGCCCAGTTTTTTTGTCTCAAACAACAAATCACGCGTTCTTTTTGTTAGATTTTCCAGTACGTATGAATCATCACTAGAACTGCGGATTTTATTTTTGTTTTCCAACCAGAGATCTCGTTTAGCTTGCGTCGCGAAACGACAGATTACGACCGGTATCTTACCTTCCGAGATGGCAGACGGTGAACTGCTACAACGTCACTTTCCACAAGTTGTGGAAGTTCGATATGCGCCGCTATTTCATTTATTTTCCCTAGCAAGTCTTCCCTTGCCGTTTGTTGAATTCCATGAAATTCAAGATTTAGCCGTCGGCTCCTCCATTCAAGATTATCGACTTCGCTGCTTAGTTGGGCAGTTTCACCCTCCCGCCTCTCGATCATTTCTATCCTCCGTTTCAGATCCAGGACATCCCGCTCGTTACTTTCCGTTCGTTTAAGAAGGTCATCGAACTTTTCACTCATGAACTGATTGGAATCTTCCATACTCTCAACCGTTTCCTTTAGAGGAAGTAGTTGATCGAGCTTGTCGTTGATAGTTTTCAGCCATATCCGTATATCCTGCACTTCCGGTTCATCGGCTGGTTTTTGAGATAGTTGCGACTGTGACTTAGAACGTCGGCATGTCGCACAACGCCACGCTTTGCGATAACTTTCGCCCTTTGTTTTAACAGTGTTCTCTGTGATTCCTGCGCATTTTCCAGTGTGGTATCCAGATCCACAATCACTGCACGTGATTGGCCGATCTGACGCAGCGAAAACTTCATTGCACACAGGACACTGTTCATCCAGACCCATAATCACACTCAAACCACACTTCAAATCACACTTTGGCAGCAGCAGCAGCAATAGCAAAGAGAACAATGTTGTGTTGTGAGAAACAGGCGAAAACTGACCTGCAGTGAAGCAAGACACGTCTTAGATTGCTGCTGGTTTCCGCGCCGCCACTGCTACCAGTGAAGTGTCCGAGCCCGGTTGCGTCTTTATATAACTTGGCCCCAGCGATGACAGCGCTAGTGGTAGGGGCGGTGTTGATTCAGTCGAGAGCGCCAGCTGAAGGGGTGGCGACAATCCAGATGACGGCACGTGTGGGCTCCAGGTGGGCGACACAGCGACTCGGTAGTCCAGATGATGACAGTGCGGGCTCCCGGTCGCTGACTCAGCTGATGTCATTACCAGGTGATCTTGTTTGCTTTTCCCTTCCTGCAGTGAAGCAAGACACGTCTTAGATTGCTGCTGGTTTCCGCGCCGCCACTGCTGCCAGTGGCGGCGCGGAAACCAATTTATTTTTGTATTCTATAAAACTTGTGTTGTTGTTTTTGTTTTCGCAAGAGACGATACGTTTGCCACGGAGACGCGCATGCGCGATGTGGGACAGTCTATGCGGTGAAGCGGCAACATGGCTGCTGGGAGCCTATGGGGACGCTGTTTTATAGACTGTCACAAATAATTACTGTGTGTACCGTTACTTCTTAGTAAGAGATAGACTCCTTGGAAAGTTTAGCAGCAATATTGGAGAACAATATTGGTGCGAAAGCGGCACCATATTTGTAACATCACTCACGGTTGAGATGGTCACTGACCAAACGACTCCTTTCATATGATCAGTATAAAAGGCGCATGGGTAGCCTCTGGGTGTGGCGATTGATTTAGTGTGTCGTCGCTGCGTGTGTGTTGTGCGTGTGTCATCTGTGTTCTAATTCCTAGTCTATGCTAAAATGTGTAATACGTGTGCGAATCTGAAATAAGCGTTGTCCATATTTGAATGTAATAAGCGTGGAAAAGATCTACCCCAGCGATAACATATTGTTTTTGCAAATTTTGGATTGGACGTTGACTAGCGCCACCTAGGTGTGTAAAGGTACACTTTACTAATAAATGAGGTAAGGGCGCAACATTTAGTCCCAGTGGCCTAAATGCAAGGGTGCAAAAGTTAGTCCTGGAGGTTCAACTTTGAGGGAGTAACGGTAGGGGAGCAAAGGTTGCTCCCGTTACCGTTGCTCCCCTAGGGGAGCAGTGGTTGTGTCAGCGTACTTGCTCCCTTGAGGGAGCGAGTCACGCTCCCTTTTTTCTTAGAGTGTGGAACACAAGGTCTGCGCGTTTCCTCCTCTAAACGTCATCACTAGCAGATCTTCTCAGCGCCCCTTAGCTAGCCCGGATGAGCACCATCGTCTGCTCCATCGACTGCTTCAGTGCTTTCTGTAGCAGATAATGAAACACATGCTCACGCCAGGTGTCTGTTGCTGTAGCATATTATGAAGTGAGACGTTAACGTGGAGCTTCAAATACATGAGTGAAAATGCTTTACGGCAGTGCGAAGGGCTGCAAAGCTCTTCGCTGGACGCTGTACGCTGCCACTGGATGCCATTTTTGAGGGCGCTGTTTATACTCCGTTCACACTTAAGGGGTACTCCGGCGATTGCTTCATGGTCCCCGATTTGCTTGAAATTTTGCTAAACTCGCCAAACAGCATCGCTAAAATAGTATCCCTAATATTAGGTTAAAATAATTTTTTTTCGCGAAGTTATTGAATTTACAATTTTGGTCCTCACCGTGTTTTTCAAACTGAAAGTCTCTACTGGCAACAACGAAAAAGTAACGTCAGTGGAAGGCAGGGGTTCGCTTTTTGGACTGTAGAATTTGTTCCCAACTGATTTGAAGCAGCTTCATGGTGTCAAATGAATGCTTTGGAAGCTCGCTCCAGGATCCGCGCTCCAGCACCGAACAAATGATTGGCGTATTCTATTTTTTAGACTGTTCGCTCGACTGGCAAGCCTGCCCGCCACTGACGTCACGGCACTGAAAAGTGCGGGTAAATTTGAATGTTGGTTTTTGCATCATTTTCATTTGCCGATTTCGCAATAACTATTATGGATTTCGCGATACTAAATAGCATACCGGAAAGGGTAAAGGCCGGGGAGTCAGGAAATATAGTTATACCGCTGTCAGACGGGAAAATAAATGTCATTTTGATAGAATGTCAGTCACCGCTCGGCGAATCAGCTCGTGATCCTGGTTCTGCACGTGGCGCGTGCACGCGCCGCGTGGCGTATTAGGCACGCGGATTGGCCGAGCTGTAATGCCATTTTGCTTAAATGCCATTTAACGTGCCCGTCTGACAGGGGTATTAGTTGAGGTAGCTCAAAAATCGCCGGAGTGCCCCTTTAAAGGGGCGGTGCAACGATATTCAATTGGAATGTTTTTCACTTTACACGAGCTTAGTGGCACTAGTGGGACTCAAGAGTACTCGCACGCAACGCCACTGACCAAGAAACTCCTTTGATGCGCTGTAATTTCGAGGACAAAACCGAGCGTTTTCATTCAATCTCTCCTTCGCAAAACCTGATGACGTAGCTGGGCGGTAGCAGTACCGCCCAGTGACGATATTTGAATGCGGCTCATAGATTGGACCCGAGCATGGCGTGGGCACTCGATTTGGGCTCGTGATAATTGATAGCTCGAGAAGCATTCGGGTAGTGTCCTGTGTCCAATCGCTGCAATGACGACAACAGCCGAACCATAACAATATCTGGAACTCAGCGCGTGTCTTGTGCCTTGCCGACCCCAGCGCGTGGATATGATCAACATTGGCGGCATATAATCGGCTCCAGATCACGTGGCCGCTTGTTCTGGCTGCGAGTTGAGGGGGTGAACGCTGCTCGTTTTTCTTTATTTTTTTCTGCGACTTCGATTGCGTTTGGTGAAAAACAAACGGGTATTTCACAGGTCATTAACGTCAGGGATCCGTTCTAAGCGGTATTTGCGCAAAATACAAAAATCGTTGCATCGCCCCTTTAAGCGGAGAATGCAGCCAACGCCACAGGCGCGAGAGCTCGAGGTCGCTGCTTTGAAGCGCACTTCCGTAGAACGAGCGCGCGCGCTAGAAATGCACGCCTCACAGCCGGTAGCGCATGCTAGCTCGCGCTCCTGGCCGAGGATGTGTCCGCATCAAGGAGGTTATAATGGGCAGGAGGTGGCGTCCCTATCCCCAATGCATGGAGCGAAGTGCAACGGAAGTAGGCGTGGCCACGAGCCGCGACGAGCATTTTTTGACCAATGGGAAGCCTAGTGAGTGGGCGCCACCATTAATTTCGGTGCAAACAACCGCCTTGCGATGACATTTCCGTGGCAACGCGATTGTGTGCACCGAAAGTAATGGCGGCACCCACTATTATTTGAAACAGCGCTTAACGGGAGACTTTTAAACCGGTATGGTCGGAATTGGATGAGATTATTACAAACGAACGCCTGGTTGCCCAGCAGAAAGTAAGTGACTATAGAGCTGAGACGCTCTAGACGACGCACCGACTGAATCGGTGTCGAACAGGCGAGATTTCGAGCCCAACACTTGCCTGACCAGTAGGACTAGGAAGTCGGCGTGTAGCGGACGCTCTCGACACCGCGCGACCGCGCCTGGAGCGTCGTCTCAAACGAGTCGTCGTAGCGCGGCTTTGGAAAGCGATCGCGAGTCAGTCATCGTAGGCACGAACGCTGAGAAGGCCATCGCGGGTTGAGAAAGCCGTACAAATTCTGCTTCGAGAAGATGTTGGTTTCACTTCGCCGTGATGAGTATTCGGGTTCGCATCGAAACATCTTTTGGTGCGCCGATCGAATCGAAAGCCAGCCGCGACAGCGAGCAGACGAAGCAGACCGCAGGCTCGGAGCAGACGTAGCCTAACGACCGAGCGGAGAGCAGACGATGGGAGCATGGCTGAATTTAGTTTGGATGAGAGAGCGTCGGTGCGCGGGGCAGTCTGGGATTGGGTTGTTCTTCCGGCGTCGCTGGGAATGACGTCATGCCGGGTCCTGCCCTATTTAAACGTCCTTGGTCCGCATGAACGTTGCAAATGAACTGGAAGCTCGCTAAACTCTATTTTACCTTGGCTGTGTTCCAAAATTTACTCGATCCGACTCCGGAGTAAAGTTTTCGTACCGTGGCGTTCCAAAACTTACTCGAGCTTACTCGATGACGTCAGAACTCGCGTTCCAGAAGCGGGTTATTTACTCCGGAGTAATTACTCACGCTACCCTCCTCGATCGGGGGGTAACGTCGGATCAAATCGAGTAAATACGTCACGTGATCTGCTCGTCGTCTGCTTTCTGCGCTGACAGCCGTCAAAGCTCGCTTGCACCGTTGGTTTTGGTGGCGGACGTTCGAAATGACAAAGAATGACGTGCAGCATGTGTGGTTATTGCGATTTGCTGTTTTCAACGCACGAATTGACTGCATTACATCCATATATGGATGTAATGCAGTCAATACGGGAAGGTATTATACATGTTATTATGAGTGTGCGAGCGTAAACGGGAGCTTCTCCGAATTCTCGTCCTCGGCGTTGGAGGGAATGCCGTATTCTCACGTTCAAGGCTGAAAATGTTTGAACGCAGTAAATGATAAGGTAGTATTTTTGTTTCCTCCAGAGTGTGTGTAATGAGAGGATAAAGCTTGTAAAGCTGTGAAGGCTTCGATGATTTTATTGTAATCATATTCGCGTCAAAGCGAACGTCAGTTTCATATCATTCTTGAGAAAGCACACTCGCGCTGTACCACTACACCGTGTGGAATCAATTTCTGCAAAACATAATCCGTGTAAATTACAATGCGTGGAATATATGCGTTTAGGGCGATCGCGCTGATTAATAAAAACACCTTTTCTCATGTCTAACTGTAAGAAGTAAGCAATTTTTATCTCAATATACAGCTCAAAAGGAAGGTGAGTTAAAGGAGCTGGTGGATCCACCTAAAAAAAAAACGCGCCGTCATTAATATTATCGTCTCTTCGAGTGCTTTCGTCATGATCAAAATGATCGTCTGCTATTTTCTGCCATCGCTGCTGTGTTTTCTTTTTGCCGTAGCCCAAGACGAAGCCAATCCGCGTAGTATCCAGGTTATTATCCCGGCCGTTCCAAAATTGAGTCGAAGATCGTTTACTCGCGATGTCACGTGGTATTACCCTCTGACGTAGGAGGCAGGTTACTCGGGTAAGATATGGAACATAGCCCTTATGATGTACGGCGGGAAAGGCTACAAGCGCGAGCTCCTTGCTCTGGGGCACATCTCGGCGGCACAAGGTCTCGTGCATTAAGTGCAGCCGCTAAACGCTATGAGCTCGTGCTTCTAGCATTCGCTGCGGTACAACACAAGATGAAGCGGAGTATATCAGATGGCGCTCAGCAGTCGCGCACACTAGAGTTCCTGTATTAGCGGCGAGATGTTTTGGTGGCGCCCTCCTGTGGTTCCCCCTTGTGACGTCATTACCTTGCAAACAACAAGTTCGATGGTGTTTGTTATTAGCATGGTGGAAGCTTGAAATTATTGCGCTCTCAAAGGAACACCGCCAACACCGTCAAAATTAAAGTGCTTCCATTCCTCTTATTTCCGTCGATGATAAATCCCCTTTCCGACGTCATAGTCAGCGTTCGGCCAATCATGGAAGGCCGACCACAGCGACGCTTTCGGTCGCGCACGGGGCTAATAGGCTCCCTACGGGAGCCAGAGTTGCGCGTTCACGCATGGCATGTGGATCCAGCTCCTCACGTGACTGAATTCGGCGAATAGCAGCGCCGCCAGGGGAGTGCAGCTGTACCTTCCACCGTGGTAAAGCGAAACTAGCGACACGGTGCTTTGCGGCAAAGTGGCGAAAGAAGGTCTGGGGCCAGACAAATTCGCACAAGACTCTCATGAGATGGCGCCACCTTAGTCAACCCCCTCGCGTACCCTCCTCCTCTCTCTCGCTATCTTCTCTCCGATTCCCTTTTTTTTTGTTTTTTGCACTCGCGGCCGACGTTTGACACTCTCGGTTTTCGGTACTGCGCGCAACAGCGCGGCGGCACCGAAAACCGAAAACGCCTCGGCGCAGACTACGCTGCGCCGGGGCGATCGAGTGTAGTCTGCACATACAATCTTTGAACACATAAACATTAAGAACGATCTCACCGAGGCAAAGAAAGAAATCCAGGTGATGGACTTAAATGCATTTTTATTTGATACTCCTGGGTTAGGCCACACTCTCAAAATAAACTTTTTACATAATGTTATCTACATAAATGTATGCAACACCCCTAGGTGAGCGAGTATTAAACGAAGGAAGTGGCGAAAAACGGACAGACGTACAAATATGGGAACTGTAAGTAACACAGAATGTAGAACTATTATTCCACAAGTTTTCCACTCAAATCTGCTCATTTCTTTAATTATTAGAAACGTTCCACAATAGAAGTACAAAAGTGATGAACACGCAAAAAAAATTGTTCTATACTTCGTTTCACCAAGCTTATGTGCGAGCGAAGGCAAAACTGGAAGCGCGAGCACGGAAGCTCCGTGCGTTCAGGCTTTGCTCGAGCGCGCGAGCTGGGGAGAAATGCAAAAAGCGCTGGTCTCGCGCTTCTAGCTTTGGCTTCGCTCGCAGATAAAGTGAAACGAAGTATAGAAGGACATAATATGAATATATACATATCAATATGTGCAAACTTCTGGTCACTATACAAACATGCGCACGCGCTATGAACAGCATAAGTCAATAAATTGAACTCGCAATGTGCATTATCTCTACTCAGTGTTCTGAATAGCAGGAATGCGGTAACAATTCAAAATACTGACTGCGCAATTAGCGAAGTTTATGAAAACAGCTCATACCTAGAGAGCTATTCAAAAGTCTATATGATCACTATTCTAGGAACATATACGCATTAAGACTCTGCGCGTAAGTAACGTATTTACAAGGGTTTACAAGCTATATACAGTGATTTTACGAATTGAAACACGACGTCGAGTCTCCAGACCGCATGTCAGATTATGAAGTGCATTGCCTTCATTAGGGGTTGTGCACACCTCCTGGATATTGAACCTCTCAAATAGGGTGTCCCATACCTTTTATATATTAATGCCTGTAAGTTGGCTCGGCCTCAACAATAAAATTTGACGAGGGCTACTACGGCTTGATCAAGTCAGCACCGACAAACGCTTCTTAGGTTCTATCGCAAAGCAAAGCTGAATGGTTTATATAAATGTTTAGACAGCGTGATGTCAATCTGCCGTGAAATGGGATGTCTCTTTTTGATCTAGAAAAGAAGTTTGTCAACACATTACGACTGCGAACCTCCGGTCTTTAACATGTATCTCAAGCAAACACATTCCATACTTACAGTACAGTGTGCAGAAACAATAATAAACTGTATTATTGATGCGGTTAAGGTGCAAACTGTTCCCTCATTTTTGTGCTGGTATTTTAAGAGCACGCTTTGTGAGGAGTTCCCTGTACAACAGGCGAATATGTCAACGTAGGCGCACATTAACGTAAGGACTGAGGAACTGCTTCGCGCATTCCTTGGTACTAAAAGTGTTCTTCGGAATGAGGAACCAGGAAATGTACCAGGCGTTCAGCAACCTTCGGCAAGTGAATGCGCTCGTTGATCTTCTGAGGAAAGCTTCGTTCGAGACACTGAAGG
>JABSTQ010009526.1:0-233548 GCA_013358835.2 Ixodes persulcatus | reverse complement strand
AAGCTTATGAGGCGAATCCCAAGTCAAAGAAAAGAAAATGTGAAACCCTAAAATCTAAATAATTATTTTATATTCAGTGCAAGCAGTTTTCATAGCATTATTATTATTATTTTTTACATTGCCGTACGTGTGCTGTGTCTTAGTGTCGCGAAAGCTACAGAGCGGCATCTAAGTTGCTTGTGTTTGAATTGTGTCAAGATGGATACAAGAACAAAGTATGGATACACGAGAATATACAATTTGAAGCTTTGAAAGGTAAGAGAACTTATATTCACAGCATCTATTCGTGGTGTGAATGAACGCGGGTAGATGTGTGCATGAAGCTCTCACAGCTGCATGTGTCCCTTACTGAAAATTATGCTTTAAGTTTGCTAAGTTTGCCTGCACTCGGTTAAATCAAAACTTGAGCGCTTTGATCTAGGCGGCGTCTTTGCCTCTTTTTTGTATCTTTTCTGCGCTTAATTTTTCGTCTTCGTGTCTCCGTTTCGGATTAATTACGTTATGAAAGACATTCCCTAGTTCGCCTGCAGTTTTGTTTTTATTATCACATGTTTACTTCTGGTAAAAAATACATTGAAACACATTAAATTTTTTCGTGCTCCAAAATTCCACATTTTTTAAAATACTCTTCTTTTCATTAGCTTCACATTCGAATTCAGTAACCGCACATGTCATCACCAACATGATTGCTGCTGTTAGGCATTTTGGCGGGTCCCATCACCTACAATAACGTTTCAGGGCATTTACTTTTTGTTTGTTTGTGTCTTCAAACTCCTAGAGATAATTAAAGCACCCAAGATTTGGATGCCTAAAACGAAAACCCATCTCTCTCAAAACGTCGTTAACCTTGTTCTTTCATATCATAACAATAATTGTACGTCCTAATATGCTGCCCGTGTAACAAAATATGTTTCCCAGTCATACAGATATTTATAAATCCTTTTTACTAATTAACAAACGTTTGGGTTAATAAAAAATGCCATTCTACGTCGGTAAATCTATGCGTGACGCCTTCAGTCCAGCGCTTTTACGCGGCGCTCGCCAGCCGACTCGTGTGACGTCACCGGAGGAGCGCTGCGGCCTTCAGCTCGAGGTGGTGTTGGCACTGCTCGGATCGAGAACGAGTCTTGTGTCAGCGTCCGGCAAGAATTGGGATCAAATCACACGCTTGTCGCCTAAGAACACCATCGAGCAACCAATGTTGTTCGATGGTGTTTTGAAGTTCGCTCGATTATCAACTACATTTTTGGTATCAGTGAGTAGATTCAGGCAGATGACTTGCTTTGCAAAGATGGCGATGCTTTTTTTTTAGCTCAAATTAGGAGTGGAATTATAACTGCTGCTTGTTTATGCATTGTTTCAGGAAATCTCAATCTTCAAGGTGCGTAACAAAACACCAACCTCAATTTGAAGTCGACACAAACTTTTTAGTGACGGGAAAAATACGAATTAAGAGAGTTTCCCTGTCATTTGCGAGAGGTAATCTGTCCAACTCTATTAGTGGCGAGATGTTTTGGTGGCGCCCTCCTACGGTTCCCCCTTGTGACGTCATTACCTTGCAAACAACAAGTTCGATGGTGTTTGTAAATAGCATGGTGGAAGCTTGAAATCATTGCGCTCTCAAAGGAACACTGCCAACACCGTCAAAATTAAAGTTCTTTCATTCCTCTTATTTCCGTCGATGATAAATCCTTTTCTGACGTCATAGTCAGCGTTCGGCCAATCGTGGAAGGCCGACCACAGCGATGCTTTCGGTCGCGCACGTCGCCAATACTCCGTTTCACTTTAAGTGCGAGCGAGGCCGATGCTACACGCACGAGCATGTGGCAATGCTTGCACTGCACGAGCACGCGTGCTTGACAGGGACGCTGAAAGCCCGGAGCTCGCTCTTGTAGCTCCTGCTACGCTCATACGAGGAATATAATTTCATGATACGCTGCAATATCCCCAATATTTAAGACTGTGCTTACTATTGGGAGCGTGCAACACCTGAAAGGTGCACTCCACTCTGCTTTAAAAGCTAATTGTTATTAGCCCCGAGAGCGAACACAAGCGTCGCTGTGATCGGCCTTCCACGATTGGCCGAACGCTGACTATGACGTCGGAAAGGGTTTATCATCGACGGAAATAAGAGGAATGAAAGAACTTTAATTTTGACGGTGTTGGCAGTGTTCCTTTGAGAGCGCAATGATTTCAAGCTTCCACCATGCTATTTACAAACACCATCGAACTTGTTGTTTGCAAGGTAATGACGTCACAACGGGGAACCATATGAGGGCGCCACCAAAACATCTCGCCGCTAATAGCGCCACCAACGACAACGTCTGCATATCGCAACTCCAGCACGCCGCTCGCCCTCTCGCGGACAAACGAAGAACAAGGGGAGTGGGGAAGGCAGGCGACGGGGCGGAGATTTCTGTGTTACAGCACAATGCAATACAATATTACCACAGTGTTGTGCCTGTTACCGAAAATAAGTAAGAGATAGCGTTACTCGTTAGCATGCACAAAATCTAACGCGTTACAGCCGTTACCATTTTGCAAATGTAACGAAATACCGGTATCGCTACTTGCCATACTAGCGGACGTTACTTTTACGTTAGTTTGTCGCTACTTTGTATTTCAGTGTTAGTATATAACAGCTGTTTATAATAAACCGCCTTCATAAACTTCAACAACAATACACTTGTGCAGAGTGATTAATTAATTATTTATTTATTTGGTACTCTGCAGCGCCAGAGCATTACAGCAGAACAGAGGAGTGGGGCACAGATTACATTTATACGTTGGGAACTCACACAAAGAGCAAAAGCCAATGACAAACAATATAAATAAACAATTCAAAACGATACACAATAGTAACATTTCAAAATTTCAATAACGCCGACAAATACTAACAAAGAAATTCACTTAGCATTGATCACGCTATTAGAGGATTCACACTCGGCAGGATGTGTAATGATATCCTCGAACACGTGACGCTTCGCGAGCGCGATTCAGTCTAGAACTAAACCTTGCCCATAGGTACCTGCCTGGGAAGAAGAAACCGCTCTGAAAATAACAACCGGATGCACGCCACGCGACGAACGCAAAATATACCTCTTCGTGTAATCAAAGTTGATCCGATAAAATAAACATTATTTTATTCTTTCACAAACCAACGTCGTATTTCCAATTAATCACGCATCAGCCCCCGGCCACCGTTGACACACTTGTTTTGGTTTAAAGCGTGGGAACGTCAACGCTTCCGAACTTAAGAGTTCATGCTTTCTCTTGTTGACAGAACGAGAATTTATTTGTTTTGAAAAGAAGGATGTGACCAGCTGGAGTAGCTAGGGGCGCCTAGGCAAAATTGTTCGAGCGGCGGCAGACTGTTAACTTCTGAAAGGATGTCTCTTTCCAGCGAGACGGCTGCTCAGACTACGACGACGGTGATATTAGCAACTTCTATACAAAGACTGCACCAAGGATGCTTAGAGGTTCCGCGCCGCGATAATCTCGCTGATTTTGGGCCCAGTCGGGGGAGCGTTAAAGGCCGGTTCTCACATGAAGCTAATCGCTGATGTAGCGCTCCTCACGTGTCGTCAGCTACTTATCGTCTGATATGAGCAACGGTTTTGACGGTGCCATACAAAGCTGGTGAACGCTCCCGTCAACACGCGCTTAGCGCGAGGTCAGCGCTATATGCTTGTAGCGCTCCGCTGCATGTGTGAACAGGCCTTAAAAGTGCCTCCTGAAGGAGTTTGAAATGACGCTGCTTATACATAACTTTGTTGGTGTTTCTTTGCACTTTTATGTAGTGTACAGATGACAATTTTTTTTTTCAAACATTCATGCGGCCATTTTTAATCAAAAGTAACGAGTAACGGGTAACCTAATTTGATAAGAGATACCTTAAATAATAACGACATTACATTGCTTGTTATTCATTTGGGATTCTGACGAGTACGTTAGTACGTTAGTCAAACAACTAACGCGTTACCAGTAACGTCGTCACTTGTAGCGCGTTAGTTCCAACACTGTGTTAAAGAGAGTGGCCTTTGAACATATTTTTATTTTTTGTGTGTTTTAGGGAAAGAAACAACTACAGAATGACCCTTTAATGTCAACTTCAACTTATGCATTTCTTTGTGCAATAATCAGTACATAAGTATTATTAAAGATTGTGCGCGAGGCAGTTTTCTTTGAAAAAAGGTGCTTTTCCATATATGCTCATCATCGTGACGACATTTTATCCTGTAATGCCCACACACATTATAACATCGGCACAAATGGTAATATAATGTTAAAATACTCCTGCTTCAATGTTTTATACTTAACGCGAAAACCAAAGACAAATATTGCATCACAAAAGGTAGCAAGTAGTACAGCGCTGCAATAATATATATATACTACGCTTGAGCTTAAAGTAGACGACAGAGCGTTACGAACAACAGCATATCGTGGAAGGTTTACCACAGTGCTAAACATAGTAGGAATTATCTTAAGATAGCGATCAGAATTCCTAGAGCGGTCTGCCGGAGATATAACGCCAGTTTCGTCTCCTCCAGGAAAAAGAAGAGGAATTTGATCATCATTCTGGTCTGTATGTTTTTAGCGGCGGGTGCAGGTGTCATCTTCATTTTCTTGTTTCCAGGTAAGTGGTCTAAGTATATGCGAAGAAAAAATCTTAGGGCGCAAACAAGCTGGTGAAGTTTTAACGTTTTAGACATAACCCCGAGACTGGGGGGAAAGGCAGAACAACACAACACGAAGTCTCAAACACAACTGCAATTCAGCTCTGTTTGAGACTTCGTGTTCTGTTGTCCGTTCTTTTTCCCCCGTCTCGGGATTTTGTTTAAAATGTTAAGAGTATGCCTTTACTAAAAGCCCACTGAGTGGCATTTGTTGGAGAGGAAACGGCCTCTCGTGCTTCGAACTGTTTCACCCGTTCAATGCCTGCCTCTTGACGCATTTTTGATTGCTGCTTCTGGTGTCGTCTGGGTTCACAAGATACACTGAGCTTGAAAGTAATGACTCTTCACCAATCTTGGTGTTTAAAAAACATGATTGCTGGGTATAATAAATTTAATCTTAAATCGCCGAGAACGCTTCTTCGTGTCCTCCGGGAAAATGGTGAACGCAAATTTCGGTGACAGCAAATAATGATCAACAAGGAAAGAAAATAGTGCGCGGCAGAACAAAACAATTATGCCGGAGCTTTCTGCCACCCTGTATAAAGCTGAGGCAGCATGAATTTCGAATCGTAACAATCGCAATTATTGCCCGCTCTGCAACAAAATGGCGTCACTTAAAAAAATATCAGGCAACGATAGGCCGATTCTCTAAGCTTCTCTAGTTTGTTTTGTACATGAGCTAGTATATCTGCTTCAGTATCTCAAATCATTCTGCTACCCAGTGTATTCCGCGATGTTCGTGTCAGCTCTTTTGTATGCAGCAATCCACCATTTTTGTAAGAATGAACTACGCATGCCCACCGCTCCTCCTCTTCTCATTGCCTTCCTCAAGTGGTTAAAAGACATATCAGCCATTTTGCTCAAGTCTGCGTGCAGAAGGTGGTCAGGCGATGCCCGCTCATTGAGGAGCGATTGGATGCTCCAACTACACTGTCTGAACGGGAAGTCCTGAGCCCGGCTTCATTGAAAGCGGTGCAATGATTTGTGTTGGTAGTACCACACTGTTTCAAGTTGCACCAATGTTGGTTGGCAACCTGAACACAGTCGACCTCATGAAACGCGAAGGGCACGCCGCGCTACCTTATCTGTTATATGATCTGCAGTCGACCGAGTACACAAAAAAAAAAAAAAAAACTAACCAAACCACCATGCACACAACTTACGAAACAATCGCGGACATACTTCAAAGACGCGCAGAAAAAGATCGCAGTCTTCGGCAACTACAGGCTACGGTTAGAGCCATGATGTCCTCCTGTTTAATTTTATGTCATTTTTGTAGTATTCTGAACTTTTATGGACTATAGAGAGCGCGCCAGTTCCTATAAAACTGGCTGTCGATTGGATGATCGTCGCAGAACAGCAGCACGAGGTTGAGTCTGCGACGCGTAAGTAATTCTAATTTTGTGAAATACGAGCAATGAAAAAGCCGTACCCAACACCTCTACGTTGGGAAGGAGTAAGCAAGCACGCTTATTCTGCAGCCAATCATCTAGGAGTTAGAAAGTGGAATTCTCACAACGTGCGTGACACCACCATAGCTGAAAGTTGAGAATGCTGGTTGCTGATGCCGACGGCACACGCTCACAAAAAAATAAAATAAAATAAAAGAACTAAAAAAAACATGGCGCCGTGGCATTGTCGACGCCAAGAGCTCGTCGCGGGAGAAGCTTTCACGCCTTCTAGTTAGGAGAGTAGCTCAAGTTTTGAGCAGAGCTCCAGGCAAACAAAATATAATATTTTTATAGGTCAGGTTTTCAACATGCGTCATTACGATTTCCTACTACAGTTTTTTTATGTTCCCTTTCAACAGTATCAGCGTAGCAGAGGTAAGGATTCTAGCACACTGTAGCCGAGGCTACAAAAGCGAGCTCTGTGCTTTTAGTGTCCCTTCCAAGCACGCGCGCTCTTGCAGTGTAGCATCGTTCACGGGAACATACTTCTGCGTGTAGCTACGGCGTGGCCACCGTGGGCGTGGCTAAGCATGTAAAGGACACATGCTTGCTCACGGTTGCTGTAAAAGAAAGCAAAGCAGATAATGAAACTGAAGGAATGTTTGATGCAATGCTGAGGCCGCAAGCTGCATGATTTGTTTTTTAGTTAATTGTTTTAGACGATTTTTACCACGCATGGGCAGGACTCTTGTATTCAGAAGTTGCTCGTGCATCATCGGAATTACAGCGCCGCTTTGATGGTCGTATCGCGTGGATGGTACAGCCAGCATTCCATGGTCGCGTCTTCCGGACGCACTCGCGACTCCTGCTTGAGAGTGATGGGCCTCTCCACGGAAGTCAACAACTACTCACTGCGGCCACGTCGGTTTGCTTTCAATGGTCTTCGCGCTATTCATTTGTAGTAGTTGAACGCGCTTAGGAATTTGAAGGCTTTAAACCGTTCTTAGGTATATGGACCAGGTTAGTCGACTAGGTAGTCCCGAAGCAGTGCCCACGATACCTTCAACAGATTTGTCGTTTCATTGACAAACAAGGGCTCTTTCCCGTCACCCAAGGGATCAAGAACGCGTGTAGATCCCGAATAAGTAAATTTCAGAAGGTACCGCAGTTAGTGCTCGGCGGAAAGACTTTTAAAGTATGCGCTACTCACTGAGAGTATTCAAAACCAATAGCCAACCAGAAGTAAAACACTTGCCCCGGAAGTTCTGCGATTATTTGTTTTCTTTACCTCCGCAGACCCTGTATAGAATTCTATACAGGGTCTTTTCGCCGAGCACTAACTGCGGTACCTTCTGAAATTTACATATTCGGGATCCACACGCGTTCTTGATCCCTTGGGTGACGGGAAAGAGCCCTTGTTTGTCAATGAAACAACAAATCTGTTGAAGGTATCGTGGGCACTGCTTCGGGACTACCTAGTCGACTAACCTGGTCCATATACCTAAGAACGGTTTAAAGCCTTCAAATCCCTAAGCGCGTTCAACTACTACAAATGAATAGCGCGAAGACCAAGTGCATACTGACGGAACAAGCGCTTGTTCCGTCAGTGTGTACTTGACCTTCGCGTTATTTATTTGTAATATGCATATTCAAGCAACGTAATATCGACCAGAAACGAATGACTGCTGCAATACTAGCAGCAATCAAGGAAAAATACTTGCTTTGGATACAATCAAAGCTCTCCCCCAGTTGCAGCGTGCTGCGGTCGACTTTTAAACAGAGTAGAAACAAGGTGAATGCCATGATACGTCTCGCCAAACGAGTTCATTTTCGAAATAAATTTAACAACTCTCGTTTCGACATTAAAAAAACGCGGTTTTTGATCAACGACCTGAGCGATACTAAGAAGTCCTCGGCTAGTGATAATTTGTTTTGTTTTTTCGCATTTTTCTTCTGGTGAGCAAAGTGTTGCCAATGATTTTAGCAACTTTTTTTTCTCGGTTGTCGAGCATCGCCAAAACACACCCAGACTCCTGCTCTTTACAAAATAATGTGTTGAATTCGGCTTTCTTGCCCTTATTTTCCCCAAACGACCTTAGGTCAATTATTTTTAGCCTTAAGCCTAACAAGGCTGCAGTCATTGATGGCATCTCAATTAATGAGTTACGGAGGCATTTTGACGTACTTAGGCATGTCCTCCTTTCGCTTTTGAATAATGTTATCTTAAGTGGAATCATTCCGATATAAATGAAAACTGCGGTAGTTACTCCGCTTTTCAAGGGTGGTGCGCGTAAAAACACAGAAAATTACCGACCTATTTCAATTTTGCCTTGTATTAGTAAGGTGTTGGAGAAACATTTGTACATTTCTATGGAAAGTTTTTTATACAAACACAGTATTCCTTCACCTTACCAGTATGGGTTCATTCAAGGTCGAGAGACACAGACGCTTCTAGAGGATTTTTATGATATACCAAATTCAATTTTTGAATGAAATCAGGTTGATTGCGCACTGTTTTTGGACGTCAGCAAAGCATTTGACAGCGTGTGCCATTGACTTTTGCTAATGAAACTTTCGAAATTAGGATTTCGTGGCTCCTTTTTAGTACTCCTTGAAAGCTTCCTAAGCGATCGCCGACATTGTGTTTCAATTGGGCATTTTCAGAGCACATTTTTGTGAATGAAAGCTGGTGTACCGCAGGGATCAGTTCTGAGCCATTTATTGTTCAATATTTATGTTAATGACCTCCACAACGCTATGACAGTTTCGTTGTTTCAATATGCTGACGATACGGTTATTTTATCGATAGCTACCAACTATTTAGATGCAATCTCTTCTCTGCAAGGTGCTGCGATTAAAACTATGAACTGGTTTGCAACTAATTTAATTATTGTTAATGCTTCGAACACGCAGCTCATTTGTATTCATAACCCCTTGAAAAAAGTTAGGCCCACCTATTCTTTACTGCATGCGTCCGATTATTTTCGTGTGCTTGTGAACCGGTAAAATATGCATCAACTGTGAAGTATCTTGTTATTTGTATCGACGATGATCTTTCCTGGAACTCCCACCTTGCTTATATTTGTAAGATTTGTTCAGTGTCTTGTTTGCTGTACAAAATTCGATACACAAAATCATTATCGTTAAAAAAAGGCGAATTTTGATCAAATAAGCTGAACATCTTTCCAGGGGTAAAGGTTTCCGAGGATAACATAAAAATCTTGTGCTTCTTTTTTGCTGATCCTAATTGATTCACAACCTAGAAAGCATCTTGAAAAATGACCGCATCTCCACGTGGTGAATGATGTTGATTGGGGCGAAGCTCTGGTGGTGCTGATGATACTGATTTTATTGTTCATAAGTAGTGCTGAGGGTGCTGATTTTTTTTATTGCTCATAGGTAGTGCTGAGTTCCGGGTTGCGTTTCGACTTCATTATTACTGCTTTATGGTCGGTGAAATGCAGAGCCTGTGGTTCTTCTAGCGGATCAGCTTGGATCCGCTAGAAGCCGTGGGAACGCATCTCCACCGCTTAAGTCAACGGTCCATGTAAGAAAGAGAATGTGTGGTATGGAACGTGGTTATATACGCATTTGAGCATTTGACCGCAACGCCCTCTCGTCTATAAACGTTAGCAAATGCATGCAAAGTTTAACGCGATTATATACGCATTTGACCGCAGCGCCCTCTCCTGTGTAGACGTTGAGCGGCTACATGCAACGCTTCATCCATGACATCCCCAGCTCTTGAGTTACTACCACATCACAGAGCCACCTACTCGTCCCGCAGTCGTGGCCGAGTGGTTAAGGTGATGGACTAGAAATCCATTGGGGTCTCCCCGCACAGGTTCGAATCCTGTCGACTTCGCAAACACTTTTCGTTTTTTAAGAAGACAGATGGGATGGCAATCGATGTGAGCACGGACGGACGGACGGACGGACGGACAAGGCTAGACCCTAAGGAGCTTCGCCCCTAAAAGTATTGGCTGTAAAGCTTCAGGGTGTATAGCGGAATATGCTTGAACACATTACCATCGGTGAAGTCCTTCAGTACACCAGGCCTTTCAGGTAACGGTTTAGCGCACCGAGTAATCACAGCTGCATTTTCCAACATGGCCTCAAGCGTTCTCAGGAGAGAAATAGGCCTCTCTGTTTTCCCTCTCCAAATAAAGAAAGATAAAGAATTTTGATTTGATTTGGATCGGTATGTAGTGAAAAGTCGCGTCTTTGTTTTTTGTGTTCTTCCCCAAGAGTATGGCGACAGGTGCTACGTACAAGGACGGTTCCTTAAAGTAAGAGGCACTGCTGTGTGCTGAACGAAACGCACCATACTGGGCTCTATGCAGTGCTGTAACAGGATCAGCTTCAAACGCTTCATCAGTTACTTTAGCAGTGTCGCTACCACGTATTCCCTTTCACTTGAGCTTTTCTTTTAGGAAGGAAGACATGACCGACACGTTAACACTCTGAATGGTATAGATAGCCTCGCTATAATTTGAACCGTGGATGATAGTTTCAGGTACAAAAGGGCCAAAACGTCTCTAACGCGGTCATTGCGCGTTTCTTGAATGGCACTAGACAGCGCTGCTCTGGCCAACATATCACTCGATTCCTTTCGAAAATGTCAGATACAGGCCAGAATGAAAAATGCCGGTTTCGCCTGGACCCGAAATTGGGGCACCAGTTTGTATCCAGCCTGGAACCGCAGAGTTCCAGGCGGGATACACATTGGTGACCCAATTTCAGACCCAGGCGGTGCACCGCCGGAATTCTCGCTGCGCTCACCACTGGACTCTACAAAAGAATTTCGTGCTATGCCCTTAGCCATTACAACTGAGAGATCGTCGCAATTTCAGGCCCAAGCGGACTGGGTCTGAAATCGCGACGATCTGTCGCTTGTAACGGCTAAGGGCATCGTGCGAAATACTTTTGTAGAGTCCAGTGGTGAGCGCAGCGGGAATTCCAGCGGCGCACACGGTCGTCCAGGCGTCGTCACCAAACACGGTGCACGGAACACACACACAGCATGCACAAGCACAGTATCCAGTGTTGAGTGCATTGGGAAGTTACGGCGGGCAAGCGGTATCCGAGTTGTCCAAGTATTGTCACCAAGCACACCAGCGCCAAGCGCATCCAGATGCCGAGCCAAAGTGCAATGGGTCGGCAGCTTCACACTTTATAAAGATTCAAAGCCGAGGTCAGTGGGTATCCAACCAGGGCAACGATGGGCGCGTCAATATCCGTGCGCCCGCAGCGCGAACGTCGCCGCCGGGCTAGCGCCGACCGACAGTCCGACGAGAGCGAAGAAGAACCTAAACTCTCGGAGCGCTGCCGTCCACTGCAACAGACAAAGCGAGGCGCGCGCGCGGAGAACGCCCGCTCGCAGAGCCTGCGTAGCGGATGCGCCTGTCCCTAACACGTGACCTGCGAGAGACCGCGGAAGTTTCCCGCCGACAACCCCCCCCCCCCCCCTTCCCTCCCCTCCTCCAGTCACGCATGTGCGCGCCCGCTGACTGGGAGCAGACCCTACTGGAACAAGGGGAAGGGATCGGATCCACCCTTCACCTTGCGATTCCAGTGCGCTGCGTCACACTGAATCCGACTGGTTGCACCCAGAATCGCGCGGATCGGAACTGTCCTCAAGTTTAAAACTGGAACCGCTCCGATCTGACATTTTCGTACGGGATGTGCTTTCGGTGGCCTGGAGATTGACTGCAACCGTCTCGGGCACAGGGTTACAGACATATACTCGGACGTCCGACCCTGGAACTGTAGAGAGGCACTTTCCATGGAAGCGTGAAAGGTGGTAAGAAAAAGGTGCTTTGTTTTTGTACTTTTTGTTGCATGCCTGAACTGGGCACTTAACTTTTAAACCTTCGCCAATGTAGGATTTCAAGTGCGCAACGAGAGACTTATAATCATTGCAACGCTGGATGCAGGTATCCACACTCCAGACTAAATCACACGACCGAACATTCACGGTTATACAGCCTTCTTGCTCTGCACATCTCACTTCTTCGTGGTCGCGGCACAGGTGATTATAGACTGTGCCAATTTTACTGAACGAGTTGCTGCAGTCTTGAAAAGGGCATTTTACATAAAGGTTGTTCGCAGTTTTGTGCAAAGCGGCGTACTTGAGGAACGGGGAAAGCGTGGGGCTAACGTTGCTGCATATACTGCAGTCGTACATTTCTGAAAAGACCAGAATGGCATTGAACAATAGGGTCATCCAGAGTGAACATAATCGTGGTACGGTCACGCCACACAACGCAACATGCTCCTAGCATGGTAAGTAGGCCTTCCAGCCGCGCTAATCGACTGACATGCATGACCCACTGCATCTTGCATCTAGCTGTTCAGCAGATTTCAACGTATTCTTCAAAGCTAGAAAGCGCAGACACCGCTACAAGCCATAGGGTGTTCTATTAAGCTCGACTGGCTCTCAGACACTCAAATCTGCATTGATGTGAGCATGCGGAAATGCTCCCATCACTCTTTTATGTGGGGCAAAGGTTTCCGCTCAAATGTCGTTTTCTCGATTTACGTGTAGCGAATGCACGGGTTCAAGGATCGCATAAGCGATTGGTTCTTGCGCACCAGCACTCGCGTACTTCTGCTTAAGGAACTCGGTGAAATTTCGGATATTCACTAGCGCGATCTTTCATGGGTTGGGGGGATTTCTAAAACTGCCTTCCTGTCCGGATGCTTCGTTCCTCGCAAGATCCGCGCAAGACACTGACTGGCCAATGCATAATTCGTACTGTACGACGTTTGAATACCTCTAGCCTGGCGTCCAAATGACACTTTCCATAGGCACTTTGTTAAGGCAGCTAGAAAACGCGCGCGGCCCGCCCGTAAAGTCGGAAAACATCTCGAGCGGCATTATTTTCTTGCCAAACGAAACATGGGTCTTCTCGCAATTCTTCGCGGCTTATCGCAAATTAAACGAACGAATTAATCTGAAGCGGTGCATGTATTCACGTCCGATGCCACGCTTTCGCGGCCCCGCTATTTTCTTCTACACATACAAACATAGCTGCTAAAACAAATCAAGAAAATCCCAAGTGAAGGTCGGTGGGAACGTGCCCAAGGGTACCCAAGACCGTCCAATGGCGTCTTTTGGCTTTGGTCATCGTTGGAGGTGTGTCCCCCCAAACTGGAAGTCTCCCCCGCCTCACCTCTGGTGGCGTCATGTCGCCTCCGGAAGCTTCCTACCTCCATTTCTGCAACGCCCGTAAGACACGGCCATGAAAGCGGCGCGTCGACGTCCCCCATCACCTACGTCCGTCTGCTATTTCGCCCCCATCTAAAACCGTCTGTAACGTTGCCAAGAGGGGACCATGCCAGTGGCGAGCTTGCGTTTCATTATGCACGAGCCACGGTCTAATTCACGGGTTCGTCGGCGCCTGTTCATTTGCGGTGAAAAGGGACAAAGTAAAAAAAATCAATAAAATAAATATGTGGTCCTTTCAGCTGTTATGTTCTTGTTTTTCTTTTTCCGTGGCAACCGCAAGCAAGGTGGGTGAGCGTTGAGACTCGACAATAAAATACTTTCATTAAGAGGTGACGTGCGCTGCAAAACTTGGTAGCTACTGGCCTTTCGAAGAGAAATGACGGGAACATACCTGAACAAATTTGACGCGAGGCCAACGCCCCACTGCCTTCAGCCGATTAAATGGCTTGAAGATCCTTACTTTGTAGGTATTTTCTCAGTATTAAAACCATTGTCGCAATCAAGACGGTTCCACGATTCACAGAGCGGCGAGGTCGCTTTTATAGGTCCCAACATCACGCGCGAACGAACAAACCAAGACAGGCGAGTTCCAGTACGAAAACAAGCCCCCGCACAGCACTTCCGAAGGCGTGTACATTCGACAGTTGTTTGCTGCAAACCACTTTGGATGAGGAGATCTTCCTCTAAACACCTGAAAGAACGCAAAACGACTCGCACTTATACCATCAGACTAGCTCCACGAGCTACGCACGTCGAGAACGCCGTAAACGCCGGCAGCCGGGTTGGTTATTATTTTAAACCAAAGCAGAAAAAGGCAATCTGGGAATATTTCCGAGAAACAAAAATGGCACTATGTAGATTATGTTTTTCTATAATATAAAAATATTGCCGATTAAAACACTATTTATGAATGGAGAAAGAATTTTTACAATCAAAATTTCTCACGTCAATCATCTCTTCACCCAATAAGAGATGTAGGCACGATGCAAGTACAAGGCGGGGCTTAGCAGGCTACGATCTCCACATTCTTAACCTAAATTGCGTCAAGTAGCGTATTGTCCCTATTTTTTTTTCTTTCTTGCCATGTATATTTTTAATACTTGTTTCCTCGGGGTCTTTTTTACACATTTCTTTTTAATGTGTCCTTTTGAGGTTATGAAAAGTGTTCCCAGGTAATTCCACTCGTGGATATCTCCATCCAGCACTCTTCTCTTGAGTAATTAGCCCTTTAAACTGGACAATAGTATGATGTTGCGTGGAACACACTTCAATTTTCAAGGGAAAAAGGGTGTTAAATTATGCTTATAATTGGATATATTATGCTCGAAGTGAACTATTGACAAGGACAAAGCAACATACATGTAACCTTCGTTATTGCAGAGATGGTCACCCTCGAATGAATGTCTGAATTCTCGGTTATATAAAGCGGTGAAGTAGTTGACTGTGTCGTGACTCCCCTCTCGTGCGTGATTCTTTGCGTGCGATTTGTAATATGTCTGTGCATCTCGCTTGTAAACTTGTTGCTAGTCTTGTCTTGCCAAAAATTGTCCTGCTCGTTTTACCAAGTTTTATTGTTTTATCAAAGGCAGAAGGTGGTGTGACATAGTGTTACTACTAACACATAATGTGCTTATATGCTCATTTTTACGAAAAACTGCAACCTCGACCTGATTAGCCCGGTCGGTGTAGAATCAGGCTGGGTATTGCTTAGCCCCATGTCCAATCAATGTCGGAAAAATTCTTGCATTTGCGTTTTATTGATGGTCCTTAAGTACATATATATTTCAAATAACGTTAACCTACTCAGTAGGTTATACTTATTTAAAATATACATACACTTAAGGTCAATCAATAAAACACAAATAAAGGAATTTTGTTAAAGTTATTGGAAATATATATGTACTTAAGGGCCATCAAAAAAACACAAATACAACGATTCTCCCGGTGGTGATTGGACTACGAAATAAGCAATACCTAGTCTGATACTACACTGACCGGGCTAAGCAGAGCTGCGCGTTTGGATAGCTAACAGTGGACTTTAAAGTCAAACATTTACACTACCTCGATTATGCTGACACAGACCGAGGGAGGCAGAATTGTGTTCAGCTGATATGCGCACGAAGTGGGTGGTTGCGCTAACCCCACACAAATCAGCTCTAGCCTCATCACACACAAAGAGCATGCACAACTCAGAGAGTTCATAAGGTATGCCAGTTCAAAACATTCTGTTTCCTCATGCCTTATTGTCAGCATACTCAATCTAGTGTAATATTTTTCTATTAGCGCCATATAAAATAACTGTTCCTGAAACCGTTGCTTTAACAGAACTTGGAACGGATGCGACAACGGAATCTCCGGAGGGCTCAGGATCCGATGGTTCTGTTTCACAATCAATCCTCCCAGCTTACCCTGGAACCGATGTTTATGACAAGATAAGCGAAACACCTGCAAAGTCATCAAGCAATGCCTCGAAAACCATGACAGCAACAAGAGAAGCGACCTCAACTGCAAGTTTAACAACAGGCGTAATGACACAGAGCACCACCAACGGCATTGCAAGGGGAACGTCTGCGATTACAACACGCAGAACCTCAACAATCATGACAACCGTGATGGGAAGCACCACAATTTCCGGGCCCACAACGAAAACCACACGTGAGTAAACTGTCACGGCGACTCGATTTTGATTCCCGCTCCCCTGGGAATTGCTTCCGGTGTTGATTGTTTTCCCGGTAGAAAGGAAAGTTCGCAGAACGACCGAGTAAGTGGTACTGAGCAAGGTGGTGCTCATCGTGCCTTGCGAGGTTTGGTCGCGTATATGCTAGTATCTATTGGTGTCCGGCTAGCAGCCAGGGAAGGCAATGGACCTGTTGCGGCTCCGCGGCGACAACAAATGTGGACAAAGCTTTCCCAGAATCCAGTTGCTCCAGTCAGCCCCAATGGGTGTCTAGTGTCTCAGTTCTAGATGAGAAATTTAGCCAGTGCAGTACAACCACTATAGCCTGGGGTCTTTAGCGTGCAACACGCAGTAATAATACACGACCGCACGCCGGTACCATGCTCATTCAAATTAAAACGGGCGGGTTAAAAGCGCAAGACAAGACAAGGACGAAGGACAGACACACGACACAAGACAGGCGCTAACTTGGATGTGATTTTTTTCTATCCCAGGCAGTCCAACAAGCGCTCATGCGCGCACAGTGTTGTCACTGATGTCTCCACTTCGGATTAAAAGATGCAAATGACAGAATTCTACACATCTGTCCAAATCCTAAGAGTCATACACGTCTAAACGAAACCGTCCAGAAAATAAACCTCACTCTCACTTAGGACAATAGATGGCGTGCTGACGCCATCTATAGTCCTAAGTCCTGTAAAAAACTTTTACTAACGCCATCTATTGTCGTCCGCTACTCGGCCATGAGTGTCCGTGCTCAAGTTTCGGTTTCAGTATCCGAGCAGAAGTTTTTTTGCTTCATTAAGGGTATGTTCCTTTGAAGCAAAATTCTGGTTGGGTAGCGTTTATACACTATATTAAATCGCATAAAAAAAAAATTTTTTAGGGGGGAGGAGGAGGGGGGCTGACGGTGTCTTTTAAAGAACGTAACTGCCCCTCTCGATCGCAGCACATTTCGTGTAGTTGTCTGCACTCTTTTGTTTGACGTACGTAATGTTGGGTAACTGCCACTTCGAGGAGGTGCCGCGGAGGCTTGAAAACAGAGGTACCTTCCAAAAAGCTGGGAGTCTAGTTTCATAGGATAAGCGAGAGGGCAGCACGGTGATACGCGCACAGCTGTCAAAGGTAGTGGTCTTCACATGTCACTCTGTCAAGGGGCTCCATTGTGTGGACATTCAGAGCTGCGCTACACTGGTTTCATGAGCCCTTGTGCGATAACGCTTGCGATTCGAGCATGAGCTGCAAACTAGAGCGAATTGCGAACATAAAATTATCCCTGAAACTGGGCATATCTGAACAGATGTTTAATGACTCAGTAAATAATCGCAAGAAGAAATGAGTCATGCGAAGTGTTTTGATTTGCACTCGCTCTTCAAGAATGGCAGAACATCGCTGAAAGATGAATAGAGGTCATGGCGATCTCCCAGGAGCGGGCGGCGGAGAAAGGCTCACCGGAGAAAACCTCACCGGAGAAAAGCTCACCGGAGAAAAGCTTACCGGAGAAAAGCTCACCGGAGAATAGCTCACTGGAGAAAAGCTCACTGGAGAAAAGCTCACCGGAGAAAAGCTCACCGCAAAACCGGCAGATGCAGAAAAAAGCTCACCGAATTTTTTTTTTCTTTTGCTTAGTTGATTGCAGTGTTGCGGAATGGGCACCCCCTTTCCATTCCAACTCCATTCCGGGGAGAGTTTCCAATAATTTCATTTTTTTCATCTCCTCGGAATGTAGACACTGAGCGCATTCCTACTCCTGGGATGGCTGAACTCCACAATTCCATTCCTCTAATTCCTAAACGTGAAAGAAGGGCCATTGACAGTCACATTGTGTTACTAAAAAAAAACCAGCATAAAGATGCTACAGTTATCAAACGCGGAGACGACTGAAAAATTGTACAAAAGCTTCCTCAAAGCCCTCAGTCTCCTAAGCCGAAGGGTGGTCGCACAAACCGCTTCGTGGCACTCGGTGTGACTGCAGACTATAGTTCCTCTATATGCTCCCCCGAAGGGGGAGTAGAGTAGCGCATTTGTTTTCCCCGCGCCGCCACACCGCTATTCGTCGAGATCGATCACGTGAGGAGCAAAGCATCCAGCACCATGCAGGAAAGCCACCGCTACGGTCGCTCCGCCGACGTTGCACGCGCCCCGGTGTACGTTCTCCTGCTTTCGCCTCCTTCTCCTCCTTTTCTGTTTTCCATGCGCGGCGGCGCGCCAAACTCAGTCAAGTGACGAGCAAAGCATCCAGGGCCGTGCAGGGAAGCCGGCGCTACGGCCACCCCCTGAAGCTGGATGCGCAACTCTGCTACCGTAGGTAGCTATATACAGGAACTCTACTGCAGACATCGAAAGCGCGATCAAGCGTAAAAAGCTCGCGAGTCGCAACAAACGCTAAAATTCAAAACCACCGATTTTCTTCACAAACAGACCGTATATCCTCCGCAGATACATGGTTAGAGAGTTGTCTGTTTGTTAATGCCTTATCAATGTCTAGTTCGTGCGTGGCACAAGAAGCTGTCTTGCTCTCTGCTTCGAGTACTTGCACAACAGCACCGCTAGTGCGCTGTTGAAAGCTACGCCACATATACGTGCCCCAAATGACTGCGGCAAGAACAGAAAACCGCTGACAAAGTGCGATCGGTACACGGTGCCAGCACAAGCGACTGTAGCACCATATTATGAAATCTGCATTACAACGTAAACTTTCATTTTTGCTGTACGATTCTTGCGATTTCTTAACATATTCATTCCGATTCTTTATTTTTGTTTCACGCAAACACTATAAGATCAGCTGGGTTACAACATAAATGCAGGTAGTCGAACCGGTCAATATTCTGGTTTGTTTCGGGTTCTGGTTCAGTAGCTTTGCATTTTGTTCTGGTTCCGGTCTGCAGGTTCAGTAATGCTTTTGAAATAACGGTACGGTTACCGGCTCCAACCAAGCGCGAACCAGTTCATACCGGTTCTTTAAAAAAATATCCAATATCCACACCTCCCAGTCGTTAACAAGAAAAGTCGAGTTCAACACGGCGTCATCTGCATTGAAAGAAACAAAATTCGTCATCAGAAGACGTGCTGCGGATGCGAGGAGAGCAAAATAAATATATGCTTAATTTCGTTTTGTGATCCTCACATTTTAACGCAAACACCGTGCCATGAAAATTACGTGGTCATGTAGGTGCTTCGAAACTACGGAAGTACATTACTCACATGTGAAGTCAATCAGCCAGCACGCAAAATATTAATTGTTACCCAGGGTAGATGAGAAATTTAGCCAGTTAAGTAGGACTGCCATCCTGAGGTATTTACAGGCTCATGAAGTACTGATACACGAGCGCGCGCCGGTACGATGCTCATCTCGATCGAAACGGCAAACTACCCACGCCGCACGCCCGCACGACTTGCTCGAACGACTGAGTTGAAGAGGAAAAAGACAGCGAAGGCCAATCGAAAGACGATTAAAACAAAAACAAAAAAAAAGAATGGGAAAAAATACAACGGGCGACTTGCTGTTTCTAGAAAACACAAAAAAAAAAATTCTTCAAGCAGCGTCCAGGGCACTGGCGGACTGGCGACCGGCGCCGCAGTGTCGCGCTCGTCGCGGCTTCGCCTCTTGGCGACTCCAGATCTCGCCACAGCGGAACAAAAGTGCCGACAGACGCCAACTTCTTGTTTTTATTTTTATGTTCGCTTTCTCCGTCCTTGAGGAATATTGCAAGAAAAGAAAATGCACACACGTACACAAAGAATAGCTCTTTATATAGTCTTTCGGCATAGGCAGATATATTCGTTTTACTGCGATGGACGCCACGACCTACACGAGCCAATCCACAGTTCATAGCTTGTCTCGTGACTTCGCGCTCCCCGCGTCGCTCCGCCCAACCGGAAGGACACGTGACACCCTCCGAGCTTTCAATTGGCTCCGGTGGCTCGTAGCGTAATTTGCGGTCCATGGTAAGATGAAAACAAAGTATACAAGTGTACGCCTCCTCACCGACGCCAATTCGTGCTGCCCATGAACGCATAATATACTCCTTTGTTTCATTATTTTTTAGCTGTCTCGATGTCGTCGCTGTCGATTGTTTAATCAAAACCGAGCCACTGACGCACCGTCGCGCATATTTAATTTGCTTGGCACCACCACCCGCAAGAAGGCGCGGCTCACAGTTTATTGTGCCAAACCGTTTCCAATGAACCGGTAGTCGTCGCATGAAATTACGGTTCTGTTCCCGTTCGGGTTCAATATCGAATGTTTGATTTGAGTTACAGATTTATTCCGGTTCAGTTACAAATAACTGTTTTTTCTCCTTCGCTCCGGTTTTCAGTTCGGGTTCGGTTCGACACCTTGGTTAAAAGCTACATGCTAATCGCGCTTGATTACAATAACCGCTTTGTCTTGTCTCGCGGCGCCAGGAACGGACACAGTGTCTGTCCTATTCAGTTTTGGCTGCTCCACTGAGGGTGCGCCATTTTCATCTCGGAATGAGCGTAAGCCAGCGAGGCAATGGAGGTGTCAGTCACCTCTTGCGCAATGATGCTGTTTCAAGAGCCACTTACCATGCGCTAGCGAATTGCGCCATCAGCCTGGAGGCCCTTGATGATAATCGACAGAGCTCGAAACAAAAGCGAGCCCATTCCATTCCCACTCCATTCCAGGCTAAAGGTATCCAATTCTATTCCCATACCATTCCTCCCAGCGCTGCCGGCATTCCATTCCCATTCCACTCCGGGGTCCGGAAATCCAGAATGATTCCGGAATCATTCCAATTCCGGAGTGGCAACTCCGCAACACTGGCTGATTGTGCGTCACACGTGGCAATTTAACACAATTAGAATTCGTCACTTCATTCAAAAAATTTTCCTCTTTTTTGTAATATTATTGAAATGTATTGGGCATATTTACTAAAGCCACAGAAATTAGCAATCACCCATTCTGTATATTAATGACGTCGCAAGTATAAAATCAGAACATCGGACTCCCGTAGAAAATACAACAATTTATTGACAGCTTGATTTGACAGTCGGTAGCTCTGTAAGATAAAGAGGTTTGTTTCTTTGCGAGCTAATGTTAATAGCAGTGTGTGAACCGTTTCAGCTCCGAAGATTGTGTGGTGCCTGATAAGTAGGTGTTTGCTGATGTAATCAGCGTCGTTTACGTTGTTTTATTTCTGTTTTTTTTTTCACTAATAAAACTTTAGTTGCGAGAGCAGCTCCGTCTTGTCGAGTTTGTTGTCTTCAGTCCGTCTTCGTCGTTTGAGCGGTTTTCATCGTGTATAACGTTTACCAACTAGTCCAATTCTCTACCTTACAGTAGACTAGTTCTTATATAGGTCACGAGTAACAACGTTACGTGACAGTGTGTAGCTCTGAAGGTCATGGGTGGTTCGCCGTAGAAGGGCACTATCACACAAAGGCAACGTGTTAAAAAACCAGCACGAACGGCTAGAAAATATGCATGTCCGTGGAAGAAAGAAACCTCGATATCCTACTGACCCTTCTATCCTGTCTTCAAAGCTTAACAAAAGCTTCAAAGAAAATTCCAGGCACCGAGTTGTTGCGTATGCACATTCGGATTTTCTGCATTTACAGTTTTCTTTTTTAGGTTTTAGGCGAACATTGTTACGTTTTCGAACATTTTCCTGTTTTTCAAGATCATAAAGTTTTTAGTTAGGCTTTCGTTATGGGCAACGAGCAATATACCCAATAAGCTTAACAAATTTTACAAAAAAAGGACACTTTCTTTTTTACAAAACTGACAAATTTTAATGATAATAAATTGATGTAAGTTGGGCATGATCCGACAGCCTCCATTTAAAAATAATCTAAAAAATCGGTGAGCTTTTCTCCACATACGCATAATGGCCGGTGAGCTTTTCTCCGCATCCGCTTGCTTTGCGGTGAGCTTTTCTCCGGGATTCTTCAGGAGCACAACCCCCGAAGAAGATGACAGAATTTGGGCACTTGCTCACGAGGACAGTCAAAGAACTATATGTTTGTTATTTAGTTGTTGGCAAATACCCAAGCAGGGGATTGCATTGGTCTTGTTCCTTTTTGTATTACAGCCTTGTGTAATGCCCTCGGGCCTTTAAAATACACTAATATAAAAAAGTTCTACTTAAACGGTATTGGGCAGGAGATCGAACTACAGGGGGCGCTTTACCGAGCTTGTTGTCCTCACAGCCCGGTGTTTACTAACACGTCATAACAAAGAAATTGAACCTCGTCATGCACGATCTGGGCACGGGCGCTTCGCTCTTACCAGCGCATTGGTCGCACGAGGAGCGGTCTTCGAATCGTCATCTTCGATATCGCTGATCAAAAACAAAACAAGAAACTTCGCTTTGTTGTCCCCACAGCTGAAGCGTGCCGCTAGAGGCGTGGCTGTTCGATCTCCTCCCCAATAGATGTGACACGTATATTTCTTATCATTTTTCGGCGGAATTTCTTTTTGCCCTATATTTACTCCGTTAAACGCAATTTAGGTGGAGGTGATGCCCCGCCCACAGTGGTCCCGCCTATTACTGATGGATTGGCTAGGCTGCTGGGCCGAACACTCTCGCAAGCCTAGTGTCTCCCTTTACCGATATACGATGCGTCTAGTCTGGCGTTTGACACCGCCCGCTAGACGTGCGAGCAGACGCGCAATAGCCTCCGGCATCATCTGCTATTCCACCACCGTCTATCGTCGTCTGCAATGCCCGTAAGACGACACCATAAAAGCGGCGTTCTAGCGTTCCATCATGCACGAGCCAGTCCAATACAAGCATCTGTCAGCTTCTTTCGACATAACCTATTTTATTCCAGAAAGCCTGTCGAATCGCGATAGAACGCGGCCGCCGTAAAGGGAAAAGGCGATCAGGGACGAGGGAGCGAACAGAGGGTCTCTCAGGCAGCTCAACATGGGATGCGCCAAACAATGCCCCAGCGGTACAATCAGACTTGGGAAGTAATCTGTTACCTTTTCCAGTAATTTTGTAATTGCCACGTTACTTTTTTCGGAAGTAATTTGTAATGTAATTTCGTTACAAAATATTGGTAACGCAATACTTTAATTACTCGTTACATTTTTTTAATATGAGCATTATACAGTAACTGGAGCAATACAAGCAGAACATTCGGCAGCAAAAAGAGAGCAAGTTAGACAAAATAGAAAACATCAGAAAGGGGAGAATAGCCGAAAAGAAAACACGATTTTTTGTATGACCGGTCACTAGAACCAATAGAAAAACGGGCAAGGCATGTACAAACGTACGAAAGACAAAGATCAAGTAAGACAACGCCGAGTAGGCTCTCTGTCGCCTTCCATCGTGTTTTTCATCTTCTCCCGGGCAGGAGAAAGCCCTTAGTGTTTATCTTTGTCTTTTTCACCGTTTCACCCTTTCCAACTTCTTCGACGTCTCCCGCCACCTCCACAGACATCAAACGCGGGTCCGTACTTCCTCGGTTCGCGGGTTCACAACTCGGGTAAGAGACGATGTAGCCTTGCACGAGGAAGTCCAATTTTTCTTGTCTCTGATGTGCGCTACTTTATTCTGGCACGCTCTTGACGCACGGCTGAAAAAGCGCCCGGCGCGAGTCTATAAAAGCACCATCTTCTAGGGTACGGACAACGCCCCTTTTGGTTTACTTGCCTGGGCATGGTGGTCGAGTCCACTCCTCATTTTACAGTCAAATGTAAACGTAAAGGAAAGGGGGTGGGGTGTTAGGCCACCTAAGAAGTGCTGACAAAGAGTGAGAGAACGAGTGAGAGTGGTGTGATCATCTATTGTTTTGTGAGACCGATGGCCACCGCTTCTCTCACTCTCTATGCCCTCCCCTACACTGGCCTCCACGAATATTGGTATGAAAGTGAGAACCAATGAACGATCAATAACCCTTATCCGCCACTTTTTCTCTGACTAGTCGAGTTTTCGGTCATGGAGTGTCCGTCATCTCCATGGCCATCTCTTAATGATATGTTCAAAATTCAGGCATTAAGGAAAACGGAAACCTAGAGTTTCAGTGGATACTTTGCTTGCCAAAATAACACACATTGTCATCTGCAAGAACAACAAACTCTAATCTACGGAAACAGATCGAACTACAGGGGGCGCTTTACCGAGCTTGTTGTCCTCACAGCCCGGTGTTTACTAACACGTCATAACAAAGAAATTGAACCTCGTCATGCACGATCTGGGCACGGGCGCTTCGCTCTTACCAGCGCATTGGTCGCACGAGGAGCGGTCTTCGAATCGTCATCTTCGATATCGCTGATCAAAAACAAAACAAGAAACTTCGCTTGTTGTCCCCACAGCTGAAGCGTGCCGCTAGAGGCGTGGCTGTTCGATCTCCTCCCCAATAGATGTGACACGTATATTTCTTATAATTTTTCGGCGGAATTTCTTTTTGCCCTATATTTACTCCGTTAAACGCAATTTAGGTGGAGGTGATGCCCCGCCCACAGTGGTCCCGCCTATTACTGATGGATTGGCTAGGCTGCTGGGCCGAACACTCTCGCAAGCCTAGTGTCTCCCTTTACCGATATACGATGCGTCTAGTCTGGCGTCTGACACCGCCCGCTAGACGTGCGAGCAGACGCGCAATAGCCTCCGGCATCATCTGCTATTCCACCACCGTCTATCGTCGTCTGCAATGCCCGTAAGACGACACCATAAAAGCGGCGTTCTAGCGTTCCATCATGCACGAGCCAGTCCAATACAAGCATCTGTCAGCTTCTTTCGACATAACCTCTTTTATTCCAGAAAGCCTGTCAAATCTCGAAAGAACGCGGCCGTCGTAAAGGGAAAAGGAGATCAGGGACGAGGGAGTGAACAGAGGGTCTCTCAGGCAGCTCAACATGGGATGCGTCAAACAATGCCCCAGCGGTACATTCAGACTTTGGAAGTAATCTGTTACTTTTTCCAGTAATTTTGTAATTGCCACATTACTTTTTTCGGAAATAATTTGTAATGTAATTTCGTTACAAAATATTGGTAACGGAATACTTTAATTACTCGTTACATTTTTTTGTTTAAATATTAGCATTATACAGTAACTGGAGCAATACGAGCAGAACATTCGGCAGCAAAAAGAGAGCAAGATAGACAAAATAGAAAACATCAGAAAGGGGGGAATAGCCAAAAAGAAAACACGTTTTTCTGTATGACCGGTCACTAGAACCACAAGAAAAACGGGCAAGGCAAGTACAAACGTACGAAAGACAAAGATCAAGTAAGACAACGCCGAGTAGGCTCTCTGTCGCCTTGCATCGTGTTTTTCTTCTTCTAACGGGCAGGACAAAGCTCTTCGTGTTTGTTTTTGTCTTTTACACCGTTTCACCCTTTCCAACTTCTTCGACGTCTCCCGCCACCTCCACAGACATCAAACGCGGGTCCGTACCTCCTCGGTTCGCGGGTTCACAACTCGCGTAAGAGACGATGTAGCCTTGCGCGAGGAAGTCCAATTTTCTTTGTCTTTGATGTGCGCTAGTTTATTCTAGCACGCTCTTGACGCACGGCTGAAAAGCGCCCGGCGCGAGTCTATAAAAGCACCATCTTCGAGGGTACGGACGACGCCTCTTTTGGTTTACTTGCCTGGGCATGGTGGTCGAGTCCACTCCTCATTTTACAGTCAAATGTCAACGTATTGGAAGGGGGGGGGGGTGTTAGGCCATCTAAGGAGTGCTGACAAAGAGTGAGAGAACGGGTGAGAGTGGTGTGATCATCTATTGTTTTGTGAGACCGATGGCCACCGCTTCTCTCGCTCTCTATGCCCTCCCCTACACTGGCCTCCACGAATATTGGTATGAAAGTGAGAACCAATGAACGATCGATAACCCTTATCCGCCAGATTTTCTTTGACTAGTCGAGTTTTCGGTCATGGAGTGTCCGTCATCTCCATGCCCATCTCTTAATGAAACGTTCAAAATTCGGGGCATTAAGGAAAACGGAAACCTAGAGTTTCAGTGCATACTTTGCTTGCAAATATAACACACATTGTCATCAGCAAGAACAACAAACTCTAATCTACGGAAACACATCAAGGTAAGCTGGGACACCGACATTCTGCATTGGGTATACATTGTAACTTTAGAACCAAGTTTTTTTTCTCGTGAATAGCAGGCGAAACACCCGTTTGTTGTCCCTTGTCCGGAGTTTGTTTTATTCTTTCTGTTGCCGGTCAAAAGGGAGCTTTCGTAAATTACTTCTTTAGCTCCAAATCTTGTAGCGAAGGTAGACGTTGCTGCTGAGCATGCGTACCGCTAGCTATGTCTGCACAATTTCAGGGATCATTTCCGGAGGCCGTTAGCTAGCGGGATGGCGGGTGTGGCTACAGCTTTCGGTGCCTCGTCAGCTTACTGGTGAACGGAGTGCACCTACACTCTTTCTCCTAAATACAATATTTTATTTTTCGAAGGACTACCATAATACGGGCGTATGAGAAATAAAAAGTAGTGTTGCAGAAAATTTTTGAAAAATATCAATATTGTTTCTATAGTTTTCCGGATAAGCGCACGGAAAAAGTAACGTTAAAGTAATTTGTAACGTAACGAGTAAAGTAATCCGTCACTTCTCAGCGAAAGTAATCTGTAAGGGTAATCCGTTACATTGGAGGCTCGGTAATTTGTAATTGTAATCCATTACATTTTTCATGTAGCGAGCACAAGTCTAGGTAAAATCCAGAAACACGTACGCGCTCCTTTTTGTTTTGTTTTTTAGGGAAAGGGGAAAATGTTGCTTGACCCTCCACTATTCCGCCCCTCTCCCGTTTTTTCATGCGCCGGTAGCCTCCTCTCTTTTTTACTTCGCTGCGGTTTGTTGTTGTTTCCCGGAAAACCCATAGCGCGTATTTTTGGCACTGGCTGATGGTTCACCCCAGAAGTGCCTCTGCGCTACCATATCGGTATCCGTCTGGCGCCTCTTGTCGCCTTTTTCTGGCGGTCGTGCGTTCAATCACTCCGCCGTGTAATTGACAAGCTTTCTAGAATAAAGCAGGCTATGCTGTCGATGGGCGGCAAAAAGGGACAGAGAGGACGAAAACAATCAACAAAATAAATATGTGGTCCTTTCAACTTTCTGTTCTCGTTATTTTTTTTTTTTTTGTCTGCCTTCCGCAAGCCACGCGCTGGGGTTGGCGAGGCACAGGACACGCGCTGAGTTCCAGGCATTGTTATGGTTCGGCTATTGCCGTTATCAAAGCGATTGGACACGGGCCACTACCCGAACGCTTCTCGAGCTATCGATTATCACGAGCCCAAATCGATTGCCCACGCAATGCTTGGGTCCAATCTATGAGCCGCATTCAAATATCGTCACTGGGCGGGACTGCTACCACCCGGCTACGTCATCAAGTTTTGCGAAGTAGAGATTGAATGAAAACGCTCGCTTTTGTCCTTGAAATTACACTCCAACAAAGGCGTTTATTGGCCAGTGGCTTTGCGTGCGAGTATCACTGAGTCCATTTAGTACGAGTAAGCTCGTGTAAAGTGAAAAACATTCCAATTGAATATCGTTGCACCGTCCCTTTAAGATGTTCAAAATTCAGGGCATTAAGGAAAACGGAAACCTAGAGTTTCAGTGCATACTTAGCTTGCCAAAATAACACACATTGTCATCAGCAAGAACAACAAACTCTAATCTACGGAAACACATCAAGGTAAGCTGGGACACCTACATTCTTTTATTGGGTATACATTGTAACTTTAGAATCAAGCTTTTGTTTTGTTTTTTTTCTCGTGAATAGCAGGCGAAACACCCGTTCGTTGTCCCTTGTCCGGAGTTCGTTTTGTTCTTTCTGTTGCCAGTCAAAAATGAGCTTTTGTAAATTACTTCTTTAGCTCTAAATCTTGTAGCGGAGGTAGACGTTGCTACTGAGCATGTGCAACGCTGGCTATGTCTGCACAATTTCAGGGATCATTTCCGGAGGCCGTTAGCTAGCGGGATGGCGGGTGTGGTTACAGCTTTCGGTGCCTCGTCAGCTTACTGGTGAACGGAGTGCACCTACACTCTTTCTCCGAAATACAATATTTCATTTTTCGAAGGGCTACCTTAATACGGGCGTATGAGAAATAAAAAGTAGTGTTCCAGAACATTTTTGAAAAATATCAATATTGTTTCTATTGTTTTCTGGATAAGCGCACGGAAAAAGTAACGTGAAAGTAATTTGTAACGTAACGAGTAAAGTAATCCGTTACTTCTCAGCGAAAGTAATTTGTAAGGGTAATCCATTACATTTGAGGCTCGGTAATTTGTAATTGTAATCCATTACATTTTTTCAAGTAGCGAGCACAAGTCTGGGTAAAATCCAGAAACACGAACGCGCTCCTTTTTGTTTTGTTTTTTAGGAAAAGGGGAAAATGTTGCTTGGCCATCCACTATTCCGTTCCTCTCCCGTTTTTTCATGCACCGGTAGCCCCCTCTCTTTTTTTTACTTCGTTGCGGTTTGTTGTTGTTCCCCGGAAAACCCATAGCGCGTATTTTTGGCACTGGCTGATAGTTGACCCCGGAAGTGCCTCTGCTCTACCATATCGGTATCCGTATGGTGCCTCTCGTCGCCTTTTTCCGGCGGTCGTGCGCTCAATCACTCCGCCGTGTAATTGACAGGCTTTTTAGAACAAAGGAGGCTATGCTGTCGATGTGCGGCAAAAAGCGACAGAGAGGACGAAAACAATCAACAAAATAAATATGGTGTCATTTCAACTTTCTGATCTCGTTATTTTTTTTTTTCGTCTGCCTTTCGCAAGCCACGTGGTTGAGTCTCGTGACGCACGATTAAAACGCGACCTCAAAGGAAGGTTGTTGTTTGGTTGCGGTGAACTCGTAGCTGCCACCGCGCTGTCAGCTTAGGGATGAACGAAGTATAGTATCGTTGTGACGAAGTGACGCCGTGAATCTGTCTTGCCTGAAGTTCGTGAGACGCGGCCTTCCGGCGATGTCTTTACACATAACATCATCTCCTTCGGCTTTCCAGCCCGCCTTTGTGCGTCTGTCGAGTTCTTCGTACGAGGCTTTGCGCTCAGACGGCCATCGTTTATTTGCTCTGATTCCTCACAGCATTTGACCACACAAATAATTTTTATCTTTTTTCAAAGATCGCAAACGAACTTTTTTTTTATTTTGGGGAAAAAAGTAATTTCACAAATAAGGAGTAATTTTCTAAAAATTTCTGTCTGAAAGTAGTTGATTTCATTACTAAATTACCAGCATAGAAAAGTTATTCATTAAACTACTCATTTCCACAAAAAGTAACTTAATTACTGCAATTTCGTTACAGTATTGTCATTACTGCCATCTGTGGTCGAGACCAGGCCAGCAGGAACTACGATGTTACCCAAATCAATGATAATCTCCCAAATAACCTTCGAAGTTTATCCTAATATCCTTTTAAGTTCAGCGAAATTAGCAGCAACGCACGGCAGAGTGGGACTTGGTTCCAAACCACTTCGCTCTTACCGCCCTCTAATGATTTTAGAGCCCAGCTCTTAGGCGCCCGCTTCCGGCTTGAGTGGCGTCGCCGTCGGCGTAACCACGCCTAGCATTATGGGAAACGACCCATAATGACGTCACAAGCGACGTCACGAGGGTCCCGCGCGTTGCTTTATGGGAAACGTCCCATGATGCAACGCGCGGGTCTCACTCGTGACCCGCGCGTTCCTTCCGTACCCTGTCCTCCGTACCCTCCCCTCCTCCTCCTCAAGAGCTGCGCTCTAATTCGGCATTACAGGGAGTTGTAGACTAGAGCACTATATAGCTCCTTCGGAGCAGAGTAGCGCAATCTAGAACGCCGTCTCTCGGCGACTAGCGGCGAACGCCCGGAGGTTCCAACTCCGGTCAGAAATGCATGGGGAACGTGAGAAAATCGTTGTTTCTTCAATATTGTGGAGATGTACGGAACGACAATAGTTTTTGACATGATAAAGGAACATTTTAGAATAATTTGCGCTGAGTTGTGTGCCAAATAAGGACGTAATTTGTTTTTAAAAATTGCATGAGCGGCATCATGCAGCAGACGACGCGGCGACGTCACAGCGTTCACGTGACCCGCTCCGGCCAACCCAGAAAGCCCATCTCCGCTGCGTGCAAAAATCCTCTGCTTCAAACGCCACTGCCTTGGAAATTGCCTTCTCAAAATTTGCACACGCGTCCGATATTATTGAGACTTTGATAAAGTGTTTGGTGCTTTACCAACTTCACGACAGACTAGTTTCGAAAAGTGTGAACTCGGCGTTTATTTTTTAATCAGCCGTGTTGCGTCGATCTCCATGTGTTCTCCCATAGGGCGAGCCGCCTCCTGGAACCCTGAGTATCACGTGACTCGCGCCGAGCTGCTCGGTCGGCCATATTGTCGGCGAAACACGCGGATCAAAGGATTGCGCTACTCTGCTCCGTAGGAGCTATATAGTGCTCTATTGTAGACGTCTTTCATTTTTTTCCACCTTCAGAGCTACAGAAATAGCGTTCCGGTGGCCCCACTCGATAGTTTCCAGAACACTACAAATACGCTTCAACTATTTTCCTTTCAGTCTGGTTTTTTTTTTTTATATATCAATAAATTTGTGCAATTCTAAACGAGAATCACACCCTCACCAACTGCAGAGCACTGCAAGATGTCCCCCGATTTGTTACGAACCGCTAGACGATGTTCACGTGCCCTTTCACCAAAACATCGCCCAGTCTGTCCAATGTACACGCGCCGGCATGTCACCGTACTCTCTTAAACAACATTAGAAGCACATGATGTGCACTGAGTGACGTGCTTCTTTGATCATCGAACACGCTTCTGTCTAGTCATCATTGGGCAAGCTTTTGCCAGCTTGCAGGGAGTGGAGAAGACAACATGCCTAGATTAATAAAGCGGAGGAAACTACTCCCTTGATTAAATCAGTTGAAAGTTAGCGCCAGTCCATGTTTTATGTGTCCCTTCCTCGTCTATATTTTTTTTGGGGCTTTTAAGACCTTCAGGTTATAAAAAAATTCGCCTTGGCAGGCCAGGTGCACTGCATAACTTGAGAGCTTCTTTCCTTTCGAAGCGAAATGATGTGGACATACCTGGACAAACTTGATACAAGCCAAACTCCCAATTGCATCCAGCCAAATGGCTACCAAATTCCTACCTGAGTAGATATCTTCTCAGTATTGAAACTAGGCATGGTTGAAATCACGACGGTTGCACAATGTATTTTTTCACAAATTCAGTGTCATCTAGTGGCCCAAATATCAGTCTACATTTTTGTATGTTAATGGCTGTTAAGATCTAGCACCTATTCATCAACGACAGACGTACTAAATCTACGGTGTTCTTCGCTGAACATGGTTTTCACTCTTTGTTTTATTTTCGGCGGTTTCAACAAACTACCACTATTAACGAGACGCTTAGCTTAGTAAAACTCTTCATAACATTCACCAGATTTTATTGTCATGAGCATGAGCTGTCTGGGGTGTGCCGAAGACGAGCGTTCCAAGGATTTGTATGACGCCCTCAAATACATAGTGTCACGGTAACAACGAACAACAAAATTACGAGAGCGCACTTAAGCTCCGCCTTTAAAAAGGAACTCCGCCGATTTTTTTTTTTTTTTTGTAGTCTTCGATTTAGCTGGAAATTGGCAGACCACATCAGTAACCCTTTCTCAACTGATAACGAAACTATTTTATAAACATGAAATTTATCTATGAAGTTATTGAATTTTCAAGTTATGCCGGCCGCCATTGTTCCAGGAGGCGACTTTCTACTGGCAACAATGAAAAATTCCTACTTTTCCCTACTCGCGTACGTCACCGGCAGACAGGCGGGCGAGCGGCTCGGGCATCCGCGAAGTTGCTTTCCGGGCACCAGCGATTAAGATTATTTTTTCACAACCTCAAAATTAAATGGTCTTTGCAATGGGTAGCAATATGTGCTCAGCAGTAGATGGTGCGAACAGTTGGCGAGAAAAATCGTATTCTTTACCCTTGTTTTCGTTGGAGAAAAAAAAAAAAAAAAAAGCGCTTCCCGACAGCAATGGAGGCCAGCACGTCAAGGTGCTTCTGAGCGAGCTCTGTGCCGAGGGAGCTACTGTCATGTGAAGCATTCTCACTTAGGCTTGGAATACTTTATAGCCGCGTACTGCTGGTTGATTGTCCTTCTGCAGCTGGAGCAGCTTCAAGAGCGGCAAGAGCAAACTCAAGCCGGCTGTGACCACTACGACATCCGTCCAAAGAGTAGTGGTCATAATATCGAGAAAAATAGTGCAGAATTTAGCACTATAGTCGACATTTGGCACAGTCACATTTGTTATTCACAACTGCTTCGGTGCTTTTTTTTTCTTAAACACTATATTTATTTTGGACGTCGAATCTATATTGGGCTACTCTAGGAGTTTCACTCACGCGGCCGATCTGTTGAAGGCGAGAAGAAAAACATCTAAACAAAGTTCAAATCTGTGTTTAGACATGACTGTCGATACATTGCTATTCCTGTCTGGTATTACAGAGGTTTATGAAGCAGGTGTTGAGCTCCATTAATCTACGATAGAGCTGTTGCCTGGTTTGTCAAATGGTCGGCGTGCAATATTCTCTCTCAGAAGAGGTGGTGAAAACGCCTTTATTTTATTCTATGGCAGAAAAATGTTATATAAAGCTGAATTTTTTTTAATCATGAAAGCATTAATGTTGTGTAGGGGAGGCATGTAAATTTACAGCCGATGGAAACAACGCTAAACCAAAACGCGATAAAAAAAAATCTTATATAATATTGCTCCTCTTCTATAAGCACTCTGAATCAGTGTTTGACCGTGTTGCATTATATTCCGAAAGTTAAAAAAAAAGAGAGAAATACGGGTACACATTTTTCTTTGAGTGACTTTTGTATACCTATTTTGAATTAAAAGTTTTATGATGCATTTCTGTACCTTATGCACTGTTGTATCTTCAAGCAAATATTCTTTATTTGAATATGAATAGTGTTATTCTAAAGCTAGATTCGATGTCCAAAACAGATACAGTGTTCATAGAAAAACGAATTGTGCATTTGTTTATTTCAGGCGCATTCCAATGCACCTTGATGTTTGGCTCGGTGGTTGCGGAGTTATTTTAATAGTCATTCTAACACAATATTCATGAACAGTAACCTTCCATCTGGCCTACACGAATGAGAATTACAGTCTACAGGTGTTAGGTCGCAGCCCAGCACGCGCATGTTCGCCGCTTTGGCAGGCGAGCAAAGTACGCGCCACACGCACGAACGCTGAAAATGGCACCGACCAGACGCGCTTTTCTGAAATGGTCTATAGATCTTTTGCTAAACTAGTTAAGCACCAAGGATCATATGCATGCTACAGGAGCAGTTACACGTGCTGGCGTCTGCAACAGTAACTTTTCTATAGAAAATCTAAAACAAATGGCACATTCCTTCTGGTAAGACGAGCGTGTGGGGCACCTGTACCCACATTCCGAGCATTCTCCGTGGTGTTTTGGTAATTTGTCAAAAAATGTATTGCGTGACTGTTCGACCTTTCTTCGCCATCCAGATTCTAATAAAAAGAGAACGGGTTGACTATAGTAGGTTACAAGTCAAGAAGGTAGCGGCAAATGCCCCTCAAAGGGAATCGTATATCCCTCCGCCACCTCCGCATCCAATAGCGTCCCATCGTTTCCGTGACGTTGCGCCTAACGCGCGAAGAGGGTCTTGCCTTTCTGTACATATTTGCTTTATCTTTCGACTTTGACTTAGCATTGTGGAAGCCACGAGAGGGAGATTAGAGTCTTCCCTCTCCGATGGAAACAAAGACGACTTTCGGGGATTAGCTTCCCCCACCGATGGATACAAAGGCTGCTTTCAGGGGCTCGCTTCCCCCTCCGATGAATACAAAGGTCGCTTTCTTAAAAAGTGGGGGTCGAAGACAAGTTGGCACCACTCTGTGGCCATTATCTATCCATTGAAGCGGAGCAAGAAGCGTTTCCAGTGAACTCTTCTTTCGACTGCGGAGGGATTTGAAACCGGCGCATCACGCTTGTGGGAGGAGCATCTCCTACCTTCTTAACTTGTAACCGACTATAGCGATTTCACGAAACTCGCGACCCACGGCTTGGGCGTACTGAGTTTTAAAAACGGGTTTATCAAAATTTCAATTGTATTAGGCGTAAGCAATTGCTGATATTTGCTGACAATATTAAGTTGTTTACAGTGGTGAATTGGTAGAGAACTGTGAGCACGTTCAGCGAGATATAGCTTATAGTTTGGCGTGGTGTTCTTCAAGTAGCCTCGAAATGAATCAAAGGTAAAAATTGGGTAGCTTTGTTTTAGAAACCGCGACGTTTTTAGTTTTTGTGATTTACTTCATTTCACAGTTTTTACTCGTTTTAAAATATTCGCGAATAATAAGTTTTATAGATGCGACATTCAATTTCGATCAGCACGTAATTTCTGTTAAGAATACATAATATAGAGTTCACGCTGCCATCAAGCGTATTACGTAGCTTTTTGGTTTTTATTTTTTATTATTATTTTGTTCTTTGCGTTTGTCTTTTTCACTTGTACGTTGCCGCGTCCAATGCGGCTCGGCTTTCTGGAATTGCATTGGATCAACTAATTAAGACGCAATTGAGCTCGTATAGAGAATACTCATTCGCTTGTTATATGGTCGATACCAGCCTAATTATTACTTCAGATACGAAAAAGATACGCAGGATAGTGAAGTTAGATACGTTGCAACAACACAACAGGAGACCGGTGCGGGATATGATGTTCCTCTACGAAATGATGAACGGAGTTAAAAATTCACCCTTGCTACTCAGCTACATCTGCTTACGTGTTCCTAAAAGGTCTACTACTGTATTGATTGTTTTATCCTCCCGATTCGCCTCTCGCAGCGCCTATGACTCGCTTACAATTGACGTATAACCATATTGAACAGATCGATGCGTGTGCTACCCATAATATTATTTATTCAATGCGTAGCTTTCGACAGTGTACCAATGCCAATGTTCTGTTTTAAATTACAAAACTATGTTTTTACTTTAGTTCAAGAGGAGTTGGAAAGTGCACCACTAATTTGTTTGCGGACACTGAAAGTAAATGAATGGAAGAATATTCGCTACACGGAGTACATTTTTACGTCTGCATACTTTTGCCATATTTTGCCTTTCCGCGGCTGTAATATATATTGGCTATAGCGCGTATTTCAAAAGAATATGTGGATACAGTAAGTAATGTTTATCTTTTCGTACACTTCATTCATCAAAATAGAAACCTTGTTTTTTTATTGTTTTTTTCTGAATAGTGTTTATAATTTACTCGTAAATTGAGAGAAGATATCTAATTAAGCTTTCTACCTCTGCAGGAAATTCTATGATGGAGAGGCCAATCTTATGCGTATATGGTATTCAATTATCACCTTGGACCCCGGCCGTAAATCCCGGAGTTTGTGACTACATCTTCATGGACGCACTCTACCTCTCTGGATATCGGGATAGCTTCGTATACCTCACGACAACAGGCATAAACTGGTTCATTATTCTCTTGACAAATCAACGGAACAGCAAAACTGAATTTGGACTTTTCATAAACTACAAGTAAGTTCCATAAGATGTGTTGTTCTTTCGCAGCGCTTGGTAACAATGTTCGCACTTTTATGAATGGCAACTCAACTCTTAGCCCGATCAAAGTGGCGTATATTGAAGCAGTTACTCTAGGCACGTAAATCAATTCGTATACTTGTTAAGCACAGAGCCTATAGACCATTCCAGTGATCCCCTCTTGCGCGTTACCTCCTTTGTTTACTGGATGTGGAACGCGTTCTGAACGTGCGCGCTAGATTTCTTTTGATGGATACCAGACGCCACAGATGCGTTCACAACCCAGTGTATCAGCGTTTCATTTTTGTTTTTGTTTGCGTGATACACACTGGAAAACTATATTTTATCTAAATGTTTTGTTCTTTTTTTAGTTTAATGTCATTTGGGAAGGTTTGAATTGACATTTGCAGTTTCATGGCTGCCTCAGCAATTCCAGCTGTGGCTGCTCTTTGATTCAAGATCGCAATAAAATTGTATTTTGCACGCGGACCACGCATTAAATCCTTCGCCTAATAGGAGGTCCAAGTCATAATCACTTCTTTAGAACAAACAAGTTCTAAATCCTTCTAAATCATAGCTAGCCAAGGAAGAGGATTCAACATGGTTTGAAGCATACACACCATCATGAAAAAGCGTTCGTGGAATTCCAGTACAAGGAAGCCGTGTGCTAAATGACAATTGGATGGATAATCACAGGCGATACTATCGTTGTTGTCGTGTTACGTGTTCTTCGAACACAATATAAAATACCATCGTCATCCGCTGAACCTTTTCCAACAAAATGTTTTTAACCTTCTTTTTTTTTTAAAGAGGGGGTGGGAGTGATATCGTTTTTCTCAGATGGGAGCTGCCCTTAGAATTACTTGGCAAATGCGTCGCTGTGGCAAGCCACGATTGGCCAAACAGGGACTATGATGCTTTAGCCGGGATCGAAGTCCTTTGGTCGTATTCTTCTTTCAGCGCCGGAAATAAGAGCAACATCAAGCTGTCAACATTGAGTGTGATGGTTTGATAAAGACCACGGTTTCCAACTTTCGCCTTGCTTGTTACTTATGCCATCAAGCTTGTCCTTCTCCATTTGATGATTCTATACTCCGTTCACTCTTAAGCTAAGACTCCCGCAAACGACACAAGCACGAAAGCTCGAGGTCGCTGCATTGAAGCGTTCTTCTGGAGAACGAGCACGCGCGCTAGAAGTGCACGTCTCAAAAGAGGAGCGCGGGCAAGCTCGTGCTAGTAGCTTTGGCTGCAGTTGCAGCTTAAAGCCCGACGCGCAAAAATAATTATCCTTGGCAGAAGATTTCTGTCCTTTCCTTCGTTTCCGCTTCCTATTTTCTTCTCAATTTTTTACATCTTTCCCGTATGCTAAGCGTTCAAGTGGCTTATAACCCCCAAAACCTAAACAACAAGGATTAGTCACACTGGCAGGAAATGAGCACTGTTGCTATTGCTTCACTCAGATTTGCGGATCGCTCTTCGGGCTGTTCTGTGACTGGCTCACGAGTTTTTTTTCGGGAAGGACCATACTCCTTTCATCCCTAAGCTGACGGTACGGTGGAAGCTACGTGCTCGTCGGAGGAGCCCTGTGTCTATCTTTAGCCACGTGATTTCGCTTCCGTCCATACACACGCGCATGGAGCGGGTTCAGGTGATGAAATGGAGACGGCTGATAGGTCCGGCGGGCGCGTGCCCACAGCACAGTCAGTTCAGGGGTCAACGGAGGTTTCTCTTCATTTTTTGTTTATAGGGCCAACGAGGTCGAGCTGCTAGTTGTGTACTCTTAATTTCTTTTTTTTTTTCATTGTGCTCCAAGATACATTTTGGTGACGCGGTGTATGTTCAAGAGCACAGATACCGTGTTTACTTGAGTATAACCCGCACCTTTTATGAAGAAAGCCTGAGGGTTCGCTTTTCCGCAGAGCACGAGGATTGCCAAACACCGCGATCGACAGCATGATACCAGCTGTTTACAGGATAGAGATAACGTCTTCGTGCAAAGATACCATCTGTGAAGGTTGCATTTGTATGGAGAGTCATGTTTTTGATCTAGTTATTCGCTATGTTATTAATTCGCAACGCGATGATTGGCTGTATATGTGCTTTGCGGGAAAGTAGACACAAGGGCCTTGTTAATAAATAGTGCGGGTTATACTCGAGTAAATGCGGTATGTCAATAACAAATGACGACGACTCAAATGCCATTGTAAGCCTATTTTAAGCTTATTGACGGGTTGTGAGAATACCGAGGTATCTCGGAGACGCACAGCAGAGCTTTCATTGTACTGGCACTTACTGAATCATCTTCATTTTCACCGTTTGCTTCTTTTAGAAGAGGGTCCAACATTGTCTTCCGAGCCAGAAACGCTAAGCTGATGCTCCGCGCAGTGTCCTCCTGTGAGATGTGTGATTTGGCTAAGTATTGTGGGAATTCCCTTGCTGCTACGTGTCTCTAAGAATGACACGACACACTGGTTGAACAACACGTAGACATTAATTGACCGTTATCGCCCGCGCCGCGATATTAAGCGCAGACCGCATGGCGCGTTTTTCTGCACGCGAAAACGCTACGCGCTATGAACGCTCGCACGGAAGCTGACGCGGGGGCACCCGCATGCAGACAAAGCCAAGCACCGCCGGCTGAGCGTTATCAGCGTTGCCAGATAACAGAATTCTCAACAAGCGATGTAAATGTTGACGCAAATACTACAGAATGAGAATTAAATGAACAAATAAGTAAATAAAACGGGTTTGTGTGTCAAAAGAAACAACTTTTCAATTTTGATATGGAAAATAAAAATGCTTTTGAACACTTTGAAATGTGCTGAATACGAAACAGCCTACTGTGCAGGATCACGTGATAGTTCGACCGACCCTCATTGGGTGAGAGCCGCTTCGACGCCTCGGCGCGCGCGTCTTGTTCTGGGTTGGCTAGAAATCAACGCTCCCGCGAAAACGCTCGCCCGCGCGCAGGAAATGACGTCAGTTTGACGCCGACGCGCTTGAATCGCGAGCAAAAACGCGCCATGCGGTCTGCGCTTTAAGAGCCCCCGCGCATACGCTGCGACGGCCTTTTTTCAGCGGCGGAGCGCCACTCGCATTGACGCCACGCAACGTTATTAAACCACTCAGTTGGGAAACTGCCATAGAGACTATTTTGAAAAAGTGACCCCGTTTTGTCCTCGAGCACCGAGCTAATGCCGAACACAACGCCACCCTTTCTCCCGCAGCGGCTATTCGAGGAACCGCCCGTTACTTCTATTTTGGCTTTAATCAGCCATTTTGTTGCCGAAACAGATACAGTGAAAGAGCTTACAGGGGTCCCACCCGCGTCTCCCCAGCGGACGCGCCGCGTCTTATTACCGAAGTTAAAATGCACCTAGGTCGGGACGCGCTACCTAAAGCACCGCTGAGGCATGGTTGTATAAAAACAATATTAATTGTGCCGCAAAACCTTGGAAACTAAAGCATCACGCGCCCTTCATTTTGTACTAAACTCCAATAAATTTCATACAAAAAGAGTCTTTTCCGTTTGTTTTTACGCAAAAACAGGCTTTCTAGAAGCTCAAGGTGACCACAGTACAGACAAATGATAAAGAGTGGCGCTGTTGTCGTATTTAGCTCGGTCTCGGTGGACGCCAGCGGCCCAAGTTTCGACGGCGAGTTTCCCAACTGAGTGTTTTAGTAACGTTGACGCCACGTGACCTCAACACCAATTCAGTTTCCCCGCTAAATTTAGAGGGGAAAATGACGTCACCTGACTTCGTGTCACGTCACCCATGAACAAATTATACGCTCGATTTAGCGGGAAAATTGACGTCACGTGACTTCAACACCAATTCAGTTTCCCGCGTGGCGGTTACGCCGACCGGGACGGCGATGGCGACACCGACGGCAACGCCGCTGTACGCCGAAACTGGCACCTAAGAGCTGCGCTCTAAAAGGGGACGCGTGCGACAGACTAGCTGCAACATAAAAGGGCCGGGAGCGACTGAGCGACAAGGACTATTTATTTTTATCCTTGGAAGTTGTTACAAAATATAAAACTTAGCAGCGACTTTTACTATCAAAATTCTGTAAAGCAGGAAATGCAGTTTTGAGAGGCGATTTTTGTTAATTGTTCGGCAGTAACTAAGCAGTCGTTCCGGAATCGGAGACTCTCCCGATTTTTATCGATTTTGGGGAAAATAAATTGGTAGGTCATGTGACCAGAGATGATGGAGGGGGAAGGAAGACGAATGGGGAGGGATGAGTAGAGAAAGAGGAAGGAGGGAGAGGGAGGGAGACAGATGGGCAGGGGGAGAGGGCACTCTGGAAGATTGAGGAGAAGAATTGGGAAAGAGAGGAAAGGGAAGGGAGAAATGCGGAGATGGAATCGGTTCTCGTGACGTGCTTCCCCTTCGAAGTTCAGCGTGCAAACTGATTTGGTTCGTCCCATGACCAAGGAGGGGGAGAAAGGAGGAGGGCATCGTAGGAATATGTGGGAGGGCTGGGGAGGGAGGAAGAGATGGGTACTTACAGGTAGAGGGTGAGTGAGGGAAGGGAAGCGAGGGGAAAGGATGCAAATGAGAAGGAGACCCTAGAAGGGTGAAGGATGGGATTCGAAAAGGGGGGTATTGGTCTGTCACAAGACGGGTTTTTCTCCGCAGAATTTATTGGAGAAACTGAATTGTTGTAAAGGTCACGTGACATCAAGTCGTGTGACGTGGATGTCCCCCGCTGAAATTAGTGAGGAAACTGAATTGGTGCCTAGGTCACGTGACGTTCATTTCTCCGGTAAATTGAGCGGGGAAACTGAATTGGTACTTGGGTCACATGACGTGAATTTTCCCGCTAAATTTGTTGAGTTAACTGAATTTAAGTATTGATCACGTGATGTCAAATTCCAAACTTTGTTTAGGTCACGTGATGTGAATTTTCCTGCTAAATTTAGCGGAAACTGCACGGACGGACGGACGAGGGAGAGACCAAATTTTGGAATAGGGGGTTGTCCATTGAAAAAAAATGAAAGCCGTTTACAACTCCCTGTAACACTGAATTAGAGTGCAGCTCTTGAGGAGGAGGTGGGAAGGGTACAGAGGGGAGTGTATACCCCTCCTTCCTCCTCCTCCCTCGTGATCCTGCCTGCTACTCCTCCTAACTCCTCCCCCTACCACCCCCTCCTTCCCGGGGTCACGTGACCTCGGGGGGGGGGGGGGGGGGTCGCGTGGGGGGTCACGTGACCTCGGAGGGGGGCTCACATGACCTCGGGAGGTCACGTGACCTCACAGATACGCCGACGGCGACGGCGACGCCGACGCCGTTCAAGCCGGAAACGGGCGCCTAAGAGCTGCACTCTAAAACATTTCATTCTTTAATCATTGAAGGATACTGAGTCAGGCCCTGATGGCAAAGCAGCCTTTTCGTTCCATGAATATTGCTCTATTGATTTCAGAGAGGCCAGTAGAGCCGAGATGGATCTCAAGTCACTGACGGGACGGCGCGAGTTCCGAAGACTCTGGAATTTAGGAGTCCGCCATTATGGCGTGAAAAGGGTCCAGCTGAACGAGGCCCTCACTCCAAATATTACCACGCTCCACGAAGTATTCCATATGATGAAGGTAGGTCATGCAGGATATGTCTACACCGTTGCATTCTAAGTATGCGAACTCGATTTCCAAAATATTGCGTCCTTATACTCGCGGACAGGTTTCGTAGCATTTAAAGGTGCACTGAAATGGTTTCTGAAATTGTCATTTTATGGCGGTAACGTTACACAAATGTCGACGGAAAAACAAAACAAAAATCACAACATTGGGTCCGTTGAAGCTATAGCCGCTTGGCAGGTTCGCCGGAGACTTGTGAAATCGACTCCGATGAATCGGCCGGGATACCTTGATGAAAGCGATGCACTCGATATTCCACAGCGACCTCTTTCTGACAGATGGGCATTGTGCTATCATCATTGCTAGCCTTTCACGTTGACTCGAGAAACTAGCACGGAAGACAACGTACAATCCCTAAATTACGCAATGTATCGCGTTCGAAATTCTAGCGCACTTCACGGAGCGCACACAAACAATACAAGATTCAGTCCCATACGCATCGGCGGCGTCGCCCTACGGCTACTATCGTTTACAAATTGAGACGCCCCAGTTGAAAATTTCTTGCCAGCTAAATAGCAGATGTTTCACTGGGTTCGTAGTTCCCGTAGGTTCGAAGGCGCTTGTTTTTTTTTTTTTTTGTTTTTGTTTTTGTTTTTTTGATCGGGAACGGCCTTCGGCGCGTCTTCAAGCTTCCAGCTTTTGCCGGCACACCGTGCATGTGAGTTCAACGCGCGTTAGGCCTACGAAGCGTCTCGCGAGAAGCGCATCCTCGGAGCTAGTCCAGGTCCACGCACACACTCGGCCGGTCCACCGTACGAGCGTTAAACATGCACACCAACACAGGAACACGATAACGACACACGACACAGGGCAAAAACGGCCGGTTCAGATCGCAGAAATGAACGTCTCAAATACTCCGACTGACCCTGAGAGCCCCGACATCGACCACAGTCGTCGGTGTGCGTCGGGTGCGGTTTGCTTTTCCGTCGTGAGCTACGCCGCTACGCCGACGCGCGCTGGGTCGTTGGGCTACACCGCGCTGCGTCGCGTTGCACATGAGGCTCGAGTAAACACTCCCGTTCACAGCCAACGTCGGCCAACGCGATCGGGCCTGTGTACTCTTCGACATGAGGACGCGCGACGCCGACGCGGAAGAGCGCATTGAAGACAAACCGCGACGGCCTGCCGCGGCTAAGTGGCGTAAGTTAGCGCCCGTGGTAAAGAATACGATCGATATCCATCGATTCATCCATCCATCTGACAGAGTCGAGAGGAGACGTCACTTTGGGTACGGCGAAAAGCGAGGAAAAATATAGTTCGCTGATTTCGAAGCGAAATTTAAGTAGTACCCTTTTTGCACCAGTAACATTTTTCGTCTTCGCCAAAATGCAATGCAAATGTGCTCAAAACTAGGTATAATGATAACAACCGTAATCTCCATCGGCCCAGAAAAAAAAAATATATATATATGGCAAGCGAGGGAAAATAGTTCGCATGATTTTTATTGCTGTGATATCAGAAGGCAATACCGTAATCTGGAACTTGATATAGATGCTAACTTATTTATTTATTTATTTATTCATTTACCCTAAAGGCCCTTTCGGGCATTACATAGGGGGGAATTCATACAAAAGAACAAGTTGACAGTAGTGATACACAAAAAACAGGAAGAAAAAAAAAAGAAAAGAAAAGAATGCCGCGGCACACAAAACAGCACTACATATAATCACAAAGCTCAATTGCTGCAATTCAATGGTAACATTATACGAATACAAAAAGAAAACCAACGACACACTGCAGAACTATGGCTTATCTGCGACGAGGGGCAAACATGATTATGTTTTTTGTGAAATGAAAGGAATCAGGAGATTTAAAAAGGACTGATAATCCTGTGTCACTGCGATATCATACGGTAAGGCATTCCATTCAGAAACAGCAAGGTTAAAAGAAGAGTATTTGTATAGAGTCTATTCAGATGCTGAGTCATCGCCCACGAACATGGCCGCTAACAAAACGTTTATTCGTGAGCTCTGCGGAAAACAAAACAAGGCAAAACAAACTCGCCGATTAGATAACCGCATTTGCTTTTGGCGGCCATGCTTGTGTGTAGTGACTCGACATTAAAAAGAAGTCTGACGTCATATGAATAGACCCTATAGGTTAGTGCGTGCAACAATTGGGGTTACTTTGTTGGGGTGGTCTAGCCGTGGGAAGATACGGTTAGCTGGAACAATGTGTGTTTGACGAAAAGGTGTAGAAGAGTGATATATTTTATGAAATAAAGAAAAACGGGCGATTCGCCTTCTGTTCTCGAGAGATGCTAAATTTAAGGACTCTTTTATACTTGTTATACTACAGGTGGTGGAATAATTGCGTGTTATAAACCGGGCTGCTTTATTTTGGAGAGACTCTAATTCATTAACTAGATAGGCTTGGTGGGGATTCCAAATAACTGACGCATATTCTATTTTGCTTCTTACAAGAGATGTATATGCCATTAGTTTTGTTTTTGTGTCAGATAAAAACAACACCTATTATCAGATAAAAACAACACACCTATTACACAGTATAACAACAACGTTCTTTTTTCAAAACCCATTTTAGTGCATTTTCAAAGCGGCGAAGAGTGGGCGCGGAGAGATATGATGGGCGCTCATGATGTGCAAGCACAGGTTCCCCTCTGGCCTTGACTGCAAAGCAACAAAGAGTGTCCGCTAGTAAATTATGTGTTAGTGTATCGATTAAATTCATGAAACCCAACACTACGTGAATGGGAGTGCATCTTGGGGGCAGAAACAATTAACATATCCTACAATTTTTGATAGTGAATACGTTTCTTGCAGCGTTCTATAATTCAAAAATTTATATCCGAGGCGTATGGTTACAACCCCATCGGCTAGGGTCGGGAAACAAACTGTAGGGGCGCTCACTTGCGTGAGCGCCCCACCAGTGCTCTTTATCTTCATGGGCCTACACCCGGGTGCTTACCGTCCGCCGCCCCACCCAACACCACCGACGAGACAAGGCCGTAGTGCTGACATTTTTGCGTCACCAGCTAAGGCCAACGCAGGACACAGATTGGAAACGAGTGCTCCGTCAGCGCTGGATTTCGAGTCAAGTTGGAGCCGAACATTGACGCAATCGCCATGTCCAGTCTGTGGCCAGCGTTGGCCTTAAGCGCGAGACACATGCGCGAAAAATCCATCCGATCCGACGTCCGATCCGGCAGTACGACTGCCTGTGATCCGAAAAATTTCGTCGCTTCGGACGTCGGATCGGCGGTGCGGCGTGCGTCCAACGTGCCAGATAGTTTCGCACGGCGGACGGATTGTCGGATGCGCCCAGCCAATGACAGTACAGCTAGCGCGAACGTCATGATGACGTACTGGGTCTGGCGGGACGAATAAGAAAACGGGGCGGGTGACGGGAAGCCGGACGCGTGGATCCCGCTGTCCATTTCGACAAAGATGGCCCCGGCAAAGAATGCACGCGCTAGCGAGAACGAGCTCCTATAACTTCGCTCGTGCGAACTAAACCGTCAATCTGGGACCAGAGATCTATGAACGCGAACCTCCGCTGGAGTGCTTGGATCTTCTGGGCGGAGCCGAAGGGATCGTCGTGCCGCATGCAAGGTCGGAAGCGTGTGTCTCAAACTGTCGCGTGCGGAAATTCGGAGCGGCGTTCGGACTGTCGGATCGGACGTCGGATCGGACGATTCTGTCGTCCATGTGTCTCGCGCTTTAGTATTGATGACGACATCTCTTTCAGCCCTACAGCTTTGTTATCTAGGAGGTGTTGCTCCACCTACTCTGTCGTGCGGCGAACCGGGACACGTTCCGCTCTCTGCTCAATGCCTCTTTGCCTCTGAGTTCTCAGGACACACCTGGTGACCCCCCTCCCTCACTCGGGCGGTGTTTTTTTGCTCTAATACGTGTACTTTTTAGTGTACGACTGACACCCGACACCCGACCTACACCTCCTTTGCCTATGAGATGAGCGTGGTCAGGTGAAGGCTGCTGGCTCCTACGGCCCCCCGTATTCAATGACGGCGCTCTCCTAGAGGTCTGCACGGCCGATGTTCACGAGTCCGAGCCCCCCGCCCGGCCCGCTGCCTCTTGTGCGCGGGCCCGTCCGCGGCCCGCTACTCATTTCCAACAGCCGGCCCGGCGGCGCTGCTGGCTTATGAATGACTTAGCGTAACCCCCCACGTGATCTGTCGACGTCACGTGTCCCAAATGAACTTAGTTTTCTCTACAATTCAGATATAACTAGGAAGTACATGAGTCTGTCGTGCCTGCTACGCACCCGAAACCACCCGAAGCAGTCCGCAAGGAACCTTAACAAATCATAAAGCGCGCATAATACCTGCGCGATACATTCCGTGATGCCCAGCTAGGTTTATGAAACTGATAAGCGAAAATGTTTATTTTTCTTATTTTTATTACAGACTGTTCGAAAGGAACAAGAGCAACTCCAAACACTGTCAAGTTCCTTAGGACGCCTCTTTTTGGCTATTGATTTGTTTTCGCCTAGATCCGGAAAACTCTACACAACAATGCTGGACCAATTAAGGCACGTTTCTTTCTTCTTTTTTTTAGCGTTGTGTGATGAATAAGTTCAAAATGTTTCTAATGAGACCTTCAAAACACTAAATATTCAAATCTACCTGATGCCAGACTGAGTAAAGTAAAATCTCTTCGTGTGTTCTGAGACCATTTTGAGTGCTTTTTACGGAACATAAAACGTTATCTAGAAGATATGCCGTCGTGGCATGATTGTCGAATGTTGCCGATTGAATTTACATTTAATGGCAATGTACTCAGAACACACCACTACTATTTGTATTCAAAAACATGATCCACAAAAACTTACAAAAGATGAACTTGAGAAAGGAGTGTTCAAAAGATTACTTCGAATATTCGCTTCGTCTTCATCTCCATCAACCAGCCCATCATCACGCCGCTTGGTGCGGGCTGATTGAGTCAGATTGAATCTGAGCCTCAGCGCCTGTAGTCGTCGAATTGAACTCTATATCTTTAACTTAACAAGTAGCGCAGGTCGCGGCTATTACATAAACGAAAAAGATGTGTTCTTATGTAAAACAATATAAAGTACTAAAATATATCTAATAGATTTTTGCTTTGCCACCTTTTCTCTTAAACGTTTTGGGAAGCACAGTATACAAATCACAGAGGCTTTAGCTCTAAAGTATAGAAATGTTAATAATTTCCTTGTTCGTTTACGATGTTCGTGTCTAAATACCTTGACACCTAATACACGTCTTGTGAAAATTTAGGATATTTATCCTTGTAACTCAAGCCACACATAACAGTTATAAAAGAAATTTTACTTACGTTAAATTATAGATACAAGGTGGGCTAGTCCATGAAAGCAGAACCCGGTTGCGCGTATAGGGCAAAACAACCAGCAGAAATGCATCTACAAACAAAAGGATAAACATCTATTCTTTCCTGCGAATTGTCAGCAATATTAAAAAAAACACTAGGCTGCAAAATGACATACCTAACATTGAGAAATAATTATAATGTATTCAAAACAGTACGCAGTGACAATCAGACCTAAACAAATTGGGGCTCCAATCCACTTTGTGAAGGTGGTTGGTCAGCGAAGCTGTGGTATCACCTGCAACGATTGCCTACTGCACTATACAAAATGCCGCCGCCGGTCGCAGCACGCCGCCGCTGGTCGTATTGCCGTTTCTTTTCCCTTTGCCGCTCTTAGTATTCACGCTGCTCCTCGGGGGTCCTAACTATGCGTGGCATATTCATCGCGGTGCGGCAGCAACAATGAAATCACTTGCTGTACTCTGTTTCATCTTACGTTTTTGCGCAGCGGATGTTACGAGCCATCGTAGCTAATCGGAGGCCGTGTGAGTGTCACGTGACCTTAGAGAGGGGGCACAGCGACGCGCGGAAAGCCTATCACGGGCCACGCTCACAGAACGGGATTGGCTAAGATAGCTCATAGCATCCGCTGCGTCCGGACGTAAGGTGAAACGGGGAATACACGAACTCATCTCTGTTACGTCACGGCGCGGTGGTGGCGCGTCGGGCGCACTTCCAGTCTGGGACTGTGGGCGGAAGCTGCCATGGGGCACGTGCATTCATGTGTTACTTTGGAGGAAACCGGACAAAAACCTGCCTTCTCGTCAAAACGCCGCTACTGGGGCTTTACCAAAAGAGTCGGGAAAGGTTTGAAGGTCAGTTTTCATGCGTTTTCTGCCTGCTCGGTTCGTCCGAGAATGTGAACAGGGGTCGTGAAAAAGGAAAAACAGACGCCGTCAGACCACGATTGCTTGGGTGGGAAGCACTTTGGATTAAATTCACGGATACTTGTGGTCGTCAGATTCATTTGTTTTGTTCCAACATGAACGCGGGAAAACCGTCAAGTTGTACGGACCACTTGCCGGACTAGGTTCGGTGCGTCATGACGTTCAAACGGCCGCCTCATCGTTCGAGCTGTCGTCTGCTCTCTCAAACGTTTCTGCTTGCCGTCTGCTCGTTCAAACGACAGCGGCCCGTAGACCAAACGTTGACCCGGTAATTGCGATAATAGTGCACACCTCAAAAGACGTCTAAGTTTGAAGGTTGCTTCGGGTAAGTAGGCTCGGTGTAAACAGTAGATATAGGGAGATGTTGATAATTGTTATCAGTGGCCATCACCGACTTGTTATGCCTGATTCACTCGGTCTGATTCTGCTTGCGATTTTCAGCATTAACGTCGACATCTCAGCTATGGTTCAGGCTTTTGCAGCCCAAGCGACGTCATGAGTGAAAATAGCGAGCAGAACCTCACCATGTGAATCAGGCTTTAGCGTCCATTCTGCGGAGTTTACGCGGAATGAATCGCCGCATGTTACATTATTCACGCCGAGTTTTGCGGTGTAACAAGCCTCCTTAATTTCGCTGAGGCCGCTCAAGTAGTCAGACATTGCCAGGAAGACGTAGAATCAACAATTCCAACGAGAAAAAGAGCGCGGGGACTCACACCGACGCGGACAACATCCCATTCCAATGGTTTGTTCATGGGTGACGGCGAGCTTCTTGTCCACTACCCCATCACGCATGCGCGGCGTAGGTGGCGTCCGCTAGGGGCGCCCCGGTTTGTTTGTAAACATGAGTTGGTGTATAGGTGGGTTCTTCTTTTATATATAAAAGGCTAGTGACGTCACTCCCCACGTAGCAACGTCGCAAGCTGCCGTCGCCGCGACAGCTTGGGCAACAGTATTCTTCACCGGGAACGTATGCAGTGAGCGCTACGTGCTTCGCATTGTTTTCAGGAGCTTCTTATCATTCATTATACGGTTAGGATGCTTGTTTTGTGCTTATTCTTTATTTAAACGAATGTTGTGCTGTATTTTGTATGCGTGCTGTTTGTACTTTTCGCTTCAATCTTCTGACGTCTTTTTTTCCGTGAGAACGCCGACACGAAAACACACGCGGGCTGAAGGAACGTGCTTCGCATTGTTCGCAGGCGCCGTTATCATCCGTTATGCGGTTTGCACTTCACACGAGGGCTTCGAATGACGTCAACCCCTTTCGAAGCAGTTGCAAACCTAATCTTTACCGGAACGCGTGGGAGGGTGTTCCCATTGGTCACACGCGCCTTATGTTTTGACTCAGAAGTATTGAGGGTCGATGTGCGACAAAATGTTCACTTAGTGTCCCTATAAGGGGGCGCACAGCTTCGCCACAGCAGTGTATCGGCAGCGCCGCCAACGGCGTGCGCTGCCAATACACTGCTGTGTTAGTGCTGTGCGGACGCGCCATCTGAGTTACTGCTGCTATGTTACTTTGCGTCCGGACGCGCCATCTGCTGCTCCAAATTCCAAGGCGACGGTGTTTTCACGCGACCGCGTTCCTCGATATCAGGAAAAACTGGAGTTTTTGTACTTTGATATACATAGGCCTAGCTGCGTCCAGCGTTCTTGTGTTTGTGTTCTCGTGTGATAGAACCCGGAGGACTGATTCGAAGATTGGATTCAATGGACCTTTTCCGAGAAGCGTTCTGCGCACGCGCGAGCACTCGATGCCAAGCGGCGGAAGTCGGTACTAGAAGTCGAGGAAATTCGGAAGGAGGCTGTGGATCAGCGAGTAGAACACGTAATTGCAACATATATATAATTGTGTTACACAAAAAAAGAAAGTGGACGGAAAAAAAAACGTGACGTTTGGGTGGACGCCACAGATCCCCCTCTTTAGAGTCGCGTTGGGCACGCGCCGCTGCTCGGAGAGCGAAGAAACTGGTAGCGTAGCTCGCATTATCGTATGGTAGCGCAGGTAGGTCACTTCCTCGATTTTTAGTTCGTGCAGCCACCGCCTGGTGCCGTCGGTATGTGAAAAAGGTCCATTATGTGCACGCAGTGTGTATGCGGCAACGACGGTAACTCGGCGCCATGCTGTTCGTTTATCTGCGCCTACGATGCATCTGTGTCCGACGACGGTCTGGTTGCTATTACGGAACAACGTACACCAGTTTCAATCATTGGTAACATCAACATGAGATTATTTTTCCTTCCTCGTTTTTTCCTAACGCTCTTGGCTCGCTAGCAGATCAAGCTGAGCCTACTGGGAATGAGATGATCGCGGCTGGCTTTTTAGCGCATGAAGGGGATATGGGTTTTTGATTTCCACTTTTAGTGTATCACAAGTTAGTGCTGAGAGTTGCCCCCAACGTTTTGTGTAGCGTGATTTTCCGGTAATCTTTCGTTGATTAGAAACGACTGACGCAGTACAGGTTGCCTGTCAGCTGCTACACCTGATGTTCATGCAATATGGCTCAGCTATAAGGAGTATTCACTGGGCGCCATATTTGTGGGTGATGTCTAGAGCGCATGCTCTGAAGGAGGCCACATTAATAGGCTGCTAAGACCTGCAATCTTGATGGTGTTGAATGCACGTTGCAAAAGAACCGGGGAAGCTAGCCATTAGCACGCGCTCAGCAGTCGCGCACACAACTATGGCCGCCACTGACTCCACGCAGCGCCACTGACGTCTACGTACCTGAACACACCTTCTCCGTCTCAACCAGAATCAATTAAATTTACAGTTTGTACCTATCATTTATCTTATACGAAAGCAGCGCACAGATGTTCTTTGTTTAAAAATTAATGCATCATTTTTATTATAATCAATATGTTATTTGTCTTGTATGTCATGCGTAATACTTCATCATAATGTGCGCGATAAATGCAAGTGGTGTTGACTATACTTTTTTCAACAGCTGAAACCTCTTTGATTGCAGCTCATTCCACGTGGACGCAATTATACTTCAGACAGACCTAGCAAATTTAATCGACAAACAGCCACACTGCAAAATTACTGGACCTACTGTCTTCGAAGGAAGTCCAAACATATACGAGGTTTCAATAGTGAGTATAACTTGTATTTTCTTTAAGACGATATTCACTCAGCACGCAATATTCACTAAATACTCATCGCGCAATTACTTTCAAGCAACCAATTGTTGCTTCAAAGTAATTTTTATAAGTATTGTAATTAAAAATCGTACTTAATATTGATTAGTTGAAGATTCTCAACGTCAAGTGTCATTTTGCATCTAAGCTGGAACAGATGGAACGCATATTTGTATTTTTTTTTACGTGAAAGAAGAAAATATAAGCTCGTAAATTAATTATGCTGGTGTTCTTCCTCAAAAAGACATGTCTACCACAGAAACAGGTAAGTACGGCTTAAAACAAAGTGCAATATTACTGCAAACATACTAACAAGAGCTATTTACATTCTATTCTAAAACATATTGTTTTAAATGAGGATCTCGGTTGGATAATTCCCACAAACGATAAATGAATAACAGATCTTATTGCAACAGAAGCCATGGGTATCATATGATCAGATGCCAGACATTAGACATGAAATCTGGCACAAGGGTACTTTTACCCTTGTGCCAGATTCCATTCCCTTGTGCACAAGGGTGGAAGTACCCTTGTGCACAAAGGTACTTCCACAAGTACTTTTATACGTTCGGTCTAACAGTACTACCAACCTAAATCTCTCTTTCGCTTGTGTAAAAGAGACAGGATAAGGATACAAGCACTCAAGCAAGTACTAACTAGGTAAAACAAAAAGCAACTTAAACACTCCAACAGTAGCCTAATCAGGCAGACTGATTCTTAACCTTTGTACTTTGGAAAAACCAAAAACGAGAGACGTCGGCTCCATGTTGACCTCGGTCACGCGAAGTATCCAGCTCTGTTAAAGATGGGTTTGTGCTTTGTGATATGTTTGGGGTCGCTTTGTCGGATGCGTGGCTTGAAAGTCGTATGATAGGCTGACCAATCCTGCTGTTCACCTCACTGCCGTGCTGCAAAGTTTGAAACACTCCTAAAGTATTTATGGGAATACTGTCGTTTTCCCGGGAATGACCTTTAATCTTCCATGCAAACTTGGCAGGAACAAGGGGCCACACATTTTTTCAACCTGCGCTCTCATGCTCTATCAACGGTCGTCAAGCTTCTTAATGCTTTTTTTTTTATAATTAGATGATTCGCCACACTGAAGGCATGGCTAGTTCAGAAACAAGAAGTGTTCCGAAATCTGGCAGTCCTAACCGGAGTCTTCATCCCAGCCATTCAGTAACTACTCAGTCTGGTATTTGAACTGGCCTATTTACTGGCCTATTTAGAAGTATTCGTCTATGTATAATGTATTTTTCGACAACCTTTGAACGACTATAGTTCCATCATTAGGAACTCTTCTAAATATTTTAAAAACTCCGGCTGAAATCAATGTGAACAAAATCACATTTTTTTCTCTTGACTTGCGGCTCAAGCTGTTGTTATTTGTCAGTACGTAAGTCGACAAGAATAATCCCATGACGAGAATATTATTACTTGATCTTAATTATTAGACGGCTTGTAGTTCGAGGTGTTTCCTTCGCATCTGGATGCTTTGAATATGCATCGCAAAGAAACAGATACGTGTTAGTTAGATGCATGAGACGCATTGGTGGCTCCAAGGCAAGACGCCGGCCTACGGATCCCCAGGCGGCGGGTTCGAATCCCGGCCGAGGTGCCCACAATCTAAGGGAGGCTTATTGCGAAGATGGCACCGTGTAACACGTCAAAACATCCTGAAGTGGTCGATATTAATCCTCAGTCCTCCGCTGGGGCGTGCCAGATGCCCGTCGTTGGTTTGGTACGTAAAACCGCCAAATTTGACTTGACCCCTGCTTTTGAGCGCGCCGCGCGCTTCGAACGCGCGGCGCCGCTATTCGCCGAATTCAGTCATGTGAGGAGCAAGATCAACATGTCGAGCAGGAAAGACAGCGCTAGAGGGATCAACGCGCAACTCTGGCTCCCATAGGGAGCCTATAAGGAGTATTCATTGGGCGCCATATTTGTGGGTGTTGTCTAGAGCGCATGCTCAGAACGAGCCCACATTAATAGGCTGCTAAGACCGGCAAACTTGAGGGTGCGGAATGCACGTTACAAAAGAACTGTGGAAGCTCGCCATCAGCACGCGCTCAGCACTCGCGCACACAGCTATGGCCGCCAGTGAATACTTCCTATAGACCTTTCCAAAAAAGAGCGTGTGGCCGGTGCCATTTTGAGTGTTCGTGCGTATGGCGCGTGCTTTGCTCGCTTTCCCAAGCGACGAACACGCACGTGCTGGGCTGTGAAGATGCCACGCTGGACTGTGATTTTGGAAACATTGGAAAGGTCTATAGCAAGTATTCACTGGCGGCCATAGCTGTGTACGCGACTGCTGAGCGCGTGCTGATGGCTAGCTTCCAGGGTTCTTTTGCAACGTGCATTCCACACCGTCAAAATGGCCGGTCTTAGCAGCCTATTAATATGGGCTCGTTCTGAGCATGCGCTCTAGACAGCACCCACAAATATGGCGCCCAGTGAATACTCCTTATACAGGAACTCTAGTCTCGATGGGGAGGTAGCGCCATCTATCAATACGTGCGCCAAACGCGCCCCGCCGCTCGGCTCAGTCTTCTGCGTCGCCATCCGCCGTTGACCCGCGCAAATTTTTTGGTTTATCTTTCTTTTTTTTTTGCAGATAAAGAGCTACGCTTTTTAATTTTATAAAAAATGAAAGACGTTTACAATCCCCTGTAACGCCGAATTAGAGCGCGGCTCTTGAGGAGGAGGAGGGGCAGGTACGGAGAAGATGCTATGTCCCTCCTCCTTTCCTCCCATTTAGGGGAAAATTCCCCGCTAAATTTAGCGGCGAAATTTCTTCGCTAAACTTAGCGGAATAAATTCCCCGCTAAATTTAGCGGGAAAATGTTTCCGCTAAATTTAGCGGGAAAATTTGTTCCGCTAAATTTGGCGGGAAACTTTACCCATAGTGCACCGCGCGGTTACGCCGACGCCGACGGCGACGACGACGCCGCTCAGGCCGGAAACGGGCGCCTAAGAGCTTCGCTCTAAAAGAAAGCGACCTGTGAAACTCATCTTCGAAGAAAGATGTAGATGGCTAGGTGAAGACGCCGATTTTTACAGCCAATTGTAGATCGAGTCTGTTTATTTCAGTCACCCTATGTACGTATTAGCTTCGAGAAGATGGAGTGGCTCCGCCTGGCGGCTCTTGTCGTGACATAGTGCCAAGTATCACGTGACCGCTTCTGCGCTTCGTTGGTAGCATGTCGGTTGTGGTGTATCATTCACAATTCATGTTTGATTTGTTTCTTCGAACTAGAGCTTGGGGTTGCGTGTGATCTAATTCTTTCGTTCTACTTCTCGTCGAAATTAAAGACCGATGACCACTTCGCGCTGTCCAATTTTACCTCGCTTCCTCCTCTCCCCCCTTCTACCCTGTCCACCGTTGCCTCTTTCCTACTTCCCTATGGTGGGGAGGATCTTCTGCCTTGCAGAATTTCAAGTCTGGTCGTCGGCCTTTAAGCTCAGGCAGCGCGACAGCAGTGCCGTCGCGACCTACGGAACAGGTCCCATGGACCCAGTTTTGTGTTATCGTACGGACCACGACCAAATCGGTCGTTGTCGTGGCTTCGAAAGCTACCAATGATACTCATTTTTTTCTTTTTGTGGCTTCTAGAAAACTTTACCTTGATATAAAAAAAAATTGCAAAAAAACCGGAAGCACTTTTGGCATACTCAACGTGGCGTGGTATCGCGGGAGTCGCGGGCTGAACGGCTGAACGAAGCGGATTCAGCGATGGCGGCGGATGACGGGCGTGATACTTCAGACTTCAGAACTGTTGCTCGCGGTACCGGCGAATATGTATAGCTTTCAAAGAGAACTCGTTTACCGATCAAAAATATTAGGATTTATTCCGTACGACACGCCCGATCATCAAGCTAGTTCGCACGAAGACGTCGCCGAGTCGTCCCCCCTTCTGGCTGAAGACATCGCTTGTCTTACGAGCACAAATTGGTAGGAGCTTGAAAAACGCGCAAACGTCAAGCACGAAGTGCTTGACTTTGCGTTTTTCGTGCGACGTGCGTGTTTTTCATTTGCCTGCACGGCGAGAAGAACGAGGAAGAAAAACAAACGCCGCCCGTTGTAGTCATGTGACTTCCGATAACTCGCTCCTCCTCTACATTTCCTCGTCCTTCCCAGTCCAGTTTTGGTTCCGGTTTTGAGCATTTCCGTTTTTTTTTTAGTTTATTAAAACAATATACGTGACGGAGTAGCAGAATATTGATTGGGTAGTCTTATGACACCAAAGTGGATCGCCTCGCAAAGTAATAAAAAAAAATGTTTTGGGGGTGTCAGTGTGTCTTTAAAAAATACACTGACACTGACAAAAAAAAAAGCATTTATTGCAAGGCGATTTAGTATGGTGTCAGAGGACTACTCAATTAATATTTTGCTACAGAGTCATATATATTTTAATAAAGTCAAGAAACACAACTGCTCGAAACCGAAACCGACACCTGCGCACGGAGGTCGGAGAAATATACACCTTTCTAAAAAAAAACCTCCTAGGCCGCCGCCATGTTGCTGATGCAGATGCGGCTGGTCAGAGCCGTGTATTGGGAGAGTTTGGCCAATAGGCGGAGCAAAGGCTGCCACCAGCGCCGAATATTCCCCCCACGCTTAGAGCGTAAACTAAATTTGTGACACAGCCTCGACCAATCAGGAGACCTCTACTCCATCTCACAAATGTCTGCAGTGAAGACAAAGGCACATGCGCGTGAGCCTAGCTCAGCGAAACGCTTTTGTTTGTACGAGACCTCGTGCATAGGAGGCATTTTCCAAAGCCACGCGCTCGTGCCCATGCCTTTGTCTGCACTGCTAGAACAGCGTCCTGAGACTGGCTGAAAGAAAACAGTGCAAAGGGTGGGGTGCGCGAGCGTCTTGAGACGCGGAGTTCCACTCGGCACGGCTCAAATTATACTTTGTTTCACTTTGTCTGCGAGCGAAGCCAAAGCTAGAAGCGCGAGACCAGCGCTTTTTGCATTTCTCCCCAGCTCGCGCGCTCGAGCAAAGCCTGAACGCACGGAGCTTCCGTGCTCGCGCTTCCAGTTTTGCCTTCGGTCGCACATAAGGTGAAACGAAGTATAGTCGTGTCACATATTTAGATCACACGACCACCGCTAGGGGCTGTTTCGCGGCCTGTGGTTGGTCCCGAGATGCTCGCCTATTCAAACCAATGTATGGCCAAACTCTCTCAATAAACGGCTCTTCGGCTGGTGCGACTCTCACGCCCTCTGTCTGCTAGAAACTTTCTGCGACTCTCTTGGAATGTGAAAACCCGCTCAGCACGATTCTCAACCTATGTTTTACGGTTTTGCATTCGACGTTTTCTGGGCCCTCTTGAAAGTTTCCACTTAAATCTTTTTTATGCGTGCTGCGTGCCCTTTTTGTGTTATCTTCCACGGTGAGAAATAGGGCTGGTAAGTGCCTGCCTTTCAAGCTTTTCTTCTCAACATTCACGAGAAACGAAGGAAGGAGGGACGGCGAACGGCCCTCGACGCAATTTTGCGAACGATGAGAGTTGCTCTCCCCCCTCCCAGAGATAATACGCGTAGAGCCCTTCTCAGTCATCTCCAAAAATAGTTGCCCGGGTTGGGGTGGGAAACGGGTCAGTCGCGTTCGTTCCTTTGCCTTGGCGCTGTTGTGAAAAAAGGAAGCTCTCCCCAAAACGTGCCCCAAAACGAAGTCATCTTGCATTCTGTCCGATCGTCAAGATGTGACTGTCGTCGACTGTGACTGTGTTATTTGAGATCTTTCTCAAATAAATTCGTTTCAGATAACGCTGCATCGTGTGGTACGTGTAATCTATTGTTCGTATGTTAACACTCGCTAAATTGTATGTCCGTGACCTGTCCATCGGTAAACACGTTATTTGTGAGCGTGAAAAATGAGTGCCTTTCGGCTGTCTTCTGTTGTAAATTATTTTCAACAGCCAAGTGCTTTGTCGTTTGACACGCGGCTAATCGGGCAGGTACCGTCAAAACATATCATAAAAAACACAAAAAACGACAACTAACATTCCAGTACGCATTCGTTCTGTCGCGCGCGTACGCGACAAAACTAGTTAACAGGTTCTTTTCGCTTTTTTGTTTTTTCAAATGTCGTACAATGCTTTCTCAATGTCCTCGAGAAAATGCATGCACCATGAAACAGAAACTACAGCGGAAAAAGACGAGAATTTAGTCGCCAGCAGTGTTTGAAACTGCGCATACGCAGGCTGCGCCTATCGAAATCACAGTCCACTCGGTTAGGGTTAGCAGGGACGCCGGTGAGAGTCTAGCCTCAATCCCAGTGACTGGGCTCGAAAGCGGTTTACTGCCCCTGGGGTCGAGTGTTTCTTGGAAAGGTGTGTAGAGGAGGAGAGGGCTGGAAGTCATCTGGCTACACCCGACCGCGCTTTTTTTTTCTTCTTTTTTTCTGTGAGCAGCAGACGACGCGAGTACCGTTCGCTGTGCGAATGCTTTGCAGTTATGTTTGTTCCGCTCGCTGTTCTGCCCTTCAAGATGAGTTGTTTTGTACACGGAAGAGTAGGAAATGAGTAGTGAATGCCAGTGATCGGCTCTAAAAAGAATGCCCCCAAGATGTTGCGTGGGGAGCTGCCTCGAGTTCCCGAAAGATCAACGGGATTGGAAAAAACGGTTGGCTGCAATTTCGGCAGAACAGTATCAGGCACCTCGGAAAGTGGACGCTTCCCAATTTATATGCTCCTTGCATTTTGTGCAAAGTGACTACATTGAGTTCGCAGGTGTCAAAAGGGAATCCCATACCATTTAGTTCAGCGACGCTTCGTCCATAATTGTTTTCCAGTGATAATTGTAAAAAAGAAATGTAAATATAGCGAAATGTTTGACGCAAAAAAATAATAACGGTACGTCCACACTCGGCATGAAACATGTGTGCGCTGCGTGTCCGCTGTGTGCGAAGCGGACATCTTACCACTGAGCTAATGGGGAAATCTCCGAAGTAATGCAACCGGTCGACTGTAGGTCGGAAAGTTTGCTTCCGATTTCGCTCCAGCAAAGGCACTCCCGGCTTTTAAGTCGGGTAACACCACACACTGGTCCCATTCGCACCTAGTAAAGAAATCGTACGCGTGCAAATTACGCACTTCGTGCTTGACGTTTCCGCGAGCGATGTCTTCAGCCACGAGAAGGGGCGACGGCTCGGCGACGTCTTCTTGTAAATCGGCTTGGCGGTCGGGCGTGCCGTACGGGATGAATACCAATTCTTTTGATCGGTCAAAATTTTCTCCTTCAACACCTTCCTTCCCAAACCCCCCCTCTTCTTGGCAGGAGTGGCTGCCCCCCCCCCCCCCCCCCACACACACACACACACCCGATCGGGTGGAACAGTTCTTCGAAGCGCTCGTTGGCCATACGGGTAATCGAGGCCGAAGGACTAGATAAGTCATCTACCCCACCGCTTCCCTGATTCCTTTCAAAAGAATGCCCTGGACAGAGGGCAATATTCTTTTCAATAAAGATGTTCTCTCTCTCTCTCTCTTTCAATGGAAGACAGAATTCGCCGGTACCGTGAACGACAGTTCTGAAGTAGAGGGCCCACGCCCGTCATCCGCTGCCATCGCCGTCCAGCCCGCGAGCCCCACAATCAACCGCGATACACGAAACGGCGCCATGATGAGAATTACGCAGCGAACGCACAGAATGCAGCTTTTTAGAAGCCACAAAAAAATGGGCTTCATATTTTTTTTTATTATTTTTAACATTGAGTGTGTGCCTTCAATGACCCACGACTTTGATTAAATTTGGTGGTTGTGTCAAACCCTTAGCAAACGGCCCGTGACCACGGAAAAGAGAGTGAGCGCGACTCAAACCGGCCAGTTCACAATCGGCGGTTTTCGGGCGGAAAGAAACCGAATTTCGAGCCGCAAATTCTGTGTAGGTAGCATGGGCTCTCATATGGCACGTACAACTAAAAACCTCGGCGAGCATAAATACCCTGCCAGTGTCTTTTTTAAGGGTGAACACAGTATAGGTGAGGACAGAAAGCGCTGCGAGCGCTTTGACGCGATCGACCAGATAAAGTCCTTTGGCGCGCGCCCGTGTAGCCTCAACCGACAACGTCGCCGCCCAGACCAGCCCAGACGGCGCGACGGAGGCGAAAAGAAGCAAACAAAACAAAACAAACAAGTGCCGTACATGGCACTCGTTCCGTTCGGAGCGTTTGCTATAACCTTGACGGACGCTAGCTTGAACACCGCGCCAGATGTCTCTTCGTTTTAACGTGTTTACCAAGCTGTTATTACCGCCGTTGAGGCACGAAACTAGGGTCAGGAAGGAAGCAGTCGTTAAGAAATACGCGTAGCGCAAGTGCCAAGTTCTACATGACGTGGCGCACACAAAAAAAAAGAAAACGACTTTAAAAACAAGCATGTCTCCCAAAGAGAAGCGTAGGACACCGGCCAGCTTCAGGCTGCCATTAGTCCCATGCCGAGGCGCCATCTGGTGGCGCCGCTTGCAACTAAGGCGAGGAGAGGACTTCGTTTGGCAGCCGCGACGCGCGCAGTGTGTACACCCAGGCTCAGGTATACAGTAGTAAAAACAGCGCCCGCAATCTGCACATGGCGTGCACACTATTGGATACTCTTAGTCGCGGAGGTGCATTAGATCAAGATAAATATGGTAAGGGAACACTAATCCCAATCATGCATTGTTTAGATTCCGATAATGCGACTAAGAGCTTTCGTCGAAGCACAGGTAGCACAAAAAAAAAAAAAAATCTTTGTTTAGCGCATGGAGCTTATGGGTTTTCTGTTCTGCGCATTTGTACTTATGTTTTCATAACTATTGGTATATTTTTGTAGGTGGAAGCCCTAAACTACGCCAGTTTACACAAGGATGTATTTAACAGATCATCGCTGATGATTTCTTTTTCACTACATGTGTGGTGGTTCTCCATGAAGAAAAGTACAGGAGTCATTTATGTTGGTGCTCCTTGCTTCAGGGCTTTTCCTGATGTTGTATTCTCGGTAAGCTACACGAATAAAATGATTGTATTGCAATTACATGCGTAAAACTCGGAGTAGGTTCAACGGAATAGTCACCTAAGGGTGAAATAATTGCCACATGGTCCAGTGCTCCGATTGCACGCAGCTAAATGGCACGAACGACTCGCAACGCGTGTAAAATCGTTCCGGCGATAAATAAGCTTCGCACACGAGAGCAGTTAATGCCACTTCGGTTTCTTCTAAAAGGCCCATTTGTGAAAATTAAATGGGTTTTGGTATAATTAGATTATTAATTATTATCGAGCCGACTCGCACGGTGCTCATTACAATTAACTAAATTCACTGTAACCGATTAAATATTTTAGTAATTTTGGTAATATTTTATTACATTTATTAAGAAGTAATCACAAGAGAAACTTCATTACTTCTCGAGGTATTAAAGTTACTTTCTAACCATTACTATTTCTCTCTCACCTTTGTAAGGGTGCCCTTTCTTTGGGCAAGTTTCCTACCGTGATATTCTCGAGCCAATGTCTCCGAGAGAAAGTTGGTTTACCGAAATTGAATTAGGAACATAACTATTTTGCACTTTATTATTCTATTGCAATGTTAGACTCTACGAGAAACCCGTTTTCAAGCATGCCAAAGAAAATATTTCGTTTTAAAAATTGGAAGTAACCGGAAAAGTAACTGTAACTTTCCGAAGTAATGGCCAATTACTTTTCTCCTCAAGTAATTAAGTAATCTAATTGAATACGTTTTAACCGAGAGTAACTGTAACTGTAGTCGTTTGCTTTTTACGAGTGGCGTACACAAGACTGCCTCGAGTTTTTTTTAATAAGCCTTCTTTTCTTTCTTTTTTAAATAAGCCTAAAGATATATGATTGCCATTAAAAACTTGCAGGGCCTCACCGAAAACCACTGAATCAAGTCATTTCGTAAAGATATAAGGCACTACAATATTTTCTGCGTTTAGATGAAACCCTTATTTTAGAGGTGTTTCTTGGTTTTGGTTTCCTAACGGAACGCATCTTTGCGTAACCGGCACACTTCTACACGTTACTGAAAAATAGTAACCGATTACAATTACAATAACTTCACTGTAAAAAGTAACCGACTACAATTACAATTACCGCATCGAAAAGTAATCGAAAAATTACTCTAAAGTAATCGATTACTTCTCACGTTACTTTTCACTTAACTTTTTTTATTACGGGAGCATTATCCTTGGGGCCTCGCACTCAGTTGTTCAAAGAAAAGAAAAAGAGAATGCCTTGACCGTTTTTGCTTAGAAATGTGTGAGTGACGCCAATACACCAAAACCATCCCGTGAAAAAAAAAAACTGAAGTAAAAAGGGCGCTGTTTAAATTCCTTACTCACAAGACGCTGGATAAGGTCATTTTTTATACCCGGACGAAATCTCCGGCGTACAAAAAAAAAAAAAATACCCAGGAAACGAAGCATAGTGAAGTGGCCTACTAATCCTCCAGGTCCCGTGTTTAGTGGTTTCGAAAAAGAAGAATTGACCGTTGCCCAGACCTGAGGAACTCCAGCACATCTAATCACTCCCCCAAAAAACAAATTTAGAAAATGTGTAATAAGTAATTTTGTAATCGATTACAGCAAAAACGTAATTCAATTACAAAAACCATTACTCCTTAAAGGAAGTAATCGAAGCTTTACAAAATTACAGTAATATGTAATCGATTACAAGTAATCCATTACTTGTAACGCGTTACGTAGAAGTCTGGAACCGGTCATCTCCCCTGTGACCGATGCCTGCAACGTACGTGCGCCACACCTTATTCCTTCCTAGGAGGAAGGCAATCTGCTAGATGTATTGGAGGAGCCGTCCGCATACCATAACTAACTTTATTTTTAAATATAAACTTCGGAACATAATCAGTGGTGCTCCATTTTCGTTACGTTTACGTGACGATGATTTCGGACGAATATACGAAGAAGAAGAGCGGCAGCAAGCTCCCCGTTAAAGTCAAGCACGTGGAAAGAGGAATGGCAGATCCAAAGCCAGCAATCGGACCGCGACGCGCGGTTGCAACTAGAACTTTGGGGAAGACCATCCGTAACGGTCGAAAACGGCCGCCCAGTTAGCGCGGGGCGTCAACGAGGCGGTGCGGCTACGAACAGCACCAGGAGGAGCGCGCTGTACCGTCATTCATTTCCTTTTTTGAAGTGGCGACGGTACCGAAGGGGCTTAGAAAATTAAGGTGGAAATTGCAACGGTATTGTTTGTATACTTTGTGGCATCCTACGATGGACTAAAGGCCAAAGCCACAAGCCGCCAGGTCCAGTCACGTTCCGTGCACTAAACTATGACATGCTGAACATTGAATAGAGGTGGACGAATAATGCTCCGAATCAAAAATCGCTGCATCATTTCTATAGCTTCGACACTCTAAAGATCCGGTATGCCGTGGCTTTCTTTGCAATGTAAAATTGATGAGGCGTTCAGTGCTATTCGACTCGAACAAGTGTCCACCCGTCCCTATGAGTGATCCGAGACGCGGGCACCGATACGCTTATCGAAGCGAAGCCCCACGCAATTTCTAATGGTGAATTCCGCTCGCAGATCTCGAGCGCTCCAAAACCGCTCCATTTGGAGCGCGCATATTCCGCTCGCAGATCTGGCTCGACTTGGTCATCTTCCGCTCGTAGATCTCTGGCAGCTACCACCCCGTGGAGCGCCTCCAACTCCACCGAACTTGATCTGCGGGATTTGAGAGATCTACGCGGAAGTTGACAGAGCGCCACAGAGCGCGCTACGTCATTTCCCCTCCCTCAACGGTGGCGCATGCGCGACGAGGCGTTGCGTGGCGTTGCCGGCGACCGGCCGCGCTGGCCGCGCCGTCGACGAAGGGACGGAGTCGAGTCGGTCGAGCAGGGTTTTCTCGGATGCGTCGGTATTTTACGCGGGATTGTGACGGCTCGAACGCTTCTACCTCGTGTTAGAGCCGGGACAGGCGCGTGACAAATCGGAAGCGCTGACATCTGTGATCGTGAGAGGAAGAACGAGAAAAAGAACGGCAGAAAATCGGAAGGAGGCAGACGCAAGGTTAGGCCTGTTCATTTTGCCGCCACTGATTGTTTAGTTTTTTGTACGCTGCATGCCGCCGGCGTTTTCTCGTGCAATAAAGCAATTACAGATTAGGCAACGACCGTGGCAGCGGTGGTTTGTTACCTCTGTGTTTAATAAAGCCGTACCAGCAATTTTAACTCCACCGCTGGCAATCGCTGTGCGTACCCCGCCGCTTGGAGGCGGCCGAAAGGTATGTGACGGTGCCGAATGCGGACGTCTTCCTCGTTATTTGTGACATGGGCTCCGTGCTGTGGATATTTTCGCCCGTCCTGTGTCGTGTGTTATTTTTGCAGCTAAGGAATGACAGTTGTCACTGGTCGTCGGAAAGATCAGTCGGCTAAGCATTGGGGGCTCGTCAAGTTCGAGCAGCGGCCATTTTGGACGACCGAGGGTGGAGCTGGGGGGCTATGTTGCGCTTTTGGACTCCCAGGAGACTAGGGAGAGGGAAGTGACGTCAACAACGCAGCAAATGCAGATTGGATGTTGATTTTGTTTTCTTCTGTCAACATCCAATCTGCGTTTCTCTAGTCGTTGACGTCACTTCCCTCTTCCAAGTCTCCTGGGAGTCCAAAAAGCGCAACATAGCACCAAGGGGAAGCGGGGGAGGGGTCGCTCCAAAAAGGCGAGTTCAACTTCCGCTCGTCGATTCGGAGCGTGTCCCACGGAGCGGAATTTTGCCTCCCTCACGGATTTTGGAAAGCGCTCCGGATCTACGAGTGGAATTCACCATAAGTGGCTTGTAATTGGATCTTGCGCTCCGTAGCTTTTTTGCCTTTGGTCCGTCATAGGGTGAGACGAAGAATAATCGTGATTCTATTGTAGTATTTTTTTTTTGTGCTTGCTTTACTAATGTTCATTTATTTTTTTGTTTCGCTTCTTATCTTTTTATATCTACCTTTTTCTGTAAATAATTTAAACATACTTTTTTATCTCATTATGGTTATCGTTTCTATTTTTATTTCGACGAACGTCACAATTTTGCATCCGAAGCTGCCTGATTCATTGGTGTTGTTGAAGGCCGACCTGCAAAATATTTTTCAAACAGGGTGAAGTGAAACTTCCTCCCCACTACCCTTCTCATTTCTCCCTTTCCCACTGCATTCTTAACGCGTGTGTGTGTGTGTGTGTGTGTGGGGGGGGGGGGGGGGGACTGCTTTGGTTTCAGCATCAGGGTTCTCCCGGCTCATCCAGCCCCCTAGATGCAGCAATGAAAGGAGTCCCCTCACCGTCAAGATAAGAATTGGAGAGGGGGAATGAGGAGGGTGGCGAGAAGGATTTTTACCCTGGTTTAAAAATATTTTGCACGTCGGTCTTTTAAGAGACTATAAAATGATTTTTAACTTGGCTTTAATCCTCAACTCAAAAGCGAAATGAGAAATCACGTGGCCGGGATGTCCTTTGGCATCACCGGAGGCGATGACTCCAAGGTTTCACTGTGCTTTTTAGGCCACACCATGAAACTTTTCATTCTAAAGTGATGATAAGTGCCGTCACGGCACTCATTAGCCTCGAACGCGAATTCAAAGATTCGTCAACGGATGGATTGTTGACGAGAGCATACGTCCAAGTTGCGCAGTGCTCGTGTCCAATGCGTGAGCTGGGTTCGGCTGACACGCTTGGGCACCGCGGATGCATAGCCGTGAAAACGCGGAGCACTTTCGAAGGAAAGGAGGCACGAAATAGTCCGATATATTTTTTTAATTTTCGTACCGAAAAGCAGCTTTCAGGCTTTCTACCTGGTGTACCAGTTTTTTTTTTTTTGTTTTTTTTTTTAGCACTACACGATATGCGATTAGAAAAATCCCAATTTATCCCAGTCGAGAATTCATTTCATGGTCCCTTTTCTGCCAAATACTGTGTACGCAGGGCCCGAGAGCACACTGCTTTTTATGTCTCGTGGTATGCATTCCGTGACGCCAAAGATACTTTCCCTGTAAAGGAGCCTGCGCGTGGTTCAGCTACCGGACGATGGCGAGGTCTAGACCAGTGGTTCTCAGCCATGGATGTGTCGGGGACCCCTTGCGGACCGCTGGCAGTGATGGGGGACCCCTTCCAGCGGGGGGGGGGGGGGGGGGGGGGGGGTACGTAAGTAAGTTAACACGTCTGGAGCATGAAACAGGTGCCTTTTATATCTGTCGTAGTTCCGGAAGCAGGTTGCAAATTAGTCACGGCCGGATTGAACTACAAAAAACGTGCCAATAAAAAACAAAAAATTTTGTTGAGGATCTCGCGGACCCCAGAAGTGGCTTCGCGGACCCCCATTTGAGAACCACTGCTCTAGACAATGGCGTTTGGATGGTGGCGGGAGGAATACATGAAGGTGGCGGCAACAGAGCCGTAATGTTCAGCTGGACGAACTAACAGAGTTTGGGATCCAGATAGGCTGCCTTGAGTAGGTCTGCCGATAGTGTATCTCGTCCGCCGTTCAGTTCCAGGATAAATAACTTGCTTTTCCTCCCGCTGACCCTAAAGGTTTTCGCACCACACCACGGCGGACGAAAAGATGTGTCGTTGTGCTTATAGGTCTTCAGAGGCGTAGGTGAGATTACGCTCGTGCAGTCAGGGTTCTTCCTGATATTATCGCAGAGCTCTGTGGCGTTACTAGAAGGGACGGTAACGGCAGTCAGTGCAGGTGGCTAAAAAATATAATAACAAAAACTCACCTGGAAGACGAGGGTCTTGTTTGAGGGCAGTGCGTATGCCAAGGCGTGTGGTGGGGGAAGTGCACATGAATGGCATGGGTCGTAATGCGCTTTAAGGGATGCCTTTAGTGATCGGCGGGAATGCTCTACAGGATCATTGTCGCTGGTATAATAGGATGGGGTTCAAAATCCGTAATGAGCCCAATACCATCATCGAGGTGTCGAAACAAGACAGATTCAAATTGTGCGCCTCTTACAGTGATGATGGAGGATTGCACACTCAGTAAGGAAATCCAACTTGCTACAGTATCTTAGAGATGGTTGTCGAACAAATGTCCGGGATAGCGAAGGATTCAGGCTAACGTGTAGGTCGATGATGGCGAGGATGTACCTGTTCCCATCTGATGGAAGCAGAGGACACAGGAGGTCTACTTAAATGTTTGCGAAACGGGTGGTTGGTGTGGCGAATAAGTTGAGCAGGTGAGTGTATGGCGATGTACTTATGTGCGTTGACACTGCAGGCATGTGCTTGCCAAATACCTAACGTCCTTCTTCATCACACATGTTACAAAATGTAGCGCTATGAGATGTTGAGTGGCCCATTGCCCGGGTGTGAGAGATTGTGTAAAATGTCAAAAACCAGGCGGCGAAAGTCAAAGGACAACAAGGCGAGATGAGCGGGTGAACGTGTTGCAAATAATAGGAGTCGCAAAGAGGTAGGATTGGATTTTATTAAATTCTTCAGCGTCCCCTTTGTATCGGGTGATAATCGAACTTCGATTTCTAAATCTAGCCAGTGGTCACCTTTGCCACTTCCCCTTGCGCTGTCTCTTCCGTCTCCGTCTGCTGCTGTGCGATTCGAGCAAGCTTCACTGTGCCCTCCGCTCCCCGTTGCGTGTTCTGCTGCCACACCTCAAATCTCCTCTTTGTCACCTCCACCGTCAAGCAAGTGTTCTCCCGCTGCCACTCCGGTCGTTCCCCCTGTTCATCCAGTTCCTCGGGCGTCCCCTGTTCTTCACCACCGCTCCGGAAACCAAGGGCGACGGACAACGTCGTCGTCCGAGGCTCCGGTGCGATACGTTGCCATCGTAGCACCAAGTGTTCCGTTGTCTCCTCCGTCAGACCACAAAGCGAGAAGGCCCTATCCTGTCCCTCCGTGAATTCGGTTCACCGGACCCGAGGTCGCAGGGTTCCCACGCGTGCCTCCGCGAGAAGCCCACTACCCCTCGAGTTGTCATAACATGACTCCTTCTCAATGGCCTTCTTTTCCGCGAGATACAGTTCAAGAGAAAGTTTTGTCTCCATTCTGGCTGTCTTCCTTCTCGTCTGTGCCGCGTGTATGGTCTCCCGGAGCTCCGCGGGTCTGACTCTACATCAGCTTGTACCCTCAAGCCAGTTCGCCGGAAATTCATAGCGCTGCCATTGTCTTTGTATGCGATGGATCCATCTGGTGTCTCTCTCTTTCTGTATATGATGTAGCGAAGCGTGCGGTGAGCCCAGTTATCCGGCAATCCGCACAGACGGCTTTCGTGGCTCACCTTGGATATGGCCTCTCTCGCCTCAAATATAGACCAACCCAGGTCCCCCAGGACTCCCTCGTTGGGCACAGCTTTTGTAACCGCCAGTGACAACCTTCCCACATCTCTCTGGCGTCTCACCAGGAACTGCCTTGTTGGTGACGAGAGTACCAGCACACCATTTGCAAGAGTGACACCTGGGATAATGTCCATCTTCCAGAGGCCTCGGACCACCTCGTTCCTGTTGAACGTCCAGAGTGTTTTCCGAGCCAGGACTCCCTTTCTCCAAAGTGCGGCTGTCTTTTTTTTGTTTGATAATCTGCGGGGTGCTTCGACCCCGCGTTAAGGTTCACCCCCAAGTATTGGGAGGTGTCACACAATTCTAGCGTTCCGCCCAGTAGGGTCTACACTTGGTCCACCGGTTGATTCTTCTGCTGGTTCCAATCTTCCCAACTGGGGACTGCACACTTGCTGTGTTTGAACAGCAGCTTGAGGCGCGTGCATACCTCTCCACATATGTTCAGAAGCTCCTGCAGGTCTTCTGGTGAGTCGACAAAGAGTACCAGGTCATCGACATATATGCGAGCATAAACTTTCTGTTTGCCATGCCCCCTCGACCGTGTATGACAAGTCGAAGCCTGTTCCCGCCCGCTCCAGAGCTTTTTTCAAAGGTGTTATGTATAGCATAAAAAAGCAAGGGGGATAAAAGGCGACCCTGTCTCGGGCCTCTGGACACTACAATCTCTTTCGTCTTGTGTCCTTCCCATTCCACTTGCAGAGAGATCCCAGAGTACAGTGCCCGAAGAAGCTCCACGTCTTTTTCGTCGAAACCCTGCTTCCTCAGTCTTTTTCACAATCTTCATTGATCCACTGGGTCATATGCCTTTGAGATATCCAGAAAAGCTGCATATGTCATCCGGGCTGCGACCTCGATGCATTGTGTGACCAAGATATGGTTATCTGGGCATCATCCTGTACAGAAGCCGTTCTGGAGCTCGCCCAGCACCCCTTTTTTCTCCGCCCATCGCTGTAGTCTTGCTCTAATGATCTGGGCACACAGTCTTTGCAGCACTGGAATGATGCTTATTGGGCGATAGTTACGAAGCTCTGTCCTCTCTCTGTTTCCTTTATATAGTAGTATAGTAGTATAGTAGTAGTAAAGCGTGTCTCTTTCCAAGCGTCTGGAATCTTGGCTTTGGTGATGATCTCTGTGAGTCTGTCGGCCAACACTGTTTGCAACTTCCTTCCCAAACCTCAGATGATGGACATGGAAATTCCGTCGTTCCCCACAGCTGCTTTCGCATCTACTTTGTGCACTGCCCTTCTCAGTTCTACGTCAGTCGGTCTTCCCTCAAGGTCAGCCGGGGTACACTCCTTGTTTGTTTTCTCCGTTTGGATCTTCTCCATCATCAACCTCTGTAGCTGCTTCTCTCTCATCTGTTCTTGGCGTATCGCACCCAAGCAGGTTTCTAAGCCATTGTTCAATAAATGGGATGCACTGTGCTCCCATCATCTTCACATTTGTCTCTCGGTGGATCAGTACCTACTGCAGACCGTTGTCCTGGCCTCATTACGTAGACTCCCCCCAAAAAGTTGAGGCGCGCTTTTCCCAGCAGTATGGAGCTCCTCCACGAAACGCCTGACGGTTTTTGTAGTAGCCTGTTTGGACAGGCCTTTAGGGATTCCATAGAAAATGAGGTTGTTGCGTCGAGAATGATTTTCGGCATCGTCGAAGGGCGCCTCCAGGCCACAGACCAAACGGGCCGTCTGAGCCTGTCTCGATTTTTACATTTTCTAACTCGGTGCGCACGGGGGCGAAATTTTGATAATGGTTTTCGAGCGCAGTCATGCGCCCGCTCAAATCTGAAATGGCTTTATCTGTTGTTAAAAGCTGGGTTTTAAGGTCTTGAACCTCTGCAAGTAATTTTGATTGACCGGTGCATAGTTTTTTTTAGCTCGGCTAGTACGGCGTTAGTATTAGGACCAGGATCGGTTTCGATGTCACCCGATTGCAACAGCAAGGAACGGATGGTATAGAAGTACTTAATCGAAATAACAACGCAACACTGCGGGCTCGGCAGCTGTATCAAAAAGTAAACACTTTTTTTTTTTTTTAGAAAAGACTGCACGGTTTACTAACCTGCACGAAAAAGTTGAACGGATCAGTGGTCTGCGTCGTGGCACAGACACCGAGCCCACAGAGCGATATCGGCTGCGTCGGCTGGTTTATAGGGGGGGGGGTAAGTGGTTGTTGATGACGATGGGGCCTTCCACACTTGGCCGAGGATCAATTGCTTGAGTGACGGGTCTGCCGGACGTGACGAGGCCTTGGTGATAGCCGGATGGTAGCCACTTGCTTGATTTTCGTTGCTCCAGATTGTGCATGTTGTCGAGCCGTCCGAGGAAGCCAGCACCGGGAGCAAAGCGCGGAGGAGAACGAAGGAGAACTTCTGCACGAAAAGTTGAATGGATTATTGGTCCGCGTTGTGGCACAGCCACCGAGCCCACAGACCGATATCGGCAGCGTCAGCTTGTGTCAACGTACTAGAACCCTCAGTTGGGAAACTCACCGTTGAAACATGGGCCGCTGGCGTCCACCGAGACCAAGCTAAATACAACAGCGCCACCCTTTATCATTTGTCTTTACTGTGGTCACCTTGAAGTTTCAGACGCATGTTTTGTGTAAAAACCAACGGGAAAAAACTCTTTTTGAAGTAACTTTTATTGGAGTTTAGTACAAATTGAGGGCGCGTGATGTTTTCTAAAATCTTTAGTTTGCAAGTTTTGCGGCACAATTAATATCGTTTTTATACAACCATGCCTCAGCGGTGATCCCGACCTAGGGGCATCTTAGCTTCGGTAGTAATTCGCGGCGCGTCCGCTTGGGAAACGGGGGTGGCACCCCTGAAACCTCTTCCACCGCATCTGTTTCGGCTCCGAAATGGCCGATCAAAGCCAAAATAGATGTCACGTGCAGTTCTTCAAGTGGCCGCTGCGGGAGAAATGGCGGCGTTGTGATCGCCATTAGCTCGGTTCTGGAGGACGGGTCGGTGACACTTTTTCAGAGCAGTTTCTATGGCAGTTTCCCAACTGAGTGGTTTAGTAACGTTGGCTGGTTTCAACGTTATTAAACCACTCAGTTGGGAAACTGCCATAAAGACTGCCTTCAAAAAGTGGCCCCGATCTGTCCTCCAGCACCGAGCTAATGACGAACACAACGCCACCATTTCTCCCGCAGCGGCCATTCGAGGAACCGCACGTCACTTCTATTTTGGCTTTAATCGGCCATATAGGCGCCGAAACAGATGCAGTGGAAGAGGTTACAGGCGTGCAACCCCCGTCTCCCCAGCGGACGCGCCGCGTCTTACTACCGAAGTTAAAATGCACCTAGGTCGGGACGCGCCACCTGAAAGCACCGCTGAGGCATGGTTGTATAAAAACAATATTAATTGTGCCACAAAACCTTGCAAACTAAAGATTTTAAAAAGATCACGCGCCCTTCATTTTGTACTAAACTCCAATAAATTTCATACAAAAAGAGTCTTTTTCGTTTGTTTTTACGCAAAAAAAAAAAGGCTTTCTAAAAGCTCAATGTGACCGCAGTACAGACAAATGACGAAGAGTGGCGCTGTTGTCGCATTTAGCTCGGTCTCGGTGGACGCCAGCGGCCCAGGTTTCGACGGCGAGTTTCTCAACTGAGTGTTTTAGTAACGTTGACTGGTTTATAGTGGGCGGGTAAGTGGTTGTTGATGACGATGGGGCCTTCCACAGTTGGTCGAGGATCAATTGCTGGAGTGACGAGTCTGCCGGACGTGACGAGGCGTTGGTGATAGCCGGATGGTAGCCAGTTGCTTGATTTTCGTCGCTCCAGATTGTGCATGTTGTCGAGCCGTCCGAGGAAGCCAGCACCGGGAGCAAAGCGCCGACGAGAACGAAGGAGAACATCTGCAGAAAAAAGTTGAACGGATTAGTGGTCTGCGTTGTGGCACAGCCACCGAGCCCACCTATGGATAGTTTTAATTTTAAAACAACTTCTTAAATCTTTTTTTTTTACTTATCTAATAATTAAAATAGGCTTTTTATAAACCCAACAAATTCAGATTTGTACTCTCTTTTTGGATCTGTAAGATGAACATGGTTCGCTATAAAAACATATATAAAAAGCTAGCTTGAAGTCACAGAGCTAGTGCTAGGGCTTTTTTCCTTATCACTACATTATGTCCTTTCGAACAGAATACGTTCACATAACGAAGGGGTATGTGCGACTCTTCAAAATCACCTTTCTTCGCACAATAAACACGCTGTTCATGCAAAAAAAAAAAATTAAAAGAAAAATCGTAAAAATATTGTTGTCCTTTATTACGAAAACTGGTCCATTTCGTTGTAAAAATATTCTGCAAACTCGGACGATGATATAGTTAGAACAAGCCAATGACCATAGAACTCAATCTGTACGAAACTTTGCGTTTTAATAAAGAACGTATCAAAAACATATTTTCGAGACATTTAAAAAATATCAAATTTATAAATGCTTGAATGAAAATGTTTGGTCTGCATTGACGATACTCTTTTTACAGGCATGCCATAACATACGCAATTACACTGGGAGAATTAGACTTCCAGGGTACACGAGGCTTGGCTATTATGGCCATACTCATGCGGTGACTTATGACGGCCCTGACGAAATTAATTCGAAGGTGAGAAATCGAGCGCTTTGTAATCCTTCCATAGCACTCTGTACACAGCACTGTACGTTGCGCAGCAGCTGTTTTCTTTTCTTTTGAAATTCGCAAGTGTAAGCAGAAAACAATTGGCAAAATACAGCAAGGTATCGATCAACATTCTTTGCTACCGAAACTTTAGTGCTAGAAATATTGGTATGATGTTAGAATATTTATTTATTACTTTTTATTTATTGAATTATCTTCTAGGACCCTTCATAAAGAACATAACGTGAGGGTGAGAGAAAAAAAACAAAAAACATCGCGGATAAAACCAGAAAAAAAAAGTGGAACATTCTCACAGCAGTAGCATAAAGCAATCAGCGCTCAACCCAATTAATCCAAGTTAAAAACACGAATCCATCGATCCAGTCCCTCTGAACCACCAAACTTAAAAAAAAAAATCATCAAACAAAAATTATATGATCTAAAACTAGAAAGAGTCTGAAAACGCTCGCGGTTAAAATCAGTGTGAATGATTTTACGGAGATATTACGCCAGACCGCAGGTTGGAAGAAAAAAGAAATGAACAGAGAAATGAAGAGGTGCGGGAGATTTAAGGAACAATTTGACGGGAGTGCTTAAGGGGGAACGAAAATAAAGATGACTGCGTGAGAAGACCCTGACAGTTAGAAGGTTTGTGCCTTCTCACTGTCAGGGTCACTTATAACGCACATTTGCGTTATAACGCAAAATGTGGGCTATAAGGCCAACTGTGGGTCCGTTTTTTGCTCTATCAAGGGGGTGCTTGAATGACGGGAATACTAAAACATCTAAAAGCGTGACTCCATAAAAAAAAAAGCGAAAGCCATTTACAACTCCCTGTAACGCCGAATTAGAGCGCAGCTCTTGAGGAGGAGGAGGGAAGGGTACTGGGGGGTGGGTCAATGACCTCAGGGGGGGGGGTCACGTGACCTCGAGGGGGGTAACGTGACCTTGGGGCAACGTTACTAAAACCCTCAGTTGGAAAACTCACCCTTGAAACCTGGGCCGCTGGCGTCCACCGAGACCGAGCTAAATACGATAACAGCGCCACCCTTTATCGACGAGTTGAAACATGAAAGTTGCTTTACATAGATTCTGCGAGATGGCCCTGCGAGATGGCGCCACCAGCCCTTGCCTGACTCGACGTGCAGTCGTGCAGTTCCCAGAGTGGACACTGCGGGAGAAATGGCGGCGTGCTCGGTTCTCGAGTACGGATCGGAGCCACTTTTTTAAAGCAGGCTCTATGGCAGTTTCCCAACTGAGTGCTTCTAGTAATGTTGCCTTGGGGTCACGTGACCTCGGGGGAGGGGGGGTAACGTGATTTGGGGGTCACGTGACGGTGACGATGACGTCATCAGTGATGTCACTGATGACGTCATCAGTGACGATGACGATGCGGATGCCGATGACGTCATCAGTGACGTTACTGATGACGTCATCAGTGATAATGCCGATGACGATGCGGATGCCGATGACGTCATCAGTGACGATGCCGATGCCGAGGACGTCATCAGTGACGTCACTGAGGACGTCATCAGTGACGTCACGCATCCCATAATGCACCGCCCGGTTACGCCGACGCCGCTCAAGCCGGAAATGGGCACCTAAGAGCTGCGCTCTAAAACTCTATTTTGGCAATGATATGTGCTTGATGAGGGTACCAAATGCTCGGTGCGTGTTCTAGTTTGAACCAAAATATTGAAATATGTTTTTTTTTATGGTTAGAAAGAGCAGAACAAAGATTTTATTTTGAGCAATCCAGAGAGTCATTGCGGAATGACAAGAGCGATAAAATATGATCTCAACATGATAAATGTGATTGGACATAAAGACGAAGATATTTGGAGAAAGAAACAGATCGTATGAGGCTACAGTCAAAAGTGCAGGAGTGTATCAAAGAGAAATATTGTATACTGAACAAAATATGTTTGTGACTAGAAAGGTTAAGCTCCATAAGCTAAAACGAGCATCACTCAGATGTTTTAGTAAGGTCGTCTTGTAGATTGAATTAATCAGTTATGCTCGCAAATTTGCCAGTATAAAATTGGGTAATCTTCGAAAACACGACTGAAGAAAGAAACGCATAATGACAGAATATTAATACGTATAAAATTAAATTAGAAGGCCAAGGACGAGGCCAGTGGCATATCTGAAGAAACGTGAATACTTCATAAATTACGAGAATTTATGACTGCGTTTGGGTCCTGCCGGAAAACCAATTATTAATCCGAAGAACAACAATGTTTTCCAACTAGGAAGAAGGAATTTGTGCAACAGATGCTGATTGGTACACGATCAAACGCATGTACAAAGCCTGCAAGGAGAGTGTCACATAATGACCTTTGCAAAGTCCGTGTGGGTGACTGAAATTACTTTTTTCCTCTAAAAACATTATGTCCTTTGAATGCGTATGTTCAAGCATGTTGTAAGCAATTACTTTAGTGAATATAGTCTGATAGTTCATAGGGGTCTTTCCGTCGTGTCGTTTTAAAAGGTGGAACTTTTTCGCCAACCGTTCAGTCAGTTGGAGCTTACTAAGTTAGCAGTGATTATTACAAAATATCGGAGCCAAAATCACACTGAGAATAAACGTAGTGTCTTGGCAAGAAGCCTGGAATTAATTTCATCATTACCAGCTGAAGAAGACATTTTCAAATATTGAAGCAGTTGTAAGACTGGAAAACTTTATTACACGAGTTTTGTTCTGGTGGAGCTCAGCCTCATGGGATAAAAAATAAAGGCAGTGGATCCCTTTCCTCCAATGGCGTCACGAGGGTCAGGGGCACCCGGGGCGGTAGCCCGCCTCGACACCCCCCCCCCCCCCTCCCACACTCTCGTGGCCCGCCGCGGCAGCCCCCTGAGCCCTGCACCCGGGGCGGTCCGCCTCCCCCCCCCCCCCCCCCCTTGTGACGCCACTGCTTTCCTCGTAGAAAAAATTACAAAAAGTGGTATATTTAAGAGTAGCACTTTCAAATTCAGACAGTAGTGTTGTAGTGTTCCTGATGTATCAGTTCACTTGAGATCATTTAATGGTATAGGATTAACTATACATCTAAACTTGTTAAGCTTTGTGTGCGAAATATGGGGGAGCATAGTGCCAAAGTAGCTGTTTTTAATTACAGAGGTTTTGTGTTTGTATTCAGATTCAGTATGCCTGCCAGTCCAAGAAACTCTCGGTTTTCTGAGGATACTTAGCAGCGAGTTTACCATTGACTAAAAAAAAGACGCTTTAATATTTCGCTGCGCGTCGCTAATTATTAGCTTCACTGGAGTCACCACGACCCGCACCCACATTTCTTCGTGTGTTTTCTTGCCTTGCTTTTAGCCTCTGAAATAACATTATTCCGCGAGGTTTTTTTTTTATTTACTTACAGAGCATGAGTTTAGGAAATCGTTCTCTCTGCTACCCAAAATTACCCAAAACGTTTGCACGTGACAGGTTAAAAAATCCTGTAGACGCTCCGCCTCCATCGCGAGCTTTCTGCCTTAGATTGTACTTCGTTGCACGCCCTCCCAAATCACGGCGGAAATCAACGAGCGTATCCTGGAGGCGCAGCATCTATTGGTTTTTTAACCTGTTATCGACTATAAGGTTTCTTTATTCGCGATTTTTAAACCGCTATAGCAACATAGAAGAAATATACAGGGTGTTTTTTTTTTTATTATTCTTTCAGATTTGTTTAAAAAAGCCGTGAAAGCTACACTATCCGGTTTTTGCAGGTGAGTTATACGGCCACAGGGACATAGAATAGGGAGATAGGCGCAACTATCAGTCGGCCAATTAAGTAAAATGTGTTAATTAACTTTTCTATTAGTGTAAAAAGACATAAAGTTCCAATTAGAAATTTGCTGAGCATCATCGAAAACTACTAAATCAACTCTTTTTAGAAGGATATGACGCCGGGCAGCATTTTACTGTGTTCTGTAAAAACGCCACATTTGGACGCGTTTCTGGATTTCGGTTTCTTATCGGAACGCATCTCTGCGGCTGCGGTCCTGCTCCCCAGTGGCTGAGACGCGCAACACACGTGCGGCCTACCTCTCTCCATTCTACGAGGGAGGCAAGGAGGTGGCCTCGCGCCAAAGGGAGCGTTTTTACAGAACGCCGTAAAATGCTGCCCCGGCGTTATATCCTTCTAAAAAGAGTTGATTTAGTGGTTTTCGATGACGCTCAGCAAGTTTCTAATTGGAACTATATGTCTATTTGCACTAATTAAAAAGTTAATTAACAAATTTTACGTAATTAGTCGACTGATAGTTGCGACCCTGACCGTATAATTCACCTGCACAAAACGCATAAGTGTATAGCTTTCACGGATTTTTTGAACAAATCTGGAATAATAATAAAAAACACCCTGTATACTGTAAACGACTAAATTTTCGCGAGGACCTAATTTTCGCGAATTTCGCGAATCGCCTACAATTCGCGAAAAATACGTCCCGCGAACAATTCGGGCAATATGTGAACGCTTCGAACTCGATTCGCGAAAATTAGAACCCGCGAATAATTTCGAATTTTCAGCTTTGGCTCCATTGGAGAAAATTTGAGCCCGCGAAAATTAAGTCGTTTACAGTATATATATGTGTGCTATTTCATGCATTCATTCAAATTATATTTTTTCTACTTACAAACACGGTTTTGATATTTTACTCGATCGACAGATCTGCAGGGCAACTTTGAAATTTCCAAGTATCCCAATTGGTATGGCTTTCTTTGACATGGAATCGGAAGACACCATGAAAACATGCGAAACCGCCAAATACGGTCATTTCAAATATGCAGCCGGTTACTGGCGCGTTCATAAGGTGGCGGAATACTTCAAACAAACTGTGAAGCAGCCAGATTTCGTACAGTCTGGTCCAGCTTGCTAAGCAACGTCAAGGAATGAGTGAGAATTTTCAATCTGAATAAAAAGCATTTCCACTGCTAGAATCTGTTTTTTATGCGTACTTTTCACTTAAGTCGGCCAAGGATTCAGACCAAAAGTGTTTTATCATTAAGGTAGTGTTTTAGGTAAGTGTATTCCACAAATATCTTAGATGATTAGACGTTCGACCTGCTAGCAATGTTTTAATTTTTCGTTTAATTTCAACGAGAAAAGGGGGGGGGGGGGGATAAGTAAGTTTGAAAAACCAATTTACAACACTAAATGCCTATTTGAATACCTCGCTATTTGCTCGAGTGTATTGTAGGAACAAATTAATTTACAAACTGAATTTGTTAGAAAAACTGGGTTGCAATCTTCCTTTGATATAAGCCGTAAGGAAATTTGTTTCTTTTTTTCCCCTTTTTCTTTTGGTCACGTGACGTTGTTATCGAATATTATGATCATTGCTTAAAATTGTGTACGTTGCAACATGAAACTTTAAGAGGAGGGATTAGGGTTCAGGCCTACCATGTTGAAACTTAACCAGAGACTAGGGTATGAAATAGGAACTTAAAGGCAGAAGGGACAGAAACAGGGAAGATGAGGCGAAGTGCCTATTCTTCTCTCCCTCTCGTCGTTACTACTTCATACCCCACTCTCGGGATAAAGGCCCGTTCACACTCTTGCGACCTCTTAAATCTTGCTTCCTTGCGACCTCCTAAACCTCTTAAAACGAGAGGACACAGTGGCGCCATCTATCGGGTTGCAGTGTAAACTTGACGGTCCGGCATATTTTCTATTTCTCTGGCGCATTATCCTTTCTTTCTTGCCTCGAAAAGCTTTTCGAAACGTTATAAACGAGCCTTTCTCATAGGTATTACGCACATTCGACCTCGGAAATGCCGCAAATCCGTCGCTCTTGTGAAATGCAGTTCCACGATCACCGCATAGATGGCGCCACTGTGTCCTCTCGTTTTAAGAGGTTTAAGAGGTCGCAAGGAACCAAGATTTAAGAGGTCGCAAGAGTGTGAACGGGCCTTAAGTTGAAACATGGTAAACATTCACCAGCTCGCCGGTGCTTTAAAATTTTTTTTTTCAAAGTTCAGGTAACAGAATGCTGGCCTGAACACTGACAGATTAAGAACACAAGGGGTGATACACGATCGGCGCTCAACGTGACGACAAAAGAAAAGCGTTTTTTTTTTTTTTTGGCTGCTCTGAATTGTGCGTTGCATTTTCTGCTGTCGGTTCAAAACGCTTTTCCGTTTCAACGACATTGACGGTGGTAGTATATTCCCGTTTACTCGAAGTCCTACCGCGGCTCAAGCTACAATTGAATGAAACCTGCCAAGCATCACCAAGATTGCACAGCCACGACTCTAGTCGTCTTTGTGAGTTAGCCAAGGAGTTAGCTACCACTGCCTAAACCTATCACGCACAAAAATATTGGATATCATGAATCGCCATTCTGTGTCACTTAACGACGCATAATGTTTACAAAAATAAAAAAAATTAAAAAAAAAAACAGGCGCAGAAATTGATAGCGTGGGTGACACAGACTTTGTACGAGTGCAAAAACGGCTTCAGTGCGCAAGAACCCTGCTCCTCCGCCGTCATCTTGGTATTCTGGACCGCTAAGAAATCGGGTTTCTGACTTCGTAACAAGCGCTACACTTGATATTAGAGAGTTTAAGTATTGCGTATTCGGAGCTAACGCAAGCGCTTTGCACTTGCGTTAGCATTGCGTGCTCCACGCTGCGCATGCGCGAAGTCGCCATGCGCCGATCCAACGCCGCGGTTTGGGCCCCGCGCACGCGCGGTATGGAAACACACAGTGCTAACGCAAACACACAGGGCTTGCGCCCGCTCGTATACGCAATACCGAAACTCACTATTATTTCTTACGCGTGTTAAGATCCTCGAACGTTTAACGATGCGACCATGATGGCTATATCGAGAGTACAAACAATGAATTTCTATGTCGTGCACTTGCCTTATTGTTCGTATACAAGCGTCCTTGAACCGGACGTTGCCGCCCTATTTTCTACCCCGTGTTTTCCCGGGGGCGGCTCGGTATTTTCTCGCACCGGCCACGCTGTTCATTTTTTTCACCATGGGTTGTAGTTTTCAGTCGTAACCCTCGTTGAGGCTAAGCTTGGAGGAATCGGCGGTCTCATCCATGATGTCGGTGGACACGTCCTGGCTTCGCGGAGAGGGGAGAGGAGAGGGTGTTGGCGCCGGCGCTCGAGGTCGTGCCGTTGTCAAGGGGGTGCCTAGAGCAGGGTTTTGTATGGCAACAAATTACGTCACACCATTCTCCATTTGTGGCGCTGCGCGCGGCTCCCTTCAGCACCACTCGATCGAATGCAAATCCATTAGTCAGAATTTTCTGGGTCACCAAGAGAGGGGAAGCGCGTTTTCCTACCCTTTCTACTCGAACCTCGCTCCGTGCGTTCTTTCTACACCACCTGCTTCTGCTCCTCTCTTTCTTGAACTTTCCATCCCTCACCGCTCCCCGCGCTTTCTCACAACACCTGCACCTGCTCCTCCCGTTCCTGCGTGCTGGGTCCGTAGCTCAGTGAGCAGCACATTTGGTTTCCACGCCGGTGACCGGTGTTCGATCGCTGGCATCGGTGGCCGTAAAGGGCTGTTTATACTCCGACGTTGAGCGCACTGAACGCAGCGTAGCGCAGAACGCGCGCCTTTTATTGGCCGGCAACCAGGAACTCGATATCTGCAACCAATAAGTACCTGCGCGCGCTGCGCTACGCGGCGCCCGACGATGTTACGTTGGAGTATAAATGTACCTTAACTGCCGATCGTCATGATGCAAAAGTGCGACATCCTCAGCATTAAATTCGGTGTTAGGAAGCTCATGTAATATTGCTTTGCTCTGTCGCGAACTTTTTAAACATTTGGAAAGGACGGAAAAACGTTTCCTGTGATTTCAGATAAAGCTTCAGATAACTGCTAACCATGATTTTAAGACACAATATGGCCAAGTGCCGTTACTCTGAAGCGTAGCTTATTTAGTGGCACTACGCTAGACTACTCGGCTAGAGGGTACTAGAAAGTAAGAGTGGGACGAGCTACTGGCTCGGCTCATGCCAACGTTACTAGAACCCTCAGTTGGGAAACTCACCCTTGAAACCTGGGCCGCTGGCGTCCACCGAGACCGAGCTAAATGCGATAACTGCACCACCCTTTAACGACGAGTTGAAACATGAAAGTTGCTTTACATAGCTACTGCGGGATGGCCCTGCGAGATGGCGCCACTGGCCCTTTTGCCCGACTTGACGTGCAGCCCTGCAGTTCCCGGAGTGGACGCTGCGGGAAGAAATGACGGCGTTGCGATCGCCATTAGCTCGGTTCTCAAGTACGGATCGGAGCCACTTTTTTAAAGCGGACTCTATGGCAGTTTCCCAACTGAGTGGTTCTAGTAACGTTGGCTCATGCTTTCAGTTGCACCTCAAAATGTGGAAAGCAATCACGTGAAACCAAGCCACCTCGATCGCAGCGCCACCTTCGCTGCGATCGAGCAACGACACAGGTCAAGGTCATATAGCCCTTAGGGCTATATTGTATTATTTATGATTTTGACGTCAGAGGTAACGTCAAAGCACCAAGACACGACGACGTGACGTTACGACGACGCCACGACGTCATCGTTGACTACGACGTTACGCGACGCCAAGATGCTGTCGTAAGGCCGTCGTGACATCCCGTCGCGTCGAGGACGACTCCGTTTCGCAACATCAAGTCGCCGTTGTTGAGGACAATGGCGTTACGCGACATCAGGTCGCCGTTGTGACGCGGTCGTGACATCGCGTCGCGTTGAGGACGACGCCGTTACGCGACATTAAGTCGCCGTTGCAACGCGGTCATGACGTCGCGCGCCGCGTCGAGGACGACGTAAACGCGATCGTCGATGCCGACGTTGACGTCGACGCCCACGCAACGTCAAACATCGCCATGACGTCACGTTAACGTCGTCCTGACGTCATCGTTAACGTCAACGTCCCAACGATGCCTTGACGGCGTGTAACGTCGTCACCTTCGCCAGCATCAACGTCGACGTGCAGTCACGGCGAAGTCTTGATGTCGTGTAACGTCGTCGACGATAGCGTTAAAGGGGTACTCCGGCGATTTCTTCATGGTCCCCGATTTGCTTGAAATTTTGCTAAACTCGCCAAACAACATTGCTAAAATAGTATCCTAAATATTAGGTCAAAATATTTTTTTTTTTTTTTCACGAAGTTATTGAATTTACTGTTTTGGTCCTCACTGTGTTTTTCGAACTGAAAGTCTCTACTGGTAACAACGAAAAAGTGACGTCAGTGGAAGGCAGGGGTTCACTTTTTGGACGGTAGAATTTGTTCCCAACTGATTCGAAGCAGTTTAATGGTGTCAAATGAATGCTTTGGGAGCTCGCTGCAGTCCCCGCGCTCCATCACGGAACAAATGATTGCCATATTCTATTTTTAGACTGATTGCTCGACTGGCAAGCCTGCCCGCCACTGACGTCACGGCACTGAAAAGTGCGGGTATATTTGAATGTTGGTTTTTGCTTCATTTTCATTTGCCGATTTCACAATAACTATTATGATTTTCGCTATACTAAATAGCATACCGGAAAGGGTAAAGGCCGGGGAGTCAGAAAATATAGTCAGTTGACGTAGCTAAAAAAATCGCCGGAGTACCCCTTTAACGTCGATGTCCTGAAGTTGTCGGGACGTCTTCGTGACGTCGAGTTGCATCATGTCGACAACGACGTCGACGAACTGACACCAAGCGTCCTTATGATGTCGCATTGACAAGGACGCCGTCACCTTGACGTCCTGTGACGTTGTCGTCGTCGTCATCAACGTCAACGAATTGACATCGCCGTCGTTGTCAACGCAATATGACGTCAGAACGCAGTCTGGATGTTGTGTAACGCACGTTGTCAACGTCGATGACGGCGTTGACGTCCAGGCGTCGTCCCGATATTGCATGGCGATTGTGACAACAAGTCAGGTCGCGGTGACTTTATATACGTGCCTGACGTCTAGGTTGTACAATAAATATAGTCCGGCGTTCTATCGTTTCTATGACCTTGTCCAGTGTGCCGGTCGAGCTTGGCGTTAGAACGAAACGCGTTTTTCATAAAAAGCGGCTAATCCGAACCACTTCGCTCGTAGCGGCCGAGAGGGCGCTACGAGCGAAGTGGCTTGGATTAGCCGTTTTTTTCCACTTGCGGAGGTACCAAAATAGCACTCCGGTGGCTCCACTCGTCCCTTCTACTCCGTTTCACCTTATGTTGTACCGCCGCGAAGGCTAGAAGCGCGAGCTCATAGCGTTGGCAGCTGCCCTTGGCATCGTAGCGGCGTGCGGTCGTGTATCACTACTGCGTGGTGCACGTTAAAGACTCGGCTATTGTTCGTCGTTGCAGCGATTGGACACGGGGCACTACCCGAATGCTTCTCGAGCTAGTAATTATCACGAGCCCAAATCGAGTGCCCACGAAATGCTCGGATCCAATCGATGAACCACATTCAAATATCGTCATATGGGTGTACTGCGATCCCCACGTTATGTCATCAAATTTTGCAAAGGAAAGAGTGAATGAAAATGATCGCTTTTGTGTTTGAAATTACACCGCAACAAAGGAGTTTCTTGGCCAGTGGCGTTGCGTGCGAGTAACCTTGAGTCCCACTAGTGCCAGTAAGCTCGTGTAAAGCGAAAAACATTCCAATTGAATATCGTTGCACCGCTCCTTTAATATGGTGAAAGTGCAATTGCTTTAGTTACAGCATTTTTTCTTTACCACTGAACGATGTTAAACTTCGCTATATTTCAGGCCCAAACCTCTGTTCCATGGCAGATATGTAGAAACGAGCTACGATTCTAAGCAAAATAACAATCGAAAAGAATATAAAGTGTGTTCAAAGTTCGCCAGCATTCCGTTGGTGCTTATATATTGTTAATATGCCCGTCCTGTCACTATATGAAAATGACCCCGCGTGCATCCCTACGAGTGGTTAAAAAACGTTGGAAACGTAAAGAATAAAGTACATGGGCTACTAAAGGTGTGTTTTCTTATTATTTCCTGTGTCGGGCAGTTTTTTTCGGGCACCTGTTCTCTGGCTTCTCCCTATTTGCAAAGATTTGGAGCGTGCGAGTGATGATTTGAACCCAGAACAAGCATCTTCGCACATATTCATGAGCAGAAAGAATAAAGCAGTACTTATTTATTGCAAATCGGACTATATTACGTGACTTTCAATTTATTTTGATCGCCTGCATGCACAAGGAGTTACTTATCCAGTGTCACTGCGTAGTTCTTACCGTCTCTCTTGGTTTTCCACATGTCCTTCGTTCGTTGGAAAGCGCCGACGCCGTGTTCGCGCTAACAGTGTCCGACAGTGCACATAAATACACGTACGAAGTGGTTTTAACACCGTTTTTCATGCCACGAATTTCAAATAAAAATGCTGTAACTGACCAATTATTTCGTCTGCGTGACTGAGAAATGTTCCAATGTGCCTAGTACGTGCCAATTATTCGTGATATTTGCTCTTATAATCGAGCGGAGAGAGAAAATGCACTCGCTTTTTTCCATAGAAATGCATTACCGGAAGTCAATTTCTGACTGCTTGCTGTCTGCTTCAAAATGCAACAGCACACTAGCGCCAGTTGAGCCTCTAGCGTTTATTGTAATAACTCTATGTTTTTTTTTTCCACTTGCGGAGGTACCAAAATAGCACTCCGGTGGCTCCACTCGTCCCTTCTACTCCGTTTCACCTTATGTTGTACCGCAGCGAAGGCTAGAAGCGCGAGCTCATAGCGTTGGCAGCTGCCCTTGGTGCACGAGAGCTTGTGCCGCCGAAGTGTGCCAAGGAGCTCGCGCTTGTAGCCTTTCCTGCGGTACAACACAAGGTGAAACAGAATATAGTACACTCTAACTCGGTCACCGATCCCCAATTGACCCCGTAAGTAATTACGTCACGACATGGCGCCTGGGTCCAAACAAACCCATGCTATACTTCGTCTCACCTTAGCATGGACTAACTGCGAAGGCTGTGCAAGCGCGAGCGGTCAGCCTTGACTGCCTTGACTGGAGCACTCGCTGCACGAGCGCCCGTGCAACCGCCGAGGCTTCATCCGAAGCAACTATAGCTCGCGCTTTTAGCATGCGCGGCTAACAATAGTCCATGCTAAGGTGAGACGAAGTATAGGGACGTTGCTATGGACTAATGCATGGAGACTCCACGTGAGGCTAGATTTTTGCTTACAAGTAAGTAAATAATTTGTGGAAGCAACCTAGCTTCTTGATATCAAATTATGAAGATGTCCTTGTCGTCTCAGTGTCGTATTGCAACGATGAAAGCCATCTCTGAAGTATTACACCCCGCTTTGCTTTGGTAGCAGACGACACGATAGATTCGCTGGCCTCTGTGGCAGCGGGCGTCTTCATTGAATTGCGTCGGTAAACGAGCGACTAAAACTAGCGCATCGCCATGGCCGTAGGGGCCTCCGCAATGTGCGCGTTTTTCTGTAAAAAAACGAGCTTAGTTCAGAGGGGTGAAAATGCCGTAAAATCAAACCACGTCATGCAGATCAGTTACGACGACGACCTGAAGTGCATTACCGGCGTAGTGCAGGCCAGCATGAGAAACAAATCGTACACCGTCGAGGTAAGTCGTTTGTGATTATTATTATTATTATTGAGGTTGTCAGGTTATTAAAAAATTGCATGTCTCTCGCGATTTCGCAGTATTTTTTTTTTCCTTGGTATACATCAAGTTTCGTGGATGTGCTCTTTTGGTGAAGATCTCCATCGAACCCGCGATGCGAGTACAATCTGTAATAAACTCACCTTATGTTTTTTATCCTGTCCTTTCGCGCTTTGGGCTCTTGCAGAAATCTGAAGAAACTGCAAGAATCTTTCTCCACGCGCTGGTTAAAACGAAATGCGAAGCACCCTCCCATAGCGCGAGTCCGCAAACAAAATTTGGGATCTCAACCGATCGCCTGAAGTGCCTTTCTCACGGGTGCAATGCGATCTTTTAGCAGACGATCAACTCGATCGACTCCCGGGCTTTCCATAAACCATTTTTTGCATCGCACCCCACTATGAATTCTTATAAGTGTCTGAAACCCATTATATTCCAAACAAATGCAATATCAGAATATCGTCTTTATTCACACGACTCGGACGCCGGCGCAGGCTTGGCCGGCGGGCGAGTGGCAGACGGCATACTACTTGCATTCGTCGTCTGCTGCAGGCATCTTGAGGACCGGAAGTTGCAGTCGTAAATACTTCAGAAACAAGCGGTTGCCGGCACACGTCTGTCGAAACATATATGACATTCAAGCTTTCTATATATGTGATTTTTAGAAGTTTAAATCCTACTCCTGAATTTTGAGCGATCGGGTTTTCGTAGCGAAGCCTAGCCACATGTATTTGTCCATAACAACGACGTAGCAACGGTTTGTTTGGACCCATGACGTCACACTTACGGAGTCTAACGTGAGCTACTCAGTAGCGATACACGATCGCACGCTGGTACCAGGTCGAAATGGGCAAGGATTAAACCAGATTGAACCCGTGATCGTGCCGTGATCTCTGGGTCCTCAGTAGTGCGAGCCTGCACTACATGTGTTTTGGGCTGTAAATGCGCGCTCGCGATATTTATATGCCTTCTTAATGTTGACGACGAAGAAGATAACAAAGTGCATGGGGTCAGTGTTCGTCTGTTCTTCTCTTCCATCGGTGGCAAGGAGTTAACTCTGGAACTCACCACGAGAGTTACCCGTTCTAATAGCATATATGTTTTATGCCGACGTCCTTAACGTAAGTTGTTTTCCATCCCTGTTTCGTCTGCGTAACTGACAGCGGAGGAAGATCTAGCATAGACTAGGGCTAACGCAAAGTTAAGATCCCAATCGGAACATTGGGACCTACCGCAAAATAATCTGGGGACCGTGTAGACGTAGCGAAAGGTCAGATCGAGTTTTTCAATTCATATTTTTAGGAGGTGGTGGATGGTTAAACTATGCGACATGGATTGCGTGAATACAACATCCGCGTTTTGGGACGGTCTACTCGTGTAGTTTAGATGCGAACGCAAACCTTTAGTGATGTTGGTGCTGTGCACAAGCACAACCTTCCACCATACTCTGGATTTAGAGGGCCGAATTTTAGTCGGTCGAGAAAAACAAAAGATATCGGCGAGCACGGATTCAGGATACTCAGTCGTCGTCGCAACACTTCATATGCGTCGCTGCACTACTGAGCTAGATAGCGATAGCAAATCAATATCTGCCCACAAACACTTGCATCATTCAACCAGTTTCTCATTATTAGTAAATTATTACTTAATGGCTCTATTTTTGACTTCAAAACCCGTTAAAAGTTTCATGACAACCGCTCTATATTAGTATGCGAACGATTTCGTAAAGGGTTGCTCACAACGCCAAATCCGAAATTCCCTTTTTGTTGTCTGAAGCTCATTACGATTGCGTAAGACAGACTTCTAACGCCCAAAGTCTCCCTTTGAAAATCCGCGTTCCCCTCTCCCGCCTGGCACCTGCTTGCCTCATTCTTGCGATCACATACAGGGGGGGTCTCAAACAGCGGCCGGGCTCTTTAAATGGACCACAAAAATCGGTTTCTTAACCTATCGCGCTACGATTTTTTGCAGCGTTACCCTCAGGTGGTATATTTATCTGTGAAATTTGGAAAGAGCGAACTTACCTGAGAAAAAGTTAAAACAGGCTTAACTCTTGTGAAAACGCAGCGAAGCCACCGGTCTTCAAACAATAGGGCGCCATTTGGCGCGAGAGACAAGAGATGGCGCAAGCGGTCGCGAGACCAACTGCCGCCAACGAACCCGAGAGCCGACGCCGAGAGCCGGCGTCAAATAGCTGACAATACTTTTGACTCAAAAGCGGCGCGGGCTTTTTCGATGTCAGATGCCAATGCATGATTTTGTCATCCTTACTAATGAAACACATTGAATGGACACATAATTGGTTAAAAAATGGTTTGTCGGGTTATTTTGACTGTTTCGAGGTACTTATGTCGTCTGCTTTGCAGTTCCTTGTTACAGAATACCTTGCTGGGCTGGTTGGTTGAACGACATAATGAGAAACAGCGTATGTCCTGTGTCCTTCTTCTATTTTGTGTCCTGTCCCTTTTGCGCTGTTTCTCATTATGTAGTTCCTTGTTGTTACGGCGCCTATTTTCTGGTTCTGCGACTGTGGCCGCCTGCGGAACGCGCGCCGCTTTTGAGTCGAAACAATCGTCTGCTAATGACAGGGGATCTCGGCACCGTATTCTCGTTCGTTGGCGGCAGTTGGCGTCGTGATCGCTTGCGGCTTCTCTTGTCTCCCGTGCCAAACGGCGCCCTATTGTTTGAAGACCGGTGGCTTCGCTGCGTTTCTATAGGAGTTAAGCTTTTCTTTTTTTCTTTTACTTTTTTTTTGTAGGGGAAGTTAGCGCTATGCAAATTTTATAGAAAAAAGGCACCACCTGTGGGCAACGCTGCTCAAAAATCGTAGCGCGATGAGTTAAGAACCCGTTTTTTCGCGGTCGATTTAAAGAGCCTGGCCGCTATTTGAAACACCCGGTAGAAAGCGAAGACCTTCTTCTAAAATCTAGAGGTTTTGAAACGTTACACATCTGTAATGGTCAATAATGTTATTCATCAAAAATTTATTAAAAGCAGTTGCAAGCGCACTGCGGCGCTACATATATATATATATATATATATATATATATATATATATATATTCACGGTGTTTCAGAGAACGCCGGTCAAATCGCTCCTGCAAAACCTACTCATCGCAACGTAAAAAGGCTTGTGGCGTTTTGGTCCTGGGCCAGGGGCCCATTTAGGAAAATTATTAAAGTCCGGGATAATTAAGTTGTTATTTATTTTCGCGTAATTAACATTTTTAATATTGTGTTTAAGGGCATGGTTTCAATTAGAAAATTGCTCAGCATCATCGAAAAACACTACATCAACAAATTGCAGAACGATAAAAGGCACACGAAGCATTTTGCGGCTTTCTGAAAAACCGCACAAATTCGACGAGTTTTTAAGTTTCGGTTTGCTATCGGAGCGCATCTCGGCCCCGGCGGCACAGCGCCCCGTGGAGAGATAGTGCAACCAGCCTCCGCTGCGTCGCGCGATGACAGCGCAGCAGAGGTCTTATATATATATATATATATATATATATATATATATATATATATATATATATATATATATATATATATATATATACAGATACTTTATATCTTTATATCATACCAGTATCTTTCTATATATAAAGATACTGGGTGCCCGGAAATGGTAGTGACGAGTCATCGACCGTCTCCTAGGTATTTTCTCCACAGCACTTTCGTATTTTGCGGTACTAGGGCAGCACCTACCTCCGCCTCCTACCTCCCGCAGCACCTACGAGACATATCGCCCCTCGCGTCGCTCACCAAAATCTGTACACTGTTTTCCGCCTTACCCCTTAAAAAAAATATTTTTGGCCAACTATATTTCCTTCACCCCTAAGCCCACAGTGCGGTGGATGCTACAGGCCCGTTGGACCAGTCGTGCGTCTGACTGGCCACGTGATCCCTCTCTCGACCACACCCACGGCAAGAGAGGGCGAGGTCAGGTGATGAAAGAGAGGCGGTCGATTAGACCGGTAAGTGCGTTGCTCTCACCGTACTGTGAGATTACGGGTGACAGATGAATCTGTATAAGCAAAATACTTTAAAAAAGTAGCCCATTTGCCCCCATAGCGTGGCAAAGGCAGTGGTCACACAGAATGTGATGTATTAGTATGGCGAAACTGTGTACACATGGGGAGACTGGATTGCGCGAAGCAGCCCTGTGTTGTGCACCTCAAGCGCGTGAACGCTCTGTGGGTGTCTTACTTGTGGGCACGGTGTAAGATTATCTTGCCCCGTACTTGTGGGTGCTATTTTCTGCGGTGGCAATGTCAATGCGGCGTTTTCAGAGTCTTTTGGAGTGTGAGACGCTTTCTTTTGAGCTTTTTCACCGAGGAAGCCCCGAAACGCGCTCGATTCACGGACCAGAGCGCCGCGGTATGTGTGATCATGTGATGTTTACCCCCCGCTGGTAGTAAGACGGATGCACTCGAGGAAGAAGTTCGGCTGGCACAGGTGTCGAATCAATGAGGATACGAGAGTGGCGTTAGTGTTCAACTGGCAGTTGGCAGACGAAAATGGTTAGGTGCCAGCCATATAACGCATTTTGTGATAAAAAAAAAGAACTGAAATAATGTGACGTGACGTCTGTACATATAAAACTGGGACATGACACGCGCGCGGAGCAAAAGAGGCACGTGGTTGGTGTCCGCGCGCTCCCATGATTCTTGGCGTGATTGTTGAGGGGGTAGAAAAACATTTACTAAACACTTCCGATTTGAAGTTTAAAAAAAAAAGAAGCAATGAGTACTTTATTTTGAGGTTTATTTTCTTGGCAAGCGCGGGAACATTAAATTTAGCCTTTTGAAATTATTCCCTTGGCGTATGCAGTTCACAATATGCAACTTCACAGCGTAGCAAGCCGGCACAAAGCGCTGGCTGACCTCGCTGTCTTCTTTTCAATAAATGCTCATTCTCTCAATATGCAACTTGTGAAGATGGCATCTAGGGATCGTTTCCGGTCGTTTGCAATTGTAAGAATACACTTCGCGGCCTTTGCTTTTTGCGGCAAATTTGTTTTTCATGACAAGAAGAAGCAGGAATTACTTTCAGCATAGTGTAATTACGTCACAGGCAAGATCAAGAAAAGCTTTTTGACGAAATATTTAATTAAAATTGGTGTCTCGATGCATTTTTTTAATGGCCACCTCGGAACAGACTTTGCTGTTCCACTAATTCTTAGTATTCGTTCCGTTCATACCTCGCTCCAATTTACGCAGGAGGCATCGTCGTTCCTGCTGCAATCGGAATCCTCACCTAAGCCAACACCTGAATGCCCCCCCAAAAAGACGCCACTACTCGCCGCGATTCCAAGTCCTCCGCATCGGCGGCCCTGCCACCATCGTTCACACCGAATGGCGTTCATCCATCCGCCTTTTCCGCGCTTGCGCCCCCACCTGAACCCGTTTTCCTCCCACACCTCCCTCTTTTCCTCCCTCCTGGCATCCCTCCTTTCCAACCAGGAACGCAGGTCAACATCCCGGGCATGCTACCTCTGGTCGCCGGTCACCCGTTCCAACTTCCTCCAGGTGCACCCTTTCCTCTGTACGCACCGCCGCCATCGCCAGCGCCCCCCGCGTCCAACGTGGTCTTCGTCCCTTCGCAGCACCGGTCCAACCCAGTCTTCCTACCGTTTCCGATCCCGATGCCCCTGCCAATGCCGTCAGCTCCTCCCGCCATTTCATCGCCTCCAGTTATCCTCCCTCCTGCGCCCTACCCATACCCTCCCCCCGCCGCCCCGCCAGCGCCATCGGCGACCCAGGAGGTGGCGACGATCTTGTTGCTGATGGACCGCTTCGGCCCCAACCGGCCGCGCGATCCATCGCGTCCGCCGGAGAACGACGCTAATCGCCTGGCGATCAGTCTGGAGAGGGAGATGAAGAAGCAGGAAGATGAAAGGAACAAGAGGAGGGAACAGAGGAGGCTGAAGAGAGAGGAGAAGAAGAAGGAGCTGGAAGCCAAGATGCTACAGGAAACGATGACGAAGATGCTGGAAGAGAAGCAAAAGGAAGAGGCCAAGGTCCAGGACAGCATGGACGCGGCGGGCATGCAGGCGATGACCACCGTGGGGTCTCCGGCCGCCGTGGGGTCTCCGCCTCAGATATGGGCCATAGAAACCGAACTTCCGGAGGATGGCGGGCAGCTTCCGAAGTCCGAGAAGGCGCCGGAGCAAGAGCCAGATGTCGTGGATAGGTGAGTTTTCGGAAGGAGTTCGAGAGAGTAACAGCAATAATTATGTTTGTATTCTGTCTGTCTGCGCAGCCCTGGAAGAGTCCCTTTCAACTTGGACGAGCCGCGCAGTTCACGGTGCACTTGTTGCCGTTGTTGTTGTTTGCTGCTTGTTATTGGGATCGCATGTCCGATCATTCTATACCTTGTGTCGCCATCAACGATAGATAAGATTTTAGGTGAGTACAGTATTTCAACTCTGAACAGCGCAGTAAACACCTTACAGAGGGGCGCTTGCCTATTAGGATTCATTGGTCATAGCCCCAGAAAGTGAAGATCAACAGTTAGATTTGTGACGAGCGTGCTGAATTAGATGTTGACTTTTTTTTTTTTAAATTCGTATTTGCGTCAAAAAAGCAACCAGCAAAGTCTGTTTTTTTTTTTTTAGATGGTGTGATTGAATTTTTAGTTGCACAAACACATGCAAAAATGCTCTTTGTCCTTAGTATAACAAACACACCCCTAAATAGTCTAAACATGATGCGACATTTATGGGGAATGGAAAGTTATCAAGAGTTTCATTCTAAGGGAACTCAGTAAATAAGATGACCGCAAAGACGTGTTCATAGACATGTCGACCTGCATGATCCGCGTTACAAGATTCAGAACGTGCGCCATTTTTTGGACAAAGGACCGTTTCTGCGAGGTGTTCGCCAAACTCCCGCCTTGAACGCTATGCCTTTAGAACACCTGTTTAGTAATCTTCCGAGGTTGAGGTGGCGAGTCGCAGATGGAGCTGCAACGAGAATATGCCGCCTAGAGGGCGCGGGGTGCGCTAGATCTTTAACATAAACGTCCAATAAGGCTCAATATAAAAAAATCCGTGTCCTAAAATTAGAAATTAGAATTACAAATGGAAAAATTGTTGTTTTCATCTAGAGAGCTGAGTGGTTCGTTCTGGTATCCATGAAACTTTCATTACCTGGCTGAGGCAGACTCCTGCAAACAGCTCCGGTGTCTGCGCAGTGAACGGAAGCGCGCCTCTGTCGACTGCTAGTCAGCATTAGCACGGTTGGTGGCCAAAAAGAACAACTTTAGCTTGGACACGCCACCGAACGATTGGACACGAGCCCTGCTTTACAGTTCAGCAGCCGGACGTTCGAGGTAGGGTCCAATGATTGCGCCCGTGAATCGTCAAGGTGTTGCGAGGATTTCGCATAAGATGGCGCTACCTGTCGAACCAACTCCCGTTGTCCCGGAGGCCATGAGCTCATGTCAAGAGATGGCGCCACCCACCATGTTCAAGTCTGTGTCTCTGCTTCACAGCGCGAAATTCGAAAATGCCGCAACGGCGGCGTTCGATTAAAGTCTGCTTCGTGGAAAAAAATTAATGAAATATCGACTTTTTCTTTCTCTCCAACTGACCGCAAAACAAGCTGCGGCGTAATTTTGACGGTCGTGACGTACCCTGTTTCCGGAACCGGAAGCTCTCTCGGCAGTAGGAGATGGGAGCGTTAGCGGCGGCGAGTTGGCGGTGTGCCGGTAGGTTTTACTGCGCTGATGGCTGTGATGTCACCGACGTATTTTCGAAATCAGCGCCTCTCATCGCCGCCATAGGCATGAACACATCGCAGCTGAGCGAAATTCAATGAGATATGTTGCGCTACAGCGACAGCATGGGACTAGTCCCATACGCCGGTATGCCTGTTGGGAAGTGCGGCGAGTACGTCTTCCGGTGAAGACTCCAGCCCAACTGTCATTGTTGGTAAAAGGCGGCCCGTGTCAGTCATTTGCAAAGCGACGTAGATGAAAACAAATTGCCGCGGCGTTTTTCGCGGCCTCGGAGATGCAGGAGCAAGCCGACGTTAAAAATAGGATGACTGGCTGTTTGTTGCCTTACTATGAGGACCAGTCACTGCGGTTTGCACGTAACACTCTCCGTAAGTTGTCTACGAGTAGAGTAACGTTAAAACTAAAAATCTCAAATCCCTGCACGATGGCGAACAAAACAGAACCAGCGCGGTTGGAAAGCTGGAACCTTAAAAAACACCATCTTCCCGAGGGGAACCATGGGTGATGCGGAGCATCGTGTTGTTTCCGAGGAAAGAGTCAGTTGCGTGCTGACGTCGAGAGATGGCGCCACCGACTGCCCTAGCGTTACCCCCTACGCGAGCCTTCGTCGCGGCTCGCGGCAGAGAAACTTGGAACGCTCGCCGCTCGCCGTTTATTTTTTTTCACACTTGAAGGAGAGGAGACTAGAGGAGGAGAGTTGCGCGTGCGCGCGCGGTGTGAGGAGAAGCGAACGCACGCGCAGTGCAGGCAGCTGGTAGAGAGAGAGAGCGGAGAGAGTAACGCGCAGCTGTTGGAGAGAGGGAAGGAGGAGAGTTGCGCGTGCGTAGTTCGAGTGCCGACTACAACGCCGACGCCGCGGGACATAGACCCGAGCAAGAGATGCTTCGCATCTAAAAGTGGCGTCATCGGACATGGACATTCATCATTAGTATCAGCCGTCTGCGTGTGAAACTGGAACTTGAATATTTAAGAGGCATCCCTCTAATTTTATTATTATTATTATTATTATTATTATTATTATTATTATTATTATTATTATTATTATTATTTTTTTATTATCAAAATTATCCGGATCATTTCACAGCGTTCAAAATAATATGCCACCCAATACGTATAATATTTCTTGAATCGTAACAGCAAAGTCAACAAAGTGTGTGTGACACCATTTTACTCATCGTGGAAAGTTCCTGTAAAAGGTTGATACATATTTTTCTTCGTTTTACCATGGTATTCGTTACAGCCAAACAAGTGTATCTCTAGTGCCATTTTAAGGAAACAGCGACACGCTAACGGTTCTTAATCTGAGCTGTGTTCATGACTCGACAGAAGGAGAGGGCAGAAATAAAGGCTCGACACGAAGACGAGAACGGCTACTGCTTCTTTTTTCAAATACATCCCTGGGTTGTTTAAACCCCGCCTGTATCAACGCTGAAAAAAGCCGACTCTTGCGAAACCGTCTTCTAAATGCTCGTTCAACACTGGTGTACGAATATGTAGTAGAGTGTAGTAAATCACACAAAAGCGCTTCACTAGGGAAGACGCAATTTCTGAAAGTTGCAGAGCCCAGCGGTAGAAATAGGTCATATGTAGACCGCTGATTTTCGAATCTTCGCGAGTTTGACTTTGAGTCAATTCCAGTTATTTGAATAGTTTCTGGGTGTTTTGTGGCAATTTTTTCGTGTTTAAAATCGTTAACGGGACGCCGAGTAATCAAAGTAGACACGCTCTTAAAACGAAATAGTCGAACTTATTTAGTTTCCGTGACACCTTAGCAGTTTATAAAAGAAGACCGAACATTCCCCGTCATTGCATGTGCCTTCCCAAACTTTGCAACGCTTGCTAATATGTTCAAAACAAACGTAAAACTTGTCAGTTTTAGTGCTATGAGGAAATGGCTGCCGAACCTCCCTTCTGGAGAAATTAGGTGGTATATTTTTTTTTCTCTTGGTTTGCTGGCAAAATAATTTATTCTTAACGTTTTAGTATGTCAAGTAAGCCCGTAGGATTTGACAAGAAAATTAATTATGTTGCGTCCAGTTCACTATCTTTGGTGTCCCAATTACTTTCTAACTTTTCTTCATCACAGTTTTTTTTTTTTTGGAAGTTATGAAGCTCGCTTAGTAGAATTTGACAAGAAAGTTAATCATGTTTCGTCCCGTTAATTATTTTTGCTATCCCAAATACTCTCTAAATTTGCTTCATTACATTTTGTGCGAAGTTATGAAACTCGCCCAGCCGACCACCTTACTACAGTTTATGAAACTGCGTACCCCAAGTCAGTTGTGTAAGGTAGCAATAAGCCGTTTCATTTCTCTCTTTCCAGAATATTTTTCTGAGTCTTCCTGAAGAAGCCCACGGTAAATGTTTGCAATCTAGAAGTTCCATGGTCCTTTAGATGACTTGCACTTGTCAGCTTGAATCGAGCCCATAGCAACTCATAAAATATGCCGGCGAGAAGTTATCGCCGAGAGTCTGCCGTTCTGCATCAACAATGAAGCCCGGTGGATATCTTCGACTAAGCCTGGATCATTCTTTCTTTCGTGCACACAAATATAAGTAGATTTAGGTAATAAACTATACTAAAATTATGACAGATCACGTGCTCTTGATTTTTTGCCATGGCAATCAGTAAAATTGGACGTCACGAATAGGTTTCGTGGGAAAACAAGACAGATGAGGACGACGAACTAAATCAAACGACAATGTTAACAAGGAAAGTAACGGTACAAAAATTATCTCCGCCGGATCTTCTTGGTAGTGTCTCTCGGAATCGCTGCTGCGATTCTGACCACTCGTTGAAGGACGTTCAGTACAGACTTCTACACGTTACACAAACAAAAGAAAGTAAGGAATTACATTTATAATTACTTAAAAACAATAAAAGAAAAAAAAAACAATTAAAAAGCCTAAAGAAGACATTTTTTCACGAAAAAAAATATGTATGCAGCAAAATTGACGCCGTTAGACTCAATTTCGCTGGGGTAGCTCTGCTCCAGGCCCTGCCCGGTGCTTAGAAAACTGTGTACCTTTTCTCAGCATTCATTGGTTGGAGTGATGATTGACTTGTGAAATATTCATTGAAAAAGTGTTTTTCCGTGCCGTAATAGTATTTTTATCGACAATAACTTTATGTTTCGGAAACAAATATTCTAGATAAAGTTATTATCGGTTTCAAAAATATCCCGAGATTGCCTTTCCGCTTCGTCTTCTAACGATAACAGACATGGCGACCGGCGTTCGCGACGTGCACAACGAGCTACGCTCTTTCAGCTCGTTTTTTTTTATTTATTTATTTATTTATTTATTATTGCGATTCGTTTTGCGTTTACCGAGGTGTTTAGAGGAAAATCTCCCCAACCTACCTACCGGGCGTCCCAATAGTAGCGGCCAGGGTCTTTAAATCGACCGCAAAATTTGACTCAAAAGCGGCGCGAGCTTTTCTGATATCAGTTGCCAATGCATTATTTTATCATCCTTACTAATAAAACATATTGAATGGACAGATAATCGATTAAACAAATGGTTTGTCGGGATATTTTAAATGTTTTTTCGTGGTACTTATGCCGTCTGCTTTGCAGTTCCTTGTTGTTACCGCCCCTTTTGTTTTTGTTCCTGCGACTGTCGCCACCTGTGGAACGCGCGCCGCTTTTTGCTTGTTCGTTGGCGAAGTTACAGTGGCGAAGTTGGCGTCGCGACCGCTTGCGCCATCTCTTGTCTTCCGTGCGAAACGGCGCCGTATTGTTTGAAGACCGGGGGCTTCGCTGCGTTTGCATAGGAGCTAAGCCTTTTTCTTTCTTTACTTTTTCCTCAGGTAAGTTCGCTCTTTGCAAAGTTTACAAAAAAAAAAAAAAGCACCATCTGTGGGCAACGCTGCACAAAGCCGTAGCGCGATAGGTCAAGAAACTGAATTTTGCGGTCGATTAAGAGCCTGACCGCTCCTTGGGACACCCAGTAGTTTGCAGCAAACAACTTTCGCAAGTACGCGCCTTCGGAAGCTCTGTGCGGGTGCTTGGCTTCGTAGCGGGAGTGGCCTAAGCCTAGCGTCCCACGTTAACTATGCCGCGTGGGTCAAATGAATCGATGGCGGTTTGAAGGGACCGCATAAATCGGTTTCTTAACTTATCGCGCTGGGATATGATACAGATATGCTCGAAGCTGGTGCTGTAATTAATAAAGAGTATGTATACATAAAGCCTCCGGAGTCAAAAGAAAGAAAATAAAAACTGGTTTTGTCTATGGAAAAATTATTGCTAAGCCTTTTATCTCGACATCAGAAAATCGCTGTGGGCTGTTCTGGCGTTTACTACGATTGAAAAACTTATGAAATGGAAAGAATACAAAAATTGGCTTACCTATGCCACTTCATTGGGCTCAAATAAGTGCCACAGTAACACATGCAAAGTATAAAAAATATAGTTTTTTTTTTCCTTGATTTACTCAGGTGAGCCAATCTTTTCACAAATTTAGCGAAAGCTTCCACCAACTTCAGGCACCTCTGAAGTAAATCCTAGTGCGATACGTTAAGAACCCGATTTCTGTCGCCCCTTCAAACGGCCATCGATCCCTTTGACCCACGTGGTATATGTTGCTTGATCTGGCTTGATTTGCGCCTTTGCGCGTGTTGGTGCTAAATCAAGATGTTAGCTCCCGTAAAAGTAGCCCCGCTTCCCTGTGACTTGAGCAGCCGTCGTGATTGCAACCATGCTTTCAATACCGAGAAAATACCTACATAGGCAAGAATTTGCGAGTCATTTGGCTGGAGGCAATGAGGCGTTCAACGCGCATCAAGTTTGTTCAGGTATGTTCCCGTCATTTCGCTTCGAAGGGCAAGTAGCTCAAGTTTTGCAGTGCATCTGGCTTAGCAGAGCGAATATTTTTACGTTGCGTTTGAATTGTGAGCCATTATGCTCACACTCTTGCTCGCGGATGCCACCCGAAAAAAATTACAAGAACAGTAAAGCTGGAAGGACTGCATATTTAGTCGATTTTTTAGAGCTCTCCGTCGCTTAATATTACCACACATCGACAGACGCTGACAGACGCTTGTATTGGACAGTGGCTCGTGTATGATGGAAGGCTAGAACGCCGCTCTCATGGTCGCGTCTTGCAAGCGTTGCAGACGTATTTAGACGGGGGCAGAGTACCAGCCGGACGAAGACGAAAACGGACGCTGACGCGCAGCTTTCATGTCACCGTCCTATGGACATTGAAGACGACAATAGACGGTGGTGAAATAGAAGATTCTACCGGAGGCTGCCGCGTGTCTGCTCGCACAACTAGAGGACTCCCCTTCCGGAGGTGCAATAGGGGACAGCGGGTCTGGAGCCGCTTTACGTGTACGGGCGAGCCAGGTGGGTTAATATTTTTTTATTGAGCCATCCGCAGACAGTCGCCGCAAAGCGGCGTAAACGGTGAAGGGGGGGGGGGGGGGGGGTTAACACGTACGGGGGCCCAATGATACACCCGCCGTCCCCCACTGCGCCTCTGAAAAAAGGGTGACTCCACAACTAGCAGGGCGTGTCAGACGCCAGACTAGACGCATCGGATGTCCCGGAATATGGTGCCTGGAACGCGTCTCCGACTGGTGTGTTTAGCGTCCTTTCCTGCCCATACATCAAAAGTTGTGCCAAAGGGGCAACACAGGACGTCACAGATGCCGGATTCTCATGCTATCGGATGTCGCGATCCTGGCGGTTGGCACTAGAAGTACCGGCAAAAAGATCGAGCGAACGCAAGTGTTGCTGTCGTCGCTGCGTCCCAATTCCTGGCTGCCGAAGCTTCCGTGGACTGTCCAGCTGAAGAGCAACCCGCAGCAGAACAGGCGTCTGTCACCTCCACCAAAACAGCTGTGACACCGCCAGGATCGCGGCCGGCGGCTGCATGACACTTTTATGACGTCATCAGGCGGAAATCGAGGAACCACTTTCTTGGACGCCGTAAGCACACCGGTCGGATACGCGTTCCAAGCAAGGGAGACACTAGGATTTTTAGCGTGTTCGGCCGAGCAGCCACTCCAAGCCAGTATTAATGGGCGGAGCCACTGATCTATGGGCGGGGCTAAAGCGGGCCGTGACCTCCACCTCAATTGCGTCTAATGGCGTAAATATTGTACGAACAAAATGTTTTTGTCGAAATATTTAAATTTTTTATGAAGCCGTTACTTATGTAAGTAAGGAACTACAATGAATCTCGGAAATAGGTATTTATTTTCTTACAAAATTACCAATAAGTGTAAGGTATAACAAGTAATTTCATTACATCTAACGGATAACCTACAAGTCTGATTTGGCACTTTGAGGTAGATAAGTTTTTACAGATTCTAAGACAACTCCAAGTTGCCTTTCACTTGCACCTGCAACCTCGCTAGCTTGGTATTCGGAAAATGGTGTCGGTTGTTGCTGGCTTGAGACGCTGCTTTCGAATAGGATCTATTCAGGTTAAGGCTTGTTGCCATGATGACGGTGGTCATAGCAGACGTACTTTATCGCGCGGAAGGAGATATGGTGTGACGAGATCAAGTGCGTGCTTGGTCACTTTCGTTGTGTTTTCAATGGGTGAAACGTGAACAAAAATATTTCGAAATAAGGACCTGATGTTTTGACAGCGCTCACATGTTTTTAAGCTCGGAATCTTGACTAGATCAGGTGCGGCTTGCCAGATGCCTTATATAAATTAGTCTATAGACCACACCACAACTGTAAAAATCTAACAGTTCAAAAATGTGTCCAAATTGTCGAGAGAGAACGGCGGTGAGACTTGCAATGAAGAGCTTTTTTTTCTTTATTCGTCGTTGTGGAAATCACTCTGCGATGTATTTCAGATGTCTTGTGAGTCCACAAATTACGCGTCGTGGTGTAAGCTGTCGTCACTAGACGGCGTCACTTCATAAGCACAAGCGAGCGGAATGCAGACCTGACGAACTGAGCGCCGTTATCTTTACGCGATACCCAAGCAGCGTTCGAATTATTGTCGCTGTCGCCGTTCAGACTATGGTGGAGCATGGCTTCGTCGTCGCTTTTACTCCGCTTTCTGCGAGTCAGACTTCTCCAAAAGCCCCACAAGGTCCACGTGTCTGACTTTTTTGCCGTCGTTGACTGCGTCGCTCTAGGTGAAGAGTACGATGACTGGTCTGCTGTCGGCATGGCCTACGGAGAAAAGAGAAGATTAGAGGAATGGAAGACCGCGGGATAACTCTTGTTGACAATCTCTACCAACTTTATTTATTCCCTCTCTCTCTCTCCGTTGTTGACAGAAGAAGTACGATCAAACAATAGAAAAAAAACGTAAGGGTCCAGGCGAGCTGGTGAATATTAACCATGTTGAATTAACCTGAGCTGAATTTGAGACGTCGTCCTGTTTATTTTCTGTCCCTTCTACGTTTTGATGTTTCTTCTTACCCCAGTCTCAGGTGAATTCAACATGGTTATCGATAAACAATAATTACATGACTAGCAACTAAGGGAAGCTTGTGAACTCGCCTCTCTCTACGATGAAGAGGTGGGGTTCTGTCATGCACTGTTACTATACGCTAGTAGAAAGAAGGTCGGGAAAACGACGTGCCAGAGCTGGTCTTCTTCAGGCAGATTAAAATAGGATGTACTAAAGTGAGCACATATAAGAGGGAAGAAAACACATGTTGGTACGACACAGTGGCATCGTTGTAAGAAGGGAAAAGTGTTGGCAAACAAAAACTGAAGGACGATTCCCGTGGGCAAATAACCTTACAAAGAAAGGGTCGGTCCCGTGGCAGAAGGTGGAAAAAATAAAATCTTGAACACCAACGAAAAAAAAAAAAAAACGGACATCGGCAAAGTGCAGGAACTGGCGAAAGGATCAACTTTTAGGAGCTAGGATTCTTCAAATGTTTTGCTTCTAGGTTTTTTCGTGCTTATATTTTAAGTATACAAATCGGCGAAAGCGGAAGCTCTATCGCACCAGAAGACGCACATTAGTGGTTTGCAGCCGCCTCGTAATGCGATGCCGTACAATAATAATATTTTGCGCAGACGTCGGCAAGCAGGCGCTTTGAGAATATCCACTAGGCAGGTCAGTTTTACTGTGGGAAATATCAAGGCGTAGTTGTTTGCCTTTAAAAAAGTGAGAGCAACAAACTTGCCAAAGTCAACGTCGGGCCGATCGCAAACGATCGTGATAGCGACGCTATGAATTTGTGGCGCCATCTCGCGATAGCCGCAGCGAGCAGTCTGTTCGTTGCGCCTATCCAGAGATGAAGCCACAAGTTAATGTTTCACTTAGAGAGTCTCCAATAAGAGTGTGTTTACAGCTGGCCCGGGGTGCGTGTTTATGGGTGCCATTAAATTGCATATTTTGCTGTGGGTCCGAGGCTACGGGTGGTTTTTCAACTCATCCCCGGTTATAAACAGCCCTGGAGATGCTTAACTATGTTACGCGAAGAATAAAATAAAGGCCCGTTCACACACTTGCAACCAAGTACGACCGAGAAAGACGAGACCTCTTGAAACTTCTTAAAATATCTTAGGACGACAGAACACACTGACATGCTGGCGCCATCTATATGCGGTGACCCTGGAACTGTATTTCACAAGAGCGAAGGTGTTGCGGAATTTTCGAGGTCAAATGTGCGTAATACCTATGAGAAAGGCGCGTTTATAACGTTGACAAAAGTTTTTTTGAGCCAAGAGAGAAAGGTTAAAGGGATACTGAACCAAGGAATTTAAGGTCTGTTCACACGATGCATCTTTTAGGCGCGCAACAGTTTCGCGACACTCAAGTTTCGTGAAATGTGCTCGTTCACACGTACCGCTTCACGTGCAACAACGATGACGTTTAGACTCACGAAAATAGTTTCGGTGTTGACCATAATGTGGCGCTCCGAGTCAGATCGCTATTTATCTGGGGACCTGCTTTGCGCATTTTATGCAGTCAATTCACTTTAATTTTTTTTTCTCACATACCGCACTACGTGGAGTGATCTCGCATGTGCGCAAAGCCGATTGAGGCGGCAACCTGTACGTGCAGGACATGTGCCTCCGCCGAGCCCGTACGCAGCCAATTCATTTCCAAAGCTCCTATCAGTGCACATGGTATTCATAGAAACGCTACGCGCCCAATCTGGTTACTTCTTGGCGCCCATGTCTGCCCCGATTTTACTGTGCACTGTTTCAGAGAGCGCACATGGTTTCACGTTCGCTTGTAAACAAAGCAAACTTGGTTTCAGTTTACTCGATGGTCTCTTATCCAGCGGTATCGTCGCGACAACAACGCTATGAGCACTATTCTAATCTCGCCAACTCCCGCTAATTGTCTTCGTCCATCGCTGGATTTTTTCCGATATGCCACTCACTTTTCCTTCAGTGGTGCTTGACGTGCTTGCGGAAGCGCCGGCAGTATCTATCGTTCGTGGTTTCGGTTTTTTTCGGATTTGGCTCAGCTACAACACCGGCAGTGAAGTGGTCTTCTCAAACAGCTCGCTCCCCCCTCAAAGGCCACGTGAGAGCGTTTCTGAGCGGCCATTGGCGGCGCCCTCAGAGTGATTGACAGGACTCGGCAAAGTTTTAGCAAAAGCTCGCTCCAGAAGCGAGGTGTGCGCGCAACTTTTTTTAGATGCGCGCGTCCTTTTCGGACTCGTTCACACGGCGCAACCATTTCGCGAAACTACATTTCGCGACACTAGATGCGCGAGAAAAATGCATCGTGTGAACGGGCCTTTAAGGTCTGTTCACACGATGCATCTTTTAGGCGCGCAACAGTTTCGCGACACTCAAGTTTCGCGAAATGTGCTCGTTCACACGTACCGCTTCACGTGCAACAACGATGACGTTTAGACTCGCGAAAATAGTTTCGGTGTTGACCATGATGTGGCGCTCCGAATCAGATCGCTATTTATCTGGGGACCTGCTTTGCGCATTTTATGCAGTCAATTACTCTATTTTTTTTTTTCTCACATACTGCACTACTTGGAGCGATCTCGCATGTGCGCAAAGCCGATTGAGGCGGACACCTTTACGTGCAGGACATGTGACGGCGCCGAGCCCGTACGCAGCCAATTCATTGCCAAAGCTCCTATCAATGCACATGGTATTCATAGAAACGCTACGTGCCCAATCTGGTTACTTCTCGGCGCCCATGTCTGCCCCGATTTTACTGTGCACTGTTTCAGAGAGCGCAAATGGTTTCACGTTCGCTTGTAAACAAAGCAAACTTGGTTTCAGTTTACTCGATGGTCTCTTAACCCTTGTTACACGGGCGCACTTAACTGCAGTTACGCTAAGCCACAGTTAGCGCACAATACTTGCGGACAACATACTGCGGCTATGCAGTCAAAGCTATTGGCGAACGTGCGCTTGAGCATTTTGAGCACCCATCAAAGCAGTGCACACGCGCTCTTCACTTCTTCTAAAATAGCTGTCTGAGTGTATAGTGCGGTAACTGTGGTGCCACGTAACAGCAGTTAAAGCTGAGTTAACCACGGTTGAGGGTGCCCGTGTAACAGGGGTATTATTCAGCGGTATCGTCACGACAACAACGCTATGAGCACTATTCTAATCTCGCCAACTCCCGCTAATTGTCTCCGTCCATCGCTGGATTTTTTTCCGATATGCTACTCACATTTCCTTCAGTGGTGCTTGACGTGCTTGCGGAAGCGCCAGCAGTATCCACCGTTCGTGGTTTTGGTTTTTTCAGATTTGGCTCGGCTACAACACCGGCAGTGAAGTGGTCTTCTCAAACAGCTCGCTCCCCCCTCAAAGGCCACGTGAGAGCGTTTCTGAGCGGCCATTGGCGGCGCCCTCAGAGTGATTGACAGGACTCGGCAAAGTTTCAGCAAAAGCTCGCTCCAAAAGCGAGGTGTGCGCGCAACTTTTTTTAGATGCGCGCGTCCTTTTCGGACTCGTTCAGACGGCGCAACCATTTCGCGAAACTACATTTCGCGACACTAGATGCGCGAGAAAAATGCATCGTGTGAACAAGCCTTAAGTGTCCATAATAAGTGGCGCACGTTCTTTCCACGAGCCAGCAGCCGCTGGTGTGCGCGAGCACACGCAACAAAAATGACGTCAAAAGCCTCCGTTCGCGGTTAAGATGACAGTGAAATGTATGGGCTTCGGGCCAAAGGAGAATAAAGACAAGTTTTTCATCTACACAGTCGTGTCTGGTGTAAAAGGTAAGCAATTAATTGGTCTAACAAGCACGTAGCTTTCACTTGTAGAGATGAAAACCCTCTCTTTATTCTCCTTTGGCCCGAAGCCCATGCATTTCACTGTCCTCTTAAGCGCGAATGGAGGTATTTTACGTCATTTTCGTTGCGTGTGCTCGCGCACACCGGCGGCTGCTGCCTCGTGGAAAGAACGTGCGCCACTTATTATGGACACTAAATTCTTTGAATCAGTATCCCTTTAAGGCGGCGGTCCCACGGCGGCCATCTTGAACAAGCCATTAGTTCAACCACTAGATGGCGGCACTCATCCGTGTGGCCTGTGTGGCCACAAAACAAGCTCGTGGCAGTGATATTCCTCCTCTGCTCTTAATTTCCTCCTTTCTGCTGCTCGCCCGTGCACGCTCAGCGCTCAGCGCGTGCTCCCGCTGACACAAATGCCAGCAAACGTTCCAGGGGTGCTATACTTCGTCTCACCTTAGTATGGACTATTGTTAGCCGCGCGTGCTAAAACCGCGAGCTAGACGCTTTGAATGAAGCCGCGGCGGCTGCACGAGCGCTCGTGCAGCACGTGCTCTAGTCAAGGCAGTCAAGGCTGACCGCTCGCGCTAGCACAGCCTTCGCGGTTAGTCCATGTAGGGTGAGACGAACTATAGCAGTGCCCAGTTCGCACAGAAGCGGAGCCCAGCTAGCTCATCGACCCGATCGAGAGTGCCTAGCTCGAGATCGAGAGGCTCACAAGCCAGTAGCTATCGTTTTAACTATTCAAGAATTATTAAAAACATAGTCAATCAATCAGTGAAGAATGTTATCAAACGCTAAAGAACATATATAAGACATGCCTTGTCAGTATTTCGTTAATGAAAGATCTTTTGCATGACAAAAACGTTTAAATTCAAACCAAAAAACACTATGTCACGGAGCTCAACATCCTATAGTGCGTTTGTTGTCACCGGTCAAAGCAATCAAGCGCAAACCATGCACTATGGCCTTGCGCTTTTAGTCTGCGTGTTTGTGCTTGTGTATCTTATAGTCTTTGACTGCATTTTGATCTATAATAAAACAAGCAATAGCAGACTTTTTTTTTTTTTCAAGACGGGTGTTCAGAAGGGCGCTTTATATAACTCATCATTTTGATGGTAGTTTGATTAAACTTGAATACCAATTATATGACCTTATAAATAACCACCCTAATATTGTTGAAATAGTACGCCGAGGTCGAAGACTCTGCATGCTCAAGAAAAGAGTAAAAGTGTATTTTGTAGCCCAAGTGGCTTAAATTTTGTTAGGCGAGTGGGTGGCAGATTTCAAAGAGCATTTTATGGTGCTTTTGATATTTTTTGCATTATTATTTAGGTCTATTTATAATTTGATGTTGAAAAAAAAAATATACCAACCTCTTACATGTATCTTTATCTATATATATTTTCTGTTTGATTGCAACAGATATGAAGAATTTTACAGTAACGCTGACATTGTATATTAATTAATGTGATCTCAATGATTTCGATGGGAATGATTTCCATTTGAAACGTTTGATGACGTTTATATTATTTATGATAACTACGATGTTTAGCTGATGTCAATTTCATTATTATATGCATAATTGATTTTTATGCTGACACTGGTCCTGTACACCGTTGAATGCTGTAAAAAGGAGCTGATGGCCTGGTCAGAAGACTTTTAATGCGAGAAAAGTGTTTGCCCCACCACGCGAAAATCCGGCGGCGGCGGCGGCGGCGGCATGATTAAGCGATGGTACCAAAAATGGCTGACGGCGCAAAGAGTAAAAACACGTCAGAAATGCTCGGATTGACGTCAAAATTTTCACGAAGGTTCCTATAAATGAAGTAAATGAACGACTTTCGAAACAAACTTTAGTACATTTCGGTCTGGACGGGAATCGAATCCGGGCCTCCGGGATGCGAGACGGGCACGCTTCCCCGACTCCACGGCGGCTCCAAGGTCCTGGCTGACTAAGGTGTGCCTAGTGCGTGCGTCGTTGCACACGTCCCGTCGCAACCCTCTGGCTGACTAAAGGTGTGTCCGAGTGCGTGCGTCATTGGGCACGTGACGGTGCAGCCAATGGGGAAAAGATGGCGCCACGTCATAAGTGTATAACATGAGCGCGCTGTTTCCCGCGCGTCACACACCGAATCAGCAAAAATAACGCATGTCGAAAAAATAAATCGAAAACTTTTCACCAAAAGGACTGCAATGCTTTCATATTCGCACACGTAAGCAATCAAAAGTGTCTGTGCGGAATTTTCTTTTGTATTCTTTTGCCGCAGCCCCTCAGACACATGTATATCTGGAAATAAGGATTATTATTATTATTATTAACTCACGCACACAATATTTATTTTTATTTTTACAACATGTTCACGGGAGAGCCGCCAAGCGGTCTGGACCATCTAAAGTTCAGTGTGTCTTCACGTTCCTATAGCCGTCTGCACGTTCACGTTCAAATGGAAAAACACCGTAGACCGTCTTCTCTTTTCAAATGACAACGAACCGAAGCACACGCGTAGCCAGGGGGGGGGGGGGGGGGGGGCATGGGGCCCGGTTGTCCTCCGAAATCTTCCATTTTGCTGAGACCTCCTCTCCCCTCCACCTCATAGAGCATTTTGTCATGGGCGGTCCCCCCCCCCCCCCCCCCCATAACAAAATCCTGGCTACGTGCATGAACCGAAAACCACATGAAGTGGTGACAACTCAGCCATTTTTCCGCCCAATCGTTTTTTATGCATTTTGAAGTGCGCGCAATCCGGTGTCACTCAGCTCGAGCCCGTAGCTTTGGCTAGTGCATAGACGCCATTTTACCGCCCAAATCAATGAATGTTCCAGCGTCACGCGCTGGCACATTCAGAGCAACAATGGATGTCTTCACCCTGAGCCAGACAGACATGTAGGCAACCTAGGCTAGAGTGAACAGGCATGATCTCTTAAGGCTGAACTCCATGGGACGAATATGCTGCGAATAAAACCGACGAATTTTGCACGGCGGCTTTTGCTCTGCGCGTGGCATCAGCACAGTGGCTGCTACGTCACGCGAGCGAGCGTGCCGTCGGGCGGCGTTCGCCAGTTATTCGTCACATAATTCGTTCCATGGAGTTCAGCCTTTACGGCCATTGCACCGGGAGTAGTTGCTCCCTGCGGCGGCAGCTTGGAGGGGTCGCTGTATCCCTACCGCTCCTACAGTGCTTTAATTCCTTCTGAGAATCACGTCCTCCTCACCGTGTTGTCCTCTTTGCTCGGGGGTTGAGTTGGATAAGTGTCTACAGTAATTGGACCTACAGGTCGTGAGGCCAGCTGCCTTCAGGGACTTATGCGGAACACGTCTTTCTCTTCGTCTCCTTGAAACAAGTTTGTATAGACAAGAATTTAATTATTGTAAGCCGAAACTTATTTCAATCTGCTCACTACAGTTATTTCAAGCAAGTATAATTACACACATTTTCAATCGCATTGGTCGGGGAACAGTTGTTCAGGATGGCGCAGGCGGCGTTGGGCATGGTTGTGTGGTCGTTGGTTGGTTGGAAAACGTTTATTGTAAGAAAAAGAAAAGTCTTGCGACTGAAGTCTTTAGACTTTAAAAAATGTGAGGGGGGGGGGGGAGGGGAGGGGTCGCGCAGGTACAGGAGCTTGCTACGCGGTGCCTAGATGAATCTTTTTATTCCTGTAGAGGCGATGAAGTCTAGGAGACTCTTAAGCAGCTCCTTATTGCGTTCTGTATCTTCTAACGCTTGTAATGGTTGGGTCCATTCTTCATAACTTATTACCCTTGCTGAGGTCTTATGCTTCATCCTCTTTTCTTTCCAGCACTCCCATTCCCAAAACATATGCCTTAGGCTTCCTGTAGTCTGTTCGCAGAAGGGGCAGCCGCTATCTTGGCTTATGCCTTTTCTACTAAGCGTACATGGGTCGTTCGTGGCTTCAGAGTGCAACCTCCTAATGCACACCCTTTGCCACCTACTGAGCCTCATTGTTGGTAGGGCAGGAGGGATAGGTTTAAGGGCATTAAGTCTGGCCCTTCTTCGTTCCTTATTGACGTCCCTGGCCTCGTGAGGAGCGAAGTCAAACAGGTCCCGTTGCTTGACGGGCACGATGGCTGGAAGCGTCGATTGGTGGCGATAGTATTGGAAGATTATCTCCGCCTTGGCTTCCCGCTCGGCCCTGTCTTGTCCAAGGATCCCTGAGTGACCGGGAACCCACTCCAGGTAGAAGTTGGTGTCCTTGCTTCTTGCTTCTTTGATGTTTATCATGATCTTTTGTGCTGCCTTGTCCATGGTGCATGGGTTTCGAAGTTCCTCGATGGCCTCTCTAGAGTCCGAGAAGAGGTATATAGTCTTCTTTTCTTCATGGCAGTGGCTCTGTATGGCGTCGGCCACTGCTTCTAGTTCGGCCCTTTTCACGTGGGTTCCTTCTTCCAGGAGCCTTCGCCCATAGTTGTTCTTTGTCGTGTTAAACCATGCACAAGCCGCTTTTCCCTCCTTAGTAACTGTTGCATCGGTATAGATGACCTGGGTCTTTTCTTTTTTCTGGAGTTTTTTTACTCTCCTCAGGTGCTTCATCCCCGCAGTTTCCCTGTCCCTGACCTGGTCTCTTTTGTCTGGTACGTCTGTTTTGATTAGCGCCGATTCCCAGGGGGGAGGTTCCGAACTGGTTCCTCCATTTGTGGACATATGTTCCTCATTTTAATGAGTATCGCGCGCCCAGCCTTGGTGCCGTGAAGCCGAACTTTTTGGGTTGTGGCCGATTCTTCCGCCACGTCTTCAATTTCGTTTAGCTCTGCCCATTTTCTTACTTCCTCTTTCCGTGCATGCTTTGGTAAACCGATGACTACTCTTTGTGCTTTTCGCATAAGGATCTTGATTGATTCTTTCTGACTTGAACTGAGTGTGGTGTAATTGAAACCGTAAGTCGCCTTCGACACCAGGAAAGCCTTAATGAGCATTCTTAGCGTTTCTTCGTTGGCTCCCCATGACTTCGTTGCTGTTCTTCTGATAATACTTAGAGTATGGTTCCAGCTTTTTGTAAGCGCTTTAAGCCAATCGTTCGCTTTTCCGTTCTGGCATATGTGCATCCCTAAAATTTTTGTTGACTCTGTCGGTTGCAGCCTTGTCCCTGCCAAACAGAAGATATGCTTGCCTTCGTGTTTTTTTCTTCCTCCAGGTGTGGCGATCAGGATGAGAGCCGTCTTATCTGGCGCTGCCTGAAGGCCCACTTCATGCGTGAATTCTTCGATCGCCTTCAATCCTTCTTTGATTGCGTTTGCTTGGCGGTCGTAAACTCCTCCCTTTGTCCAGAGGGTGACGTCATCTGCGTATATGGTGAAAGATAGATTCTTGATATTGTCCAGTTTCCAGGCCAATCTAGACATAACTATGTTGAAAAGGGTTGGTGATAAAATTGCCCCTTGCGGTACTCCTATGTGGTTTCTCTGTGTTGGTCCCCTTTCTTCTCCGACGCATACCGAGTACGTTCTGTCCCTCAAGAATTCTTCGATGAATTTGAGCATCCTGCCTTGGATACCGCAGGATCTGGCACCCTTTAGGACAGAGGAATGTGGAACTAAGTCGAATGCTTTTCGAATGTCTACAGCGACCAGTATTTTTGGAGTTGCAGTAGGCTTTTTACTGGTGAGATCGTGATGCAGAAGAGCTAAACTATCCTGTGTGCAAAGTGCCTTTCTGAAGCCTGTTTGCATAGGATGTAGCCTGTTTTCATGCTCTAGAGTCCAATTGATTCTGCCAAGCACCATCCTCTCCATCGTCTTGCAGATGTTTGACGTCAGCGATATGGGCCTTAGGTTTTCTATCTTGTCCTTGGGTTTATTTGGCTTGGGGATGGGCACCACGACCGAGTGTTTCCAACTTCCTGGTAGTTTTCCGTCTTCCCATATTTCGTTAAAGTATCTGAGCAGAGCTCTCTTGGCCTCTTCCGGAAGGTTTTTTAGCATCGCCGTTGTGATGCCATCGGTTCCCGGGGCTGTGCCCTTTTAGCCTTCTTGATAGCGTAGTCGAGTTCTTCTCGAGTAAATGGCAAATCTTGTCCTTCCCTGCTTTCTCTAACGTCAATTGTTTCTTTTCTTTGCTGCTGCGGTTGTGGAAAAAAGGTTTCTCCTAACTTTTGAGCCAGTTCCACTTCCGTAATGTTGAGCTTCAGGGCTAGGTTGCTTGCCGTGTTTTTTCCTTTCTTTTTTCCTAGCATCGTTCGGTACGTACCCCATAGTTTCTTGACGCTTGTTTTATTGTTGAAAGTCCCACAATGTTGTTCCCAAATGTGTTTTCTGAGATTTCTTGTGTACTTTTCTAGTTCCTTTGAGGCCTGATTTAGTATTTTCCGTCTTTCTTCATTCTTTTTCCTTCTGTACCTCAGCAAGGCTTTATGTCGCCCTTCCTGCAGGTTTAGGAGATGATTGTCCGGGTTTGGGGAGCCTTCTTTGACTATAATTCTTCGTGTGGCCTCATCAGCAGCTTCTTGTATGAGATCTGTAATTGTCTTTTGTTCGATGGTATTAAGCTTAGTTGTTAGTAGACTCCTAAATTTGTCCCAGTTAATGACGCTGACTTCTCTCTTTTTCATGGTCTTGTTGTGTAGCATAATGGCGATGGGTGCGTGATCGCTACCCCATGGATCATCTAGGATTTGCCAGTCCGCTTCTGAGAGTCCTTTAATCCATGAACTGTCCGGAGATGAATCGGATTGGTACCTGTTCCCCATTCTCGTAGCTTGTCCCGGCTGATTAGCGCAGAGAAATCTGTTTTTTCGCATTTGCTGTTGTAGTTGCTCTCCTCTTTTGTTGGTTAGGTTGCCCCAGAGTTCATGTTCTGCGTTGAAATCTCCCCCTATAAATGTTTGGTCTTCCGTGCAGTTGTTGACCCACCTGAAACTCTCGTCCCCCATGTTTGGTCTTGTGTAGATAGAGTAAATAAAGATTGTTCTCTTTCCCATTGTAAATTTAGCGCCCGTAACCTCCTGATCTTCTCCACAGCCCCATGATGTATCAATTTGACTTTGCGGGTGCTCCTCTTTAATTAAGATTGTGGCTAATCCTTCTTTTTTCTGTTTTGCTTGGTTCGTGATTGCCGTGCAAACATTGTATGTTGTGTATCCCCGGATCTTCATCTCCGGGTGTCTTGCCTCTTGTAGAAGGATGGCATCGGGTGCTCTTTCTCCCCAAGATTCAATCCTACACTTCAGTTCGTTTATCTTCCCCTTGATTCCTCTACAATTCCATTGAATAATCCAAAATGTCTTTTGTGGTGGTTCCCACCCAGACATGCTACAGCTGGCGGAATGCTCTTTCCATATTTTGTGTGGCTGTCTCCATGGCTGTTACGATGGCCGATGTGAACGCCGCCGTTATTGCTTCGACGCAATCTTCCATGGCTTCTTTGAAAATTGCCACCTTCTTCGCATCAGCCTTTATGACTGCAGCAAAAGACTTCTTGGCGTTTGTTCGTGTGTTGGCTTGACCGATAGTTTTCTCCGTTGTCTCTTGTGCCATCTCCCGCAGCTGAATCGTTGTTGATGCACTCGGCGGTGCTTGCCCCTTTACCGGTGTGTAGATCGGCGCTCAGGCGGCGTTGGGCATGGTTGTGTGGTCGCACCCCTACGCGGCTAAAGAAGTTCCATTGCTCCTCGGCGAGAGTGAAGGCCACAAGGAAACCGCTCTCTAGCCTGATCATGGAAGAACATGGCAGGGCAGCACTGAGCATCTCGCTTGATTTTATTTCGCAATACTCATTGCGGGGACTCAAAAAAAAACGAAAGAGAAGCGCGAGGTAACTTCACGAGTTGTGATCCTGGACCGGCTTGCTAGAACAGCGTCTCAGCTGAGACTGAGTGAAAGAAAGCACTGCAAAAGGTTGGGCGCACGACTGTCTTGAGACGCGGCTTGAGTACCGCTCAGCTCGAGCACTGGTTTTGGCATTGCTTTCTTTCCCAAAGTCTCAGCTGAGACGCTGTTTCTAGCGAGTCTGGCCTGGCTGCTAATAATTAGTTGCAAAGGACAAGAGTCGTGGTTGGTGTAAACGCAAAGTGGAAGCCTGGAGACATTGCATTATTAAACCAACACCATGAAAGTTGATCGTCTGACATTGTTCTTATTTGAAAAAATGAAATAAAAATTAATCCAAAGAAAGACGACCGTAGTGAGGGTTTCGCACATGTGCAACACTTTTGATAGGGCACTGCATGGAAAGGGTGTTTATTAGACCCTTTTCCTGAGCCTCAGATTTGAACCACGATGACTGGCTGTTTGTTGCCTTACCATGAGAACCAGTCACTGCGGTTTACACATAACACCCTCCGTACGTTTTCTACAAGTAGAGTAACGTTAAAACTGAAAATCTAACATTCCAGCACGATGGCGAACAAAACAGAACCAGAGCGGTTGGAAAGCTGGAACCTTAAAAAGAAAAATGTCGGGTAAAAATCTTGGAGTGAAGGAAAAGAAATTCCCCTTTGTCGTCACCATCATATGGAGCTCAATATTCGCACCTTTCGTGGTGTCGGAACATGGCAGGGAGCATTGAATAGCTTATTTATAGACCTTTCCAAAAACGAGCTTTTGGCCGGTGCCATTTTGAGCGTTCGTGCGTATGGCGCGTGCTTTGCTCGCTTTCCGAAGCGACGAACACGCACGTGCTGGACTGTGAAGATCGCACGCTGGACTGTGATTTTGTAAACATTGGAAAGGTCTATAGACCTTTCCAATGTTTACAAAATCACAGTCCAGCGTGCGATCTTCACAGCCCAGCACGTGCGTGTTCGTCGCTTCAGAAAGCGAGCGAAGCACGCGCCATACGCACGAACGCTCACAATGGCACCGGCCACAAGCTCGTTTTTGGAAAGGTCGATAGGCACTAGATGTTTTCGAGAACTTGCTCGTGGCCCTTGTTTTTTTCTTCTTTTTCTTGCAAGATTATTTACTCATTGCAAGAACGAGGAAGTAGCGCAAGGAAATATTTGAGTAAAGAATCCTCTGCATCAGGAACAGAATCCCCCCAGCGCCACTTTTCCTGAACTTCTCAACCTCGAATTTCAGCCACCTTTCAAAAGATGGCGCAAGTGCGCGTCGTCTGCTACAACATAGGTTCTTTTTATTATTTAGGAAAATTAGTATGCTTTAAAAAAATTACAATCATAGAAAGTAATTTTAATTAGAACGAGAAAAGCACTACTTAAAGAATCGTTGCCTAAATAGCTGCCCTCTTCTTTGAAACCGGTTTCTTGCGTACAGAGTCGAGCTTCAAAATAGTCCCATGATTTAAACATATTTTAAACAAAACTGAATATGAGTACGAAAAAATCACGCTTCTAGTGAAGCAGCTCAGTTCCTCTAGCATACAATTTAAAAAAAAATTAGGTCAGATGCCAGAACGCTGTCTGAGAAAACCAAGAACGCGTTAAGGGAATTCTTAGAAATTTTACCATAATCAAGTTGTGTTTACAAGAAAACGGCTGGCGTTGCACTTCTTATATTTTGTATTCTGAGTTCCTATGTTTACCACAAGCATGCCCTTAAATGTCGTTGCTGCGATATGATGTGAAACTGAGTTACGAGACTTCAAAGTCACATAAAAAAGGCTCTTTTTTAATAAATATTAAAAAATGTGAGCGTGCTAATTAACAAAAACACGTATGCACGGAACTAGACGAGTCCTTCTTCTATTCAATAAAAAAATAAGAACGCGTCTTGGATGCATTGCAAGTCCAGAAACTTGGAATGCATAGAGGTATGTCTTTGAAAATATCAAAACTTGCACTTTTTATTTTCTTATTGTGCGTTAAGTTTTGAAAAATGCGTATTATTTTTTGCACTAAAAGAGTGATGATGAATTGGCTATTTATTTGCAAAAAGAACGAAATACGTAACACGCGCACAGACGCGACATTTGCACAGCAAACAGGAGCGTTAGCAGAGCTGCCACCGGTATTATAGTTGGGGCCGTGGGACCGCCGCCTTAAAGGACCCATGAAACGATTTTTGGACTTCCGGCCAATTAAGATGGCGTTTGGGGATGCCCCTCAACTCATACAATGTTTTCCGGGTCACGTGCGCATGACGCGCCGCGGGGTACGCGGCTTCCGGTCTTGTCCTCTCCTTAGCACTGTGGACGTTGCTACAGCGAGAGCCCTCTCTCCCCATTAATAGGCTGCTAAGACCGGCCATTTTGACGGTGTGGAATGCACGTTGCAAAAGAACCCTGGAAGCTAGCCATCAGCACGCGCTCAGCAGTCCCGCACACAGCTATGACCGCCAGTGAATACTTCCTATAGACCAACACGCGGCCCTGACGTCACGCAGATGCGGTGGCGCTGTCGACGGCCCTGCGCATGCGCAGACGCTTCACTTCATGCGAATTCGGCCTCTGCGCACGCGCAGTGCCCACACCTTGTGTGGGCAAACGCGGGCTTGTTTGTAAACAGCGTGTCGGTCTATACTCTGTTTCACCTTGTGTTGTACCGCAGGAAACGCTACAAGCGCGAGCTCCTTGCTCTATGGCACACCTCGGCGGCACAAGCTCTCGTGCACCAAGGGCAGCTGCCAACGCTATGAGCTCGCGCTTCTAGCCTTCGCAGCGGTACAACATAAGGTGAAACGGAGTATAGCTGCAGGCAGGCGAACCAGGCGCACGAGAAAGAAAACGAACCACGCAGCTGCCGAAACGTGGTTTTTATATCGCGTCGATCACACCGCTCGTCCGGTAGCAGCCAGCCAACGTTGCAAGGCAGCGGAGCAGCGGGGAGGGGATGCTTTGACTTACTCCGGATAGATGGCGCTGCGAAAACTTCGTGTACTGAACAAGAATATAAAACTTTCGATTCATTTGTTTATGTTGGAACGAAATCATTTCTAAACGTTGCCATTAAACTGAGAATATACTTGTTCAAAAGCGATCTCAATAACCGCACCCGCCGTGACGTCACAAAGTTAGTTCCTATGGCCGCCGTACGTGAAGTCAAGTCAAGAAATAGTTCCTTTTTGTTTTTGCGGTTACGGAGCGCATTCCCGACATTTCGAGAGAAGAGGTCGTGTTTCGTGGTCCTTGTGCTAAAGTGAACAAAAGAAGGGTAATAAGGTGCACGTTCTTTCGATGTTAAAATCGTTTCATGGGCCCTGGGATTCAACCGCTATTTATTTGTACCCTTTTCCTCGTAGTGGCGCAGAAGTTTTCCGGAACAAACGAGTTGCACGTTCGCAGCTGCGCATGCAGGTCGGGCGCTCGAGGTGGGCTCGGGTGGCTCGGGCCACGGGCTGTTCGCCGCCGATCTCGAGCTAGATCTTTTTCGCTCTGCGTCCGCCGCTGCAGGAAGCGGCCAACAGGCGGCGCGAGATACGAGCAAGTACATACGTAGATTACAGTGGCTTACAAAACGTAGAATAAGCTCTGATTTCCAAATGGCCTCGAAATAGACCCTTTCCAAAAGTCAGTCTACCCACTTTGTGCAGAGCCAGACCCGACGCTCTAATGGCGGAACTACACTGTTTCTCCACACCAGAAAAATCGAACGTCTTCGAAAGCATAGAGCAGAAAAAGGAAAAGATGTTGGCCGTTTCACGTCACCTTCGATGCACGAAATCGAGGGTGCTTGATTTAGCCGCGCATGATCTCCTATCACCGCCATTAGAGCGGCAATATTAGAGTTTTTTGGACTGCCACAAGAGGACTCTGACTTTTGAAAAGGGTCTATTCCATCCACGTTTGAAATTATCGAAAGTACAACGTGCGGCGTTGCGGCAATGGATTTTGGATCACCACATTCAACATGCAAACGTTGTTTTGCAAAGAAAAAAAAAAAAAAAATATATATATATATATATATATATATATATATATATATATATATAAAGTTTTAGAACCTAATTTAAAGCTAGAAAACAAAAAAGAAATAAAGTGGCAGTTTTGCACTTCCTATGTCCAATATCGGCCTGCTGTTCGTCTGAATACTGGTTTGCAAACCCGCACCCAGGATGTGTGGAGTAAAGCCTATCCATCTTGGGAAAAGTGGCACCAATCGTATTTGTGAAAATGCTCGAGACACGTGCCGCGCGACACTTCTGGGAAGAACTAGAGCCACTAATACCCCTGTTACACGGGCAAACTTAAATGCAGTTACGCTAAGCCACCGTCAGCGCACAATACTTACCGACAACATTCTGCGGCTATGCAGTCAAAGCTATTGGCGAACGTGCGCTTGAGCATCTTGAGCATCTATCGAAGCAGTGCACGCGCGCTCTTCACGTGTTATGGAATAGCTGTCCGAGAGTATACTGCGGCATCTGTGGTGCCGCGAAACAGCAGTTAAGCTGAGTTAACCGCGGTTAAGTGTGCCCGTGTAACAGGGGTATAAATGAGCTGCGCTTGGAGTATCGGCACTCTGTTCCCCAACATTCACCAGCTCGGAGCACGTGGAGCGAAAGCTCGCGCTGCAGAACCCAGGTCGATCTGGATGAGCATCGTACCGGCGTGCGGTCGTGTATCACTACTGCGTGATGCACGTTAAAGACCCCAGGCTGGCGGTTGTACTGCACTGGCTAAATTGCTCATCTACAGCTGGGAGACTCGTCGCCCTTGGAGGCAGACAAAGTTCTAGGCTGTATAAACATACACGCAACCCAATTTGTTGTGGGCTCTGACATTTTGGTGTTTGTGCAGAGTAGACGCAACTGCCAATCGTCATGATTCAAAAGCGCGACTTCCTCAGCATTCAGCATTAGATTCGGTTTTAGGAAGGGGTATTACACGGGCACACTTAACCGCGGTTAACTCAGCTTAACTGCTGTTACGCGGCACCACAGATACCGCACTATACTCTCGGAGAGCTATTTTAGAAGAAGTGAAGAGCGCGCGTGCACTGCTTTGATGGGTGCTCAAGGAGCTCAAGCGCACGTTCGCCCATAGCTTTGACTGCATAGCCGCAGAATGTCCTCCGCAAGTATTGTGCACTAACTGTGGCTTAGCGTAACCGCAGTTAAGTGTGCCCGTGTAGGGGTATAACAATCATTGAGTTCAACTGACCTGGCCTACCTCAGTTATACTCTATTTCACCCTATGATGTGCCGCAGTGAAGGCTACAAGCTCGAGCTCCTTGCCCTCGGGCACATCTCGGCAACATAAACTCTCGTGCATTAAGGGCAGCTGCCAACGCTATGAGCTCGCGCTTCTAGCCTTCCCTGCGCTACAACATTAGGTGAAACGGAGTAAAAAGGCGCGTTCACACCGGCAATGTGCAGCACTCGCGCGATACCTTTCATCGCAAAAGCGACCATTGTGGAAAAAAAAAGAAAAAAACGACGCGTCCCGAGCAGCGGCTTTAGCTCACCCGACGTTTTTACGTTGCGATCAACGTTGGTTGCGATGTAGTCGCGGAGCGGCTGAGCCAATCAGCGGCGTTCGGAGCGAGAGTTTTCGAGAAGCATCTCGTTCATCGCGCACAAATCTGATTTTTTTTTTTTTTTTTTTTTGTGATGCTATTTAGTCGCTTTGCGCGAGTGCTCCACATCGCCCCAATAGATCTGAAGACGGCAGCGTGAGGGCCCCATCGCCGCCCATGGCCAGCGCCAGCGAAGCACTCATTATTGCGGAAGATTGGGGGAGGTATCTAGGAAGTATCTAGGAAGTACCGTAGCAGCAAATATTAGGGAGTTTCCACCTCCGCTAAGCCCTCCCCAACGAAGAAGCCGCTCGTGCGCCTGCGGGCCGATGGCTTTGACTGTAAAGTTCCGGGTAACGTAGCGGCTTGCGGAGAGCGTTGCGGGACGGCGAAAATGATCTACCGAAACTCCCTATTGTCGGAAGAGGTATGATTCGGAGCCAGAGATGGTGCTAGAACGATCACGGCACGTCGCGGAAGTAAAAGCTCGGCGAGAATGCCCATTGTGATGTCGGTGCCGATCAGACTTCATAAAGTCTTTCTTGCTTTACCCCCCTCCCCTACCATAGACGACCTGAGTTCGTCCACACTGTTTGTACAGCTCACCCCGAAGACGAGCCCAGCTCGTCCACGTTGATTCGGGCTCCAATACGCTACCATGGACGAACTGGGCTAGTCCACGTGTTTCTAGTGAGCTTCGCCGTGGATAGATGGCGCTTCACGGAAAATAAAAACCTGGTAAATTTCTGAATTTGGCAGAAAATTGTTCCAACGCAGGCAACAGGGGATATAAAAATGGAGACGTCAACTTCTGGTCGCTGCGTTCGTAGTGACGATCTTTCCTCAAAATTGGGGCAAAACAAAGATATTGTGACGTCTCTTCAGATTCAGAAGACGAGGAAATGAATCTTTCATCAAACAGCGAGAGCGATGAAACTGAGTTATTCAATTTGAGCTCAAACGACTTCGATTTTAATGAGGACTTCATGTCGGCATCGACTAGAATCAATGTAGAAAATCCCCCTCCAGCCCCTCCACATTTTGCGTTCACTTTGCGTGCAATGTGATGTGCACTGTCTGCAGTACTGCTACGCCCGGCCTGAGCGTCCATGGGAAGCGAGCATGCCGGCCGCGTCGCGGCGGTCGCCTATTGTTTGCCGCATGAATTGTTGTGGCTTTCTTAGAGCGAAATAGCTACCTTGGAAATTACAGCGCTAACCCGCTACAACGCACAACCAACGCAGCGACTGGCAGAAGTTCCCCGATGCAACGGACCCGTTTGCCGCTAGGGGGCGCCCTGGTCGGGGCTTGAATTAGATGTGCACGGTTCCTATGTGCAAGGTGATGTGAACTGTATCATTGACTGTATGCGGTAATGCAGTGAAGCGAAACTTTAGTTCCTTTTTCTTTTGCAATGTGTTCAAAGATTTCTCATATAATAAATATTTTGGCATTTGTTTTTGACCTTTGTATCGCATATTAAATTTATAGAGCACATAAAAAAAAAAATCGGTATTTTAAAATCGTTTTTTTTTTTTTTTTTTTGGTAGGCAAAGGGTTAATTTGTACAACGAGGTAGAGGGCCTTAGAGCGATGAACTGGCAGCTGAAAGTGACCCCCAATTGGCCGCCGCCATGTTGCACATTTTTGACCACTGGACACGTGACCTTATAGTTTTACGTCACGATTTTAACGAAGTACCGCGCACAAATGATTGCTTATTGATCTTTAATAACAGTACCTACGAGATAAGTTATATTCCGTTCGTTTTAAGTCCAAAATGTGCTTTTACGGCAAAAACTTGGGCGGCTTCGCGATGTTTCCGGTAGATGCCGTCAGCTGCCGGGCTATATTTTGGGTTTTTATCGGAGCTAGACACTGATCTCTGGGGCTAACAGAATTGAAGAAATAGTTTATCATGTTTTTTACAGCGATCGCATTACGAATCTCGGCTGAGCTTGGCGTAAGAGCCTCAGGATTTGGTACGGTCACGTGTCTAGGGGTCAAAACTGTACAACATGGCGGCAGCAAAGTGGGGGTCACTTTTGCCTGGTGACCGGAATACCAGTTTAACGCCCCTCTACCTCGTAATTCGTATGAAACGTTCTGATTATCGTTTCGTTACTGAAACGTTCTGATTCTCGTTTTCGTTAAAACGAAAAAGAAGTTTATTTGTTTTTGTTTTGAACGTTTATAACGAATGAAAAGTTTGCATATAATTCACTCGCGTCACTTTTTAAAAGAAGGTAATCTGACATCAGTTTTGGTTTCGTTTCGGTTTCAACTGTGTCCCTTGACACGCATCCCAACTGGGGTTGTAAGGCCTACGTACCGTGTAAGACCGGACGACACAGTTGAGCTCAATGACAGTTTGGAGATGTCAACGATCGTTAGCTTAATGACAGTTAAGAACGGTGTAACTAGGGTATTACTTGCGGCTCTCTAGCGACGCTAACTCGCTCGTCTGCAAACATGCCCAACGTTTACTTTAAAAAGTTTGTTGCTCATTTTATTGGGGAAAGGAACTCCCCTTTGGAATTTCACACGCTAAAGCTAACCCGCCCAGTGCATATTCGGTGAAAATTTAAACTTTCTATGTATAGGCGCCGATTTTTCCTCCGCGGTTTACGGCGGAAGGTCCGCCTGTGCTACCTTACGCTTAAAGGGAAGCTAAAGAAGTTTTTGGAAAAAATATCTAGCCAGAGGTGAACTCTGGTGTATTTTTGACCTGTGAATCACGATCATTTGACCCGAACATATGAATAGACGCGAAAAAAACCGAAGAACAAAAACTGCTAGGTGCGACGTCATACACAGAGGTTTTAACTGCCTTGCGCTGTATTCTGTATTTGAGAGCTTGCGCTCTCAAATACAGAACTGTTTTATTTTCCTTTTAATGTGCGGCTCCAGTAACTCCGACTTCCCACTCCATTTCCCCTAAACCGCAGTGGACGTTACGAGCCATCCCAACCAATCCCGTGTCACGTGATTACGCTCCTCGCTCATTCGCTGCGCCCCCTCCCGATGATCTCGTGATACTCACACGACGCTGGATGAATCACTCGACGGATCGTGGCGTAACCCGCGCTCCATCGTAAAATGAAACGGAGTAGCTTCGCGAACAGTGTCAGCCATGAAAAATCCTGAGCGAAATTGATTCTCGTCGCTTACTCAACCCCTAAAAATGTCTCTCCGAGAATCAATCTAACAACAAATATTGTCTCGTAATTTAAGTTTGGGAGCGCGCACCAATGATTAGGCACGTTTATGAAGCTTATGGATCTAAACTATGCAAGCACACACCTCCGCAAATAAAGCTAATAACGTATTTAAAAAAAAAGGCTTACCGCGCTGTACTTCTAACCTGATCAATAAACAATTTTAAAGCGCACTTCTGGTATATGTCAGCGGAAATTGAACTTGCCGGGGAAACATATTGGCGAAGTTTGGCCCGCTGCTGAAAGCAGCATAATTAGGCTGCTCGCATGCGAAAACCAAACAACGTTTTGCTGCAAACGAACAATATCACAAAAAATAATCCTAGGCCGGCGAAATTAAACGATAAACTGCCTTTTAATTTATAATTGCCTAAATCGCCGACAATTATTTTAACATTATTATTCCGTAAAGAGTGCACCCTTCAATGATGTTGTCCCTGATCTTCGTCGTTGTGAAACTCAACGTCAGTAATTTTATCACATAAGTCTAGACGGAAAAACACAGGCTTGAAAATAATGTTCATGATTCCTTCTGACTCACTGCTCACTGGCTAATCAAGTTACCTAACCTTTCGTGAATCGCGTAACACGCGTAACAAGCGCCCACGTTACTCGGAAGAATTGTCGTTCAATAAGAATTGTCTTAAGTGATACCTTTTTCTATCCGCACGGTGCGAGAATGGAACGCATTACCGGATAGTGTGGTTCCACTCTATAATTCCGAGTTGCTCTAACTGCATTTAGATGAAGCATACCTTATTTATATGTCAATTTACTTCTCTTCTTTTTTTTTTTACTTTGATTGCCGTTTGACAATTGTACGATGAGGCCTATTTTGTATCTTATGTACGGGCATTTTTGCGGGTGCTTCGTTTGCCGCTGAAGTTTTATTTTTTCACATTTCTTGCTTTCCAAAGAGTGCTTGTACCTTCCACTTCCGTCGAAGTCCTTAACTTGAATCGGCACGATGTCAAATAAATAATTATTCGCGAGATTTTTGCTCCTCCAGAGTAGAAACGGTTCGTCCTCCTCCATGCGCCGTGCACTCGCGATATTTCAAATGAAGTGATCGAATACATTTTAGAATGAAGTAAGTACTCTTTATACACAGGAAATACTTGTAGATCAACTTTCTATAACATAAGTAGAACTCCCTGAATGATTCGCGGATCATTTTCGTGGCTACTCGAGCACCTGAAGGACAAGAAGGAGGGGTCCACTCTCTTCGAATTGTCGGTCCTCGATCTTCGTGTTTGTATGCTTTCAAACCTAAGTATCTCATTCACAACACGGTCGTGTCAATTCAGTGGCCACCTAGCTCCAGCCCAGTACACAATCGCCGGAGCTAAGCACCTAATGGCGTAACCTGAATTCTTTTTTTTTTTTAGTTAAGATGTTAAACAAGTTGAGAAATCCGATGAGTCAAAACGTCCCTATATTGGACCCCTTGACCCGTTGGACCTCCTGACTCGTTGTACCTTTTGACTTAATGAATCTATGGACTTGGTGAATATCTTGACTCATTGGATCTCTTGATTCGTATTGAATATCGACTCGATGAATCTTTTGATCCATATTTGATTCCTTGACTCGATGAATCTCTTGACCACGAACGCTCTCCTTTTGAAGGGGGAGGGGGGGGGGGGTGAGAGAGAAGCTTGAGCTTTTTAAGCGCTCCCTCCACTGGACATTTCCTTGCGCCATTCGTGAATTTTTACCGCGCTTATTTTTGCCTTGACCATTCCTTGGCTCTGAAGTAATTTCTCAACCATTCCTCCGTTCTTTCTTGGCGCACGTAGGTGCAATACTACCCTCAAATACTCTAGTTACACGAGACACCCCTAACCGCGGTTAAGTGGGACTAAGTTCAAACGCACCTGCGGGTAAGGTTGCCCGTATAACTAGGTTATAAAACACACAGAAGACACCCCCGTTTGTTCGGCGAGAAAGCGGAAGAGCGATACGATATACCTGGGCCGTAGATGTTTTCTTGTGTATTTATGTGAGAAGTCAACGGATATTCTTCGATGTTTTTTATTAATATTAGTGTATTGTAGTAATTTGTTTTATATGAAGGATATAAACTGTGATAATCGATGAAACAATCTCATGAGATGTAAAAAATGAAAGCCGTTTACACCTCCCTGTAACGCCGAATTAGAGCGCAGCTCTTGAGGAGGAGGAGGGAAGGGTGCTGGGGGGGTTGGTCATGTGATCTCGGGGGGGGGGGGGGGTCACGTGACATTGGGGGTACTGGGGGGTTGGTCATGTGACCTCGGGGGGGGGGGGTCAGGTGACCTGGGGGTCACGTGACGATGCCGATGACGTCATCAGTGACGATGACGATGCGGATGCCGATGACGTCATCGGTGATGATGACGATGACAATGCGGATGCCGATGACGTCATCAGTGACGTCACTGATGACGTCATCGGTAATGATGACGATGACAATGCGGATGCCGATGACGTCATCAGTGACGTCACGCGTCCCATAATGCACCGCGCGGTTACGCCGACGGCGACGGCGACGGCGACGCCGCTCAAGCCGGAAACGGGCCCCTAAGAGCTGCGCTCTAAAAGTTTGCATAAGAGGGAAAGGTTTCGACAAAAAACAGACCCAGTCGGAGCAGAAATGCCCAGAAACCGGTGATCTTCAAATCTAACCGAGTGTGCATTTTACAGCGGAGCAGTTAAGGGCTAGATTCCCCAGGATCGTGTCCGCCAGCAAATAAATGTCGACACCACAATCCGAACAACTACCGCCATCTATACGCGACGGCGGCAACCAGACAACTGGCTTGCCGGTTGTCTGGTTTTTGCCGTCGCTCATAGATGGCGGCAACCTTTCCACTCTGGCTTGCCGACTTGCGGCCGGCCATTACTTTATTCCCACCATAGTACAGCTTCGCTGGTCTTCCTTTCACTCTGGCGAAGAAGGAAGACCAGCTTCGCTGGTCTTCCTTCTTCACCGGAGTGAAAAGGCTGAAAGTGTTTAACAACGGGTTTTTATCGGTGTGTCTTGTCGGTTTTGAGCGATTTTGTATTTTTGGCACACACAAATTTTTATCAGTGTTTTGTGTTTTAACGGATTTGGTATTTTGGACACCGACAGATGTTTATCTGTGAGTTTTCGGGAACACCGGAAGGTCTACGGCCTAGAATGACCCGAGTCTCGCCGACATCATTTGGCTACGGAGGCGTTCCTGAAAGTTCGGCCGAAGCCTAATACACAATCCAGGAGCACCAGACCTTTCATTCTGTGTACCCTACCTACTGATAAGGTACATGAGAGCGTACTTTTTTCCACACTGGCCTTATATTTGAATTGAATAGATAAGTCAAGTTAGAAACTTCGTATATTTCACACTTCTGGATTACATGATAACTTGACATAAAGCATAAATCTATTTTAATTTTTTTTCTGGGTTGACTTCTACTTTTGCCATCGGCCTAATGAACTGGAAAGTAGTAACTTGTCAAACAAAAAACAACAACAAAAAATGACTTCTATCAAACGTACGGTTTCCTCGTTATAAAGGCGTTACCAATGCCAGAAAATAGGTGCCCAAAATGTTCAATCAACGCGCTGTTTAAAATTGCGTAACACTTCAACAATTCTTTCATGCTTGAAATTCGACCAATTAACGGAATAATTAGCAAACTAAAGGTCACCCATCAATCGGTTAAAACATTTTAATCGATGCACAGCCCTAATTCTGATAGCGTGCAATAAATGCCCGATTTATTTTGACGTTGTTTTGTAGGAGCAGGCATGAAAAACAAAATGAACATTTGAAACTAATCTTGACCGTTTGAAAACAAATTGTAGGACCTCAAACCTTTTTTTTTTCTTATTTTGTACCATAAGTATACTTTAATAATATTAATAATAATAAAAAAAAATTGACCACCTCAGGTTTTTACAAACGAGCTGGCATTTGCTCACACCGGCTATGGGCACCACGCGTGCGCAGAAACCAGACTACCGGCGAGGCGAAGCATCTGCGCATGCGCAGTGTCGACAGCAGCGCCACCGCAGTGGCATGACTCCGAGAGTTGAGTTGGTCTATAGTCACTGCCACAGCTTAAGAGACGCATAATCACTCTGCAGTCACTCAGACTGCGGCATTAGCCGATATAAGGACCCGGCGTGAACGATTCACGCGTAAGCAAGACGCTTGAATATAAGGATCCATGCCCTGCGTCTCTCAAACTGTCTGTGACTATAGACGATTTGTAAAGCGGGACTCGAAAGTAAACGGAGCGTGCGATTATCGCTGCGTAGATAGATTTAAATAAAATAAAGCGCTCTTTCAGCTTATTTAGAGCAGCACATCCCAAGTGGCAGCGCAATAGAAAAACAAAATGAACATTCCTGTGTTTATTTACCGTATACAGTCACAGCGACAGCTGCGGCACGTCACGGTGAAGTTGTTGGACATCGGCGTCGCGGTGAACAAATGCGTTCGAAACAAAAGGGACATCCGACCATTTTGTTATGACCGCTTCGGTTTCTTTTTTGTTCCGTAGCGCGTGAAAGGGGGAAAGGGATCCCGGCACGAGCTACTATTTTACCTTGAACCATAGTCTCCTCTATACTGACAAAGACTGGCAGATTGCCACGAGAAGCGGCCGCCGAAATGGAAAAGGTGGAGCGGCTGACGACGGATGTGAGGACAGCCTCGTGACTGGCGCCCCGCTGCGGCGAGACGCCGAAACACACTTCTCCCGAGCGAACAAGTGTGTTTCGAGTCCTCGCCGCTGCGAAAGCTGTGCGCTGACTTCCAGGTTCCCCGAAAAATGGCTCTTTGACGCTCTGTGCTACCAGATCCTCGCGCTCTAAATCTGCGACCGGGCACTGTGTGGCTGCGTCGTCGAACTGCGCTGGTTTTGTAAGTATTGAGGAGGCTATGCTTGAACGCGTCTCCGGCTGGTGTGTTTACCGCGCCCAAGAAAGTGGTCAAATTCTTGTAAAGGTTCCGAAAACACCAAGTATTATGCTCGAGAGACCCGAGGAAACAGATCCTAACGGAATTATACCACTAAAAATGCTCGAGCTGAATTGCAATAATTGCTCACACGTTCCTCTGAAATACGTCGATAATTTCATATACCTAGGGATGCACATGGACGTACTAAATGTGATGTTCATGTAAAACTAATCTGTAAACAATTAAGTATATTAATGGCGCAGATGTATCACACACAAGATCTGGTCCCTCGATTCATACTAAGAATGATGTACAATTCACTGGGCAAGTTCACACTTCAATGTGGAATAACAGTATACAGACACCGTGCCAAATATCTACAACTAAAAATCGAATCGATCCAAAAATCTTTCAGCCTTACCACTCTGGTGAAGAAGGAAGACCAGCGAAGCTGTACTATGGTGGGAATGGAGTAATGGCCGGCCGCAAGTCGGCAAGCCAGAGTGAAAAGGCTGTAAAGGTTGCCGCCATTTATGACTGAGCGACGGCGGCCACCAGACAACTGGCAAGCCGGTTGTCCGGTTGCCGCCGTCGCTCATAGATGGCGGAAGCTGTCCAGAGCTCTGTGTCATCATTTGTTTGCTGGCGGACACGATCCTGGGGAAACTAGCCCTTAAAAGGGTACTCCACAGATTTTTTGAGCTACCTCTACTAACTATATTTTCTGACTCCCCGGCCTTTACCCTTTTCGGTATGCTATTTAGTATCGCGAAATTCATAATAGTTATTGTGAAATCGGCAAATGAAAATGATGCGAAAAACCAACATTCAAATATACGCGCACTTTTCAGTGCCGTGACGTCAGTGGCAGGCAGGCTTGCCAGTCGAGCAAGCAGTCTAAAAATAGAATATGCCAATCATTTGTTTCGTGCTGGAGCGCGGATACTGGAGCGAGCTTCCAAAGCATTCATTTGACACCACGAAACTGCTTCGAATCCGTTGGGAACAACTTCTACAGTCCAAAATGTGAACCCCTGCCTTCCACTGACGTCACTTTTTTGTTGTTGCCAGTAGAGACTTTCAATTTGAAAAACACGGTGAGGACCAAAACTGTAAATTCAATAACTTCGCGAAAAAACAATATTTTGACCTAATATTTGGGATACTATTTTAGCGATGTTTCTTGGTTAGTTTAGCAAAATTTCAAGGAAATCGGAGACAATGAAAAAATCTGTGGAGTACCGCTGTAAAAAGGATAGCCGAAAATATGGGTTACCTAGGCGAAGAAACTGATCTGCAAAACAATATGCATAAAGACCCAGGAATGCGACGTTTTAAAGACCAGCTAAAGCATTGTATTATAATAAAGCATGATGATATTATAATAAAGCAGGAAGAACGTTAAGACCGAATAGAAAATTTACTGAACGTTTTATTTAAACCAAATATGAAAACGCCGCAATAAATTATTATGTACCCAAGATTGCTCGAGATAAAAACCCTAAATATAAAAAAAGCTGTCAAAAACGTGGATCCTTGAACGGAGTAAAAAACACCCCTTGAGAATTGGTTCGCTTCGATATAGTAGCTGTAGTTAACGACGTGACGTAAGTAATGCCGAAATCCAACACATCTTATACATTACTGCTGTTTAATGAATTAGTGTAATAGACGGTAACTATATTTTTTTTCTGAAGAAACTTCATTTATTTTAATGGCACTCTCTAATGCAAGTTTTATGAGGAATAAAAATGCAGAGGCATCTGTCGCGTCCCCCGCACAAACTGCAGTATCGGCTTCTGTGGGGTTTGCATTTGAACTGTAGTTTAAGAAGCAACCAAATAGAGATTGATTGATTGATTGATTGATTGATTGATTGATTGATTGATTGATTGATTGATTGATTGATTGATTGATTGATTGATTGATTGATTGATTGAAGTGTCATGCTTTCGCCGGTCAGGACCCCGGTGGTGTCACAGGAGCGGCGGTGGATGTGGGAGACGCCCGTTCCGCTGAAAGTCGCTCGCAGTGTGACAATCCACGGAAGTTTCTGCAGCCAGAAGTTGGGACGCCGTGACGACAGTGACACTCGCGTTCGCTCTAGCTCTTTACCGGAATTTCTACAAGCAACCGCCAGGATCGCGACATCCGACAGCATGACACTCCGGCTTCTGTGACGTCATTTGTTGCAACTTCGGGGCCACTTTTGATGCATGGGCGGAATATGACGTTAAACACACCAGTTCGAGACGCGCGCTCCAGACACCACAGTACTACGACGGCATTTTGTTTTTATCGGCTATGTCTTTGTATTTCTTGAGAGAGCGCGTGTTGTGGGAATTCGATACTACAACACAAAAAACCCTAAGTATAAAGCGGGTTGTCAACGCTGTGGCGTAGCTCTTTGTTAACGCCTGCGCTTCGTACGCAATAGAGCCAGGTTTGATTCCTGCGGGTTGCGGGCGATGTTTTTAGAGGATTTGAAAACATGCACGACAGACGCCCTACACAACGCCAACTAGAACACCAAGGACGACGACAACGCCAACGTCAACAAGGGACGTGATTTCCAGTGGTGAGAGGAGCCCATAACAACTCCCGCTGTAAAACGGGCGGCTTTAATTGAGGCAATCAAGACCACCTGCGAATGACGCAGGTGTCTGTCGCTAAAACACTTTTCGAAGTAGAACTACCATGAAAACAGTGTGCACATCTCGTTCACGTTGCTATACGTTATAACTTTGCAGACCGTCTGCGACCCGATGATGATTAGCGGTATCCCTAAGAAAGCGCCAAAAATAAGCATGGACGAGAAAAAGTGGACAATACAGGGCGCACCGCAACTAACCTTGATGGAAAGATCAATCATTTATATCAGGGGTCTCAAACCCGCGGCCCGCGACTCTCCGGGATGCGGTCCACAAGACTCCCGCGGCTATATACGAGCCCCCGGGTTCCCATGCCTCGAGCACCACATGGCCTATAAATAATAGGGAGTTTAAGCGAACCCGTTTTTGCACATCTGATACGGTACGATGGGCCCTCAAGTGCGATCTGCGCACGTGCTACAGCGGAAGGCTCGCACATGCGCAGTGCGTAATGGAGGGCCCATCGTATCGTATCGGATGTTCAAAAACGGTTCCCTAAAACTTTCTCATAGTTTTATATCGTCGATTCATTTCCGCTCGATAGGGAGCTCTGCTTTGTTCACGCATTTTGCACTATTCTGTGAATTCTTTTCTTTTTTTGACGAAGTATTGTTTTGTTTAAATATCTGCTTCTCAGCCCTTTCTCACGTAAATAAACCGGAATAGCAATACAACTACAGAAGTTTGAGCCCTTTGCTCAATGAGGCACTTAGGCTGTACGAACTCTTGCTCAGCAGGAACAACGGCCAAAGAGAAAGCAATGAGCTTGGGCTTCTAGCTATCAGTCGATACATCTAAAATGAAAATGTTTTCTTAAAATGCTGCTATAAAAATCGCAAGGAAATCAAAAACTGCCGTACGAATAAATGTTTTTTTTTTATGTCTGTTGAGCTTAGTGAACTGTGCGACAGGGCAATGATGGTGTGCTTGCTCTCATTCTGCTAAAAACTGTCAGAACTGTGGTATGGTGGTGTTTTAAATCTTTTGATTACATCAGGTGTGATTACATCAGGTATTCGTATATGCAAATAAAAGCTAAGGAGGTTAAAACGATGAGCGTACGAAAAGCAGAAAGCGCAAGGTTTCTTGTCTGAGAAATATCTGGGGTGTCGCTGGGACAGTCGGCTACTTTGCAAACGTGAAACACCAATATTGTTTGTTTCTTTCTGTTTTGTGTTTCTCCCCAAATATCACAAAACGAGTAATGTTAATATATATCAAGTGTATGAGCACCAATATCTCAAACTAACTATTAATAAAAGCTTGAGTTGGTCGAGCTATATTAACAGCATTTCCTCAGCAGCCTTCAGAACGCTGGGTTTAGTATGGCAAAAGTTGAAATATGCTGCTTCAGGTGTCTAATTATTAGCATACAGTTCTCTTATCAGATCAAAACTAGAATAGTGCAATATTATTTGGGACGCGTACAAAAAAAAAAAAAACGAATTTTTCGTGTTTTTTTTGTACGGTTCAGGGTAAGTTAAAAGAATAGATTCTCCTTCCTTACTTATGAAAATTAATAACATCCCGACATTTGTGCCATTGTAAAATAGCTGGTCTAAACGTTTTGCATTTTTTATATAACCAAAAGTTACTTCATTATTCAGAAAACGTATTTCCAGCCACTTGTCAAAAGAAATACAAGACGCCATCATCAGCATTTTTTAAAAGCCTTCGCACGGGCCAATTTGTTTCAAGGCTCTTTTTCCCCCCGCACAATTCATGATTGGAATTATCTTCCCTGTGACCTTGTTTAATCTACTAATTTCGCCTATTACTAGATAACGAACTTTAAATCCTTCTTTAAGGCTGTTTTCTTTTCAGCCATGTCATCATTTTAGGTTGCCCTCGGCGGTGCGTATATCATTGTAAATGCTCACGTCATCATTGAACACTTATAATAACCAAGGATTTTTTTTCGAGTTGTTGATTGGCTTTTTATGTTGTTTGCTTATTTATTCTGCTCTTGCTTTTGACTGCGCCGTCATCTTGTTCTTTTTTTTTCTTTTAAGCAAGTCACTATCGCGATGGGTTCAAAATAAATAAATATATAAATAAAAGGAAGGCTTGTTGGGTGACGATGAGCTCCTTCGTATTGCTGCTGCGCGTGTATCAATAGCTTGAACACGACGTTTTCGGTACCTTTCAAGCTCGACTTCTGCCGGCGTATCGAGACCAAGGCACACGTGTAGGTCTTGCATACTTTTATCGAAATGAATACAAAAAACATAATTTTCAAAATGTACACTTGCCTCAAGGACGTAGTCCGCCACAGAGATAGTATATCTTTGGCTGCCCGAGCTCACTGTTAGCTGGCACCGGTGACACGCGTCGCTGGAAAAACTGTGGTGACGAGCGCAGGAAATGACAATTTCGCCAGGAGCTCTCGTACCATTACATCAGTATTGCTTAATTAGCCTTGCGATGGAGTACGCGTGTGTGAGACGCCCGTACTCCATCTGTTTACTGTTCTGGCGTGCGGGATGGAAACAAAAAATCTGCTCCGTGCACGCTGATTTAGAGTACCTGGCAATCCAAACATGGAACTTTGAAAGCAGATGGCAAGGAACGAGTCTGGCGTACATTTTTAACACTGTTCGCTTGGATGGCGCTGAAAAGTGAGCGGCTAATGAAACTCTTCTCTGGCGCGATGATACTGATATTTCTATTAGCTCAGCTGTGTACACTCCTAGAAATGCCGCATAAAGGGTATGAAAAGTAAATAAGCATTACCAAAATCCCACTCATGAGCGTGTGTATGTAATTCAGTCGTGTGTTCCGGCATAGTCTTTTGTGCTTAGAATATATTAAATTTATATTGTAAAATATGAAGTGAAAGATTGGTTGTTAGTATTACCCAACTTCATAACTGAGCGAAAGCTTGAGGGCAAGCAAGGGTGAGAAAGAAGGGTCAGGCGTTTTTTTCGAATTCGGAAGTTGCCCCTTAACAAATTTTCCCACCCTTAACGAACGGAGCTTGATGCGCACCGCAAATGAAAACCCCCTAACTAATCAATCAATGCAGTGACTTCAGTGTTAAGAATCTCAATACTATTGCTTGCATTTTGCACAGATTTTGCAAGTCCCGTTTCAATTATTAGCAATATGAATCTCGTTGACCCCTAAAAAACGTGTACAAAATTCCTGCATTTGTTTTTACAAGATAAAATGGTGTTTTGTGGTGCATCCTTTCAGACCCTGTTATAAATTGTTTCGTTTAAAAATTATCAGTTTTATTTTAAGAACAACTCTGTTACCATCGGCGTAAATTTACACCGACTTGACTTGCAGCATGCGTAAAGGGTCGGTTGCCCTTTTTATGTATATCTTTTTTTACAGATATTCTAAAGACAGAAAAAGACTGTGACCACGTGTAAAATAAAGTCCCGTAAGTTTAGGATCGACTCCACGTTGAAGTGTTCACTCCAATTGTCTTTACACCTCCGTGATATTTTAGTTCCGAGGTCAGCATTTACAATCAAGTCTTGTATGTTGTGAGTCGAAAACGCCGCAAGCGGTATTTACTCTTCTTTATGTTTTATTTTATATTTTTTGCTGTTGTTGAGATAAACAAGAAGGGAATATGTAACATCTAATTAAGACAATGTTAAAATTAGAATTTAGACAGTTTTGGAATAGCAAATGAAGGGACATGCATTCTACGCAGGGGCAGACGTACGATTTACTAAAACTGTGAAGGTTTAAATATTTTTTTTTTATTTCTACCGAATGCGTATATTGTACCACACTAAAAACCACTAGCTATACGTATACGTATACCCAGCTGTATATGAAATTTCATCAAGCGTAACTTGAAAAGTAGAAGAACTTGTAGTTGGGCTAGTTGGTGAACTTGAAAATTCCACCAGTGTTTCTAAAGAAAGTGATTAATGGCAAAAAACGTTCGAGCGATTCTCTAGTATGCATATACAGTATGCATGTACGTTGTACAGTACACATCATTTAATTTATAAATTGGAACGTATTTAAAATCATGCAGCTCATTTCTTTGTGGAAATTACAATTTCCGTTTTAGCATTTCAAATATAAGGAGCCAAGCTAGATGAACCCCCCTATGCCAACGAAGAAAATTTGTAATTTTGAGGTTATTTTACAATAATTTTTGTAATCAAACTGCCATTCATAAAAACCAGTTATGAGGGTTCCACATTATATCTCAAAAAGAAATTATCACCAGATAAACATTCGTTAGATAACCTGCCACACAGATGTCTGGAGAGTATAATTGTCAGTTGACCTCTTTACTGTCTTTCTGGGTTTCGCAAGAGGCTTGTTATCGTTAAGTGTCTGATATTAGTTGTCATTTTTCTAATCGTACATTGTATTGTCCAAGTTTTTTTGTAATGTTGTAACCCCCCTACAATAATACCCCCTGGGCGATGTAGGTACATGCAAAAATAAATAAATAAATACGTTTTTATTTAAAACTTACTGCACGCATAATTGTTGGCCTAAGCAGGGTTTTTAAAAATGCTACATACAAAATGAGTCACTTTGAAACCAAATGAACAGAACTTTCACATTGATTTTGCGTCTTCTCTGGCTTGTTGTGATATTGTTGTACTCTGCTGAGCCCGACTACCCACACTGCTAAAAAATACACGATTCTGCTGGGTCAAGGTTGTTTTCTCAAAGGATAACCTTTGTGAAAACAACCTTGACCTCTAAGGAAACAGCCTTAACCTTGAAAGGTAAACCTGTCTATATTCAGCCTTTTCTCAAAGGTTAAGCTCGGCACATGAAAGAAGCCGACCGTTCGTAACACACTGCTGGTACTTAGGGTTTTCATTGGGTCAATGTGTTCTTCTGGTGCTAGAGTAGCTTCCAGCCTCCGGTCGGGGTAATGCAGTAAGATACGAGGAATTGTCGAGTGTATTCCCAGCGTTATTTCCTGATTTATTTGTCCCCCTCCGAAACATGGCTTTCTCGCGGCTGATGGCCGCTAGCTTCGCCCGGCCCTGATCTAGGAATCCGCCCCTGATGCACACTGCCTAATCGCAGAGAGAGACACTATCCACCATACATATATGTCTCACAAGCAGTTTAAAAAAGTGGTGTAGTGTCAATCATTATCACCACAGCTCGGTAAAGTACACTTGGAAACCAAGGCAGGGTGTTGATAATGCTATCGTGTTTCTCGGAAGGGCGTCATTGCGACTTCCTTTTCTCTTTTTTTCGTATGATAATTACCGGGTCTCGTATTCGTGCAGTGCCGCGATATTAACGCTTCAGTTCCGCCATATTAACGCTGATAGACTACGAAAACACATGCGAGAAAAAAAAAAACATGCAGAAATTGCAAAACGTTTGGAACATGAAAAAAAAAAAAAGTTTCGCACTGTTAGTTGAAAACCGAACCACGAGCCGGTGTTTATGGCAAAAAAAGTCTTAAATATCCTTTTAACAAAACTTTCTATCTTTTTTCAGTCCAGTAAATACCCTGGTTTCTCGAACATATATGTAGTATATAAAACACGAAAGAAATTTTCGCGTGTTCTGAAGTCCGCGCGATTTTCGGCTCATTCTTCGCGCACGTGTTTGTGAAACACTTGCGGGTGAAAATCGCGCCGCGTCGCGTCGCCAAGCGGTGTGGGCTGCTGACTCTATGATGCGGCCGAATGCCTTGTCACCACGTGGCCCCATCAGCGATGCTGGCTATGGTGGCACCGCTCAACGGCACGACGCGACGCTCTCATCGCAAGGTTTCTACCCTCGCTCAGAGTTCGGTGTCTCGTGAGCCAAGGCGGAACGCAAAGCCACGAGGGGGGGGGGGGGGGGGGGGGGGCTGTAGGTGGAGCTTTTACGGCATTCCCGTCATCCTCTCTAGCCCGATAGCCGCCTTACGGATATTGACCAAACACCGATGCACCGTACATTTGCGTTGAGAAGAACCAGCTGAACATACAATGTTCCTTCAATTGTATGTTCAGCTGGTTCTTCCCAATGTATAACCAACTAGCTCAGCTTATCCCAGTCGTATATTTATGGAAGCGGGGCTGCTGTGACGTAATTAGGGAAATTTTGTTGTAAGTTCAATAATTACAATAGAAATATATTTATGTCATTGATATTGTTTCGACGAATTGTTCCTACTGAATCAGGCAGCCGAAAGAAGGCTTCTGAGGACTAGAACTAGTTACCGTCAAAATATATCCGTCGCACACGCTGCAAAAATAAACTTAAACCATGCTTCATTTTATTTTTTTTCCTAGAAGGAAGTTATATGGCAATAAACTGAAAGAGAGGAGGAGGATATAGAATAGCGTGCAGCGACGTCCCAGCGCCGAGCTCTCACTTCACTTCCGCTTTCAACTACTTCTCTCCTTCATTTCATCTCAGTATACGCGTAGAAACGGAGGGGCGAGGAGGAGATGAGAGCGGTTTAGCGATACAGCCGAAGTCAGAGCTCTACACCACAGTTGGACTGCCCAAGGCCGAAGGTGACTCACAAAAATGTGAGCTCTTTTCCTTGTGTCTGCTGTGCGAAATAGTGAAGGATATGGGTTCGGTGGTGTTGGAAAAGAGGGAGCCACTTCACACATCGCCTACTATAAAAACAAACAAAACAAAAATATGGCGCGACTGGGTCACTCGGTGTGATTTTTTTTTCCGATGTCAGAGATCTTGATTCTTCTGATCACGCCGCTTTATTTTATCCTAGAGAAAGGAGCAAACATTTGCCAGAACCTTTATTTACTCTTTTTCTTTTAAATCGGTGCCTAAAAAATCAAGTCCACCTTACGATGCCCAGTGCCTATTAGCGGCGAGAAGTTTTGGTGGCGCCCTCGTTCGGTTACCTTTCGTGACGTCATTACCTTGTGAACAACAAGCTCGATGGTGTTCGTAATGAGCATTCTGGAAACCTGAAATCATGGCGGTCTCAAAGCAACACTGCCAACACCTTCAAAAGTGAAGTTCTTAGATCCCTCTTATTTCCGTCGATGAGACATCCTTTGCTGACGTCATAGTCAGCATTTGGCCTATCGCGGAAGACCGATCACAGCGACGCTTTTGATCGCTCACGTCACCAATAGGCGTGCGATTGAGCGAGCGCTCAGTCTTCTTTTGGGTATGACCTTGCCTCCAGTTATGTAGCTCTGCCACCACCCGCACTCAAATGAGGATTCAAACTAAAGCCCCTTCATCTGTATCTCTGTACGCATTTGTCCCACAAGTAGCGTCAAATGCGTCATGGCACAAGGCGCGTGCTTCGTCCGGTTTTTCGAAGCAAATGACAGCACAGGAATGAAATGACCCTTATGTATAAACGGCCCACGGAAGCAAATGGCGGCAGAGCATCACTTGTGTATTGCGCGTTCGCACAACAGCGGTTGTCGGTACTTGGAAGAAACGCGAAGCGTGAATTTTGCAGAAGGGCGTTAGGTGAAACAACCGGCACAGACGGTTTGAGCGCGAAGCAAAACGATATGCTCATTCTATTTCCCTGCACCTCCTGCACCAGCTGCATTCGGTGCGCACCGCTGTATTCGATTTACGAGTGCATCACATCTCAAAACACAACCGGAAGTTCATTGCCCTGCACTTTTTGCACAGCGCTACACTTTTCTGCACCAGTGCGGGCTGGGGCAAGTAAATCGAATGAGCCCAGCGATATTTTTTTAATGCGAAAGCATTAACCTCTGATGGAACGAGCTGACGTCATCAGTTTAAAGCGCGAAAACGGCTCCTAGTTTTTTGCCTTCGGTTCCATTGGCTGGCGCGCGTCGACGGGGCTCCCATTGGCCGCTGCGCCATGGCCTCCGAGATCTCGAAGCGCGCGCGCGCTAGGCAGCTAGCAGACGACAAAGGGAGCGGACGAGCGGCTTGCATGCTTTCGCATTCACAACTCATAAGAAATGCTTAGGTGCATTTCTCGAACATTTTTAATGTAAATACAAACGAACCCAAATATACAACATGCGAGAACATTATAAGCCGTATATGTCTAATACCTGAACATTTTTGTTTCATTCTCGGAGTGCATAATATGCGGTGATTGAATACTGACACCAACTGCGGAGCAAAGCAACTTAATTATACAATTTTAAATTCAATATGAGTCACAGAAAGAAAAAAACAAAAACGGACTAAAATTGACTGGACGAGAAGACGAGTGACCAATAGTACACAAATAAAACCTGGCTTGGTTGCCCTTAAAAACGTAACGATTTACGACCGTTACTTCATACATGGGACATGATGCGGGTCAGACATTGCTCGCTTCGAACGCAAGGTCTCTTTGTCTCCCTGAAAGCAAGGGCTAGCGTGTGCGTACTACGTAACACGAGCAGACGCGGCGCGTTGCCTGCAGGGACCGAGGCAACCAACTGTCTGCCCTTTCGCTCAGTGACGAGGCTTGACTGTAGGCCTTCCCCTCTCCCTTCCCCTTCCTCGTTTTGCTTCTGCAAAAAGCAGCTGTGGTGGTATGCGCAGCTGGCCAGTCTGAGGTGCCTCTAGCGATCGTTCGGTCCTCGCCGCGACGACTTGTGTTGTAGCCCGCTTTGGAACGAGCAAGCTGCGCTAGCACTTCCGATTCAGTCTTACTCACAGCGCAAACCTTCTGCGGATGTCGTGATTTTTGTTTTTCTTTTTCTCCGCTTGTTGCTCTCGCGCGACGCTGGCTGCTGCCACTGGCGGATGTACCGCTCTCGGTGTCGTGTGCAGTCTGCGCGGCGGCCCCAGTTTGCAGAACGATGGCTTATTACCCGGGTGAGTTGCTTGCCGTTTTCTTGGGATTTCGAGCGCTTTTAGGGGGTGCGGTCGGACCCGTTTTTTGGATTCTCCAAGAATTGTGCCTTTTTATGGTTGTAGAAAGCGTGTATGGGGAGTTTTACATCGGCCTAAAAATACTTGCAGATTCAGAGTCTGTTCCTCCGTCACGCCAGAAATTAAAGACTATAATGTCGGTGTTACAGGTTAAGATTTCAGTCGATGAGCTGTGCCTCTAGCGTGAGCCTGCTGTCTTTTATAACAGATCTTCACACAAGAGCCAGCCCTGCGGAAGGCAAAGTGCGCGTGCTGAAGGCAGAGCATCAACTGCATTCTTAACCTCTCACCTACTATAAAGAGCACAGGTCGCATGAGCCCTCGTACTGGAGGTAGCTCTTTCCAAGCTACGCTCCGCGCAAGTTCCACCGCGTATTCTTCACCGAGATGCGCTCGGAAAGCCAACCACTTGTCTCCTTTCCATCAGATCAGCCGATAAGAAGGGTGATGACCATAGCACACTAATTAAAAGGAGGTCTTTATAAAAAAAAAAAGAAAGGCGCCTCCCCCCCCCTTTTTTTTTTAGCCACGGAAATGACATGACTGTACTCGGCTTCAACCATTCTATGCAACGTTGTCAAAGGCTAGAGTAGCTTCAGCTGAGCTCCAACGCTTTTAGTGATATAAGAGATGACAATTCTCAGGAGATGTGTTTTGGCTTTTCCTTTTGTTTTTATATTTGTATTTTGTGTGGCCTCTCCTTCTCTCTTTCTTTATTGTTTTACCTTTTCCTATATAATCATGATTCCCCCCCCCCCCCCCCCCGTTCATCACACAGCGTACCAAACCAACAAGAGGGGCTGGTTGTTCTTATTGGTTCATAAACGTCAGTTTAACTCGTTCAGTAACCGCCAATTTCTATCTCTCTCTCTGTATCTTTCTTTTTCTCACCAACGCTTTGAAAGCTACTTGGGTGACCGTGAGAGCGTGGCTTTCTTCGGCGTCTCTTTTTTTTTGTCTTTTTGTCTTTGGCGTGTTTTTCAACCGCGTGTTTCTCTTAATTCGGAGAGCAAGTCGTCTGCTTCTTGCGCAGGGGGTTGCGGTGACGTCAGAATGACGCTGAGCTCTGATTGGCTTTAATTGAAAATATTTTGGGTACAGCTCAATGCTAGATGACTTGAGGTCTACCCACTATTTTTTTTCAATAAGCCAATAAGAGCTCGGCGTTCCAGCATCCTCGCAAAACCTATGCAAAAAGCAGGTGAACTAGAGCTCCGCATGGTCTGAAATCTAGCAATGCATGGCGGTAATTATGAAATTCAACCTATAAGCACCGTATCCACGGATACTATTGTGTTTCTCACTTAACTTTAGGTCGTTATCGCCGAAGATGATCGAGCTGTTATACTTGGTGGGCACGATTTTGAAGTGTGCTCGTTATATTTCACTTTTTGTCATCAGCTCAACTTTCTAAAAGGCGTTTTCCTTAATTTGGAAGTATGGTGCCACCTTCTTATCACATAGGTCCATGCGAAGGATGGTCAGGGTAGGAGGAGTAAAGTTAAAAACGAAAGGGAAAAATACACAAAGAGGGAGAGAGAGAAAAAACATATGCAAAGCGAGACCAGATGTAGGAAGTATGGACTGTAAGCGTAAAAGCATGCGGCCATAGAACAGCGGAAATGTAACTGAAAGGTCAGTGACACTAAAAAAAAGGCTAAGCTGTTGAGTGTTTTAGTCACTCAAGTGAGTACGATGAACCACGATTGAGACACTACACAAACATATTTCTCAACAAAACGTCAGGGCGCAAGTGAGTAGAATTACCCGAGAGTGCGGTGACGACCGGAAAACAACAGGAAGAAGGAAATAAGTCTCAAGAGAAGCAGCGAATCCTCAGTAATCTTCAACAAAGAGGAAAGCAAAAACGAAGACACATACCAAAAAGCTGGTGCGATAAGGAGGTCAAAGAAGCCATATTGCGGCGCAAGCGGCATCTAGGGAGCATAGGTGAGCAAAGAAAAGGGGAGCCTTGCCGGCTGAAGTAGCATCAATATGAGAGAACTCCCAAGAGCGGAAAAGAGAGGCATCAGCTTTAATACAGGCCAAAATTGGGAGCGCAAGAATGCAGTGGATGATGGAAATAAATAAAAAAGATAGGAATGCGACAAAAAAGTTTTGGGAACGCATTAAAGCGCAGGGGAGAAAGACAGCGGGTTTCCAACGCATACTGACCACACAGGAAGGGAGAATAATAAAGGGGGAAGAGGCACGGGAATATATTAGGCGGGCAATCGAAGAGGCTTTCTACCAGCTTGAGCAGAGGGGGACAGTGGATAGCACTGACAGCAGCAGTGTAGAGGAGGAGCAGAATTCTGTAAAAATGAAAACGACCACAAGAGAATGAGATAAGGCAGAAAGAAAGGTTCCGTCAGGTACTACAGTGACAGGCCCAGACGACATACCCATGGAACTCATTAAGCAAATTGAAGTTACCGCACGTAATTAATCAAATAAATATGAGAGGAGAGGCACCCAATGATTGATAAGTAAGTAAAATGAGTCGAATATATAGAGGCAAAGGAAAAAGGCAACATTAAGGCATATAGCCCAATAACAGTAAATTCAGTTATATTGCCGCGCGCGCAGCTGAACAAGTAGGCAGCACGCTTGTGGCCTAACGGTTATCGCGCTTGCCTTCCATGCAAAAAGCCAAGGTTTGATTCCTGGCCGCGGGTACACATTTTTGTTGACTCTGTAATGTGATGTTCTGGTAGATTCGAGAACCGTGTTGCTGATTCGAGGTTGGAAAGTTCTACGCGCCGAAACTTCTACGCCGATTGTTCCAGAAGTCAACGCGTGTACATAAGGTGCAGTCAGTCTCGCCCCAGCGCTCGATTCTGCTGTTACGCCGACTTCGACGCCCGCGACGCTTCTGCTTCCTTTTTGTTTTGGGCTTAAGTTCGCTCCAGTAAACGTTTATTTCCTCCTTTTTATGTATTGCTTTTTTTTATCACCACCCGTGACAATATACAGATTAGCTCTGCAGATAGTAAAGTGGAGAATGGAGGAATGGGCAGAAGATATGCAAGTACTGGGTGAAGTTCAAAATGGATTCCGAAGCGATAGAAAACTGGAAGATAACTTATTCGTCACCACACAATGTATAGAAATAGCAATGAGGAACCAAACTCCTTTATGGTTAGTTTTTTGTACATCAAAGGAGCGCTTGATAATGGAAAAACTCTGGGGTCAGCTGAAGGAGTAAAACTCAGATGCAAATTTGGTTGAGTTTGTTCAGCAGGTGTAAACAGATAATAAGGTAGTTATAACATGGGAAAGAGAAACTACACAACCCGCCGAAATAAAGAGGGCTCAGGAAGGGCTGCCCACTGTCACCTGTGCTCTTCACGATATATCTCAATGAAATGGAAAAAAAAATAGAGCAGAGCAACTTAGGTTTTGATGTGGGTTATATGCAAGGAGGGAAAAATGTAGTGCATGTAATACCAAGACTGATGTATGCGTACGACATAGTACTTATGGCAGATAACCAGGATACATTACAGGAACAAGCTGGAATTTGAGGAGAGCAAGGGGACACCTGAAACACGAGTGTTAGTTGTGAAAAATCTAGAGTAATGGTGTTTAACGACGAAAAGAGGGAACCCCCGAAGATACAAGACATTGTAATAAACCATGTAAGAAAATACAAATATTCGTAAGTCTTGATCAATGAGGGAAGGAAATATCGAGAGAAACGTGAGTAGAATAAAATTAGAAAGGGGCGAAAAAGTCATCTATTATGAAGCTCAAGGCACTATGGAACTATAATAGATATGAAATGGTCAGAGGTATACGGAAATAAGTGATGTTACAAGGACTGTCTTTTGGCAATGGAGTACTGTGCGTGTAATCAGAGGTTCAATCAGGATTCAAAATTCGACAAGGAAGCGTAGGAAGATTGGCACTGAAAGCGCGTAAAAAGTCACCAGATGAGGGAGTACGGGTGGACATGGGCTGGTAGTCTTTTGAGAGCAGAGAAGCAATTAGTATGTGGAAATTTGAACAAAGGTTTACCGAAATGGGTGATGCGCGGTGGGCACGTAAGGCATTCAAGTATTTATACACGAGAAGTTTAAACACAAAATTAACAAACCAAACCCGAAAGCTTACGTTTAAATACCTACACACTAGCTATGGGGCTTAGCAGACTACTTCAGTGGAAAAGAGTGAAAGAGACAGAAATAAATGTGTGGGAGGTAGGAATGCAGGAAACATCTGCTGTAATAATGTGCAGGACACAGAAACAGGACATGGGAAAGAAAAAAGTGTTTGACAATTCACTGGAAAGTTCTTCACTGTTTGAGGCGAAAACGGAAGTTTTAGACAGACGCATTATGTGTTTCCTGCCATAATAAGAGCCAGGCACTAGAGCACTTGATTTCGAAGTGTACCTGGCTTCGCCCTGCCCTCCATGAATTGGAAACAGATTTGGCCGAGGCCCTGGGTTTCATTGGCGACGATGGAAGGCCGGAAGAGAAAATGATTTCAGTCACATAGAGGCGATTAGAAAATTGGTGTAAATTATCTAGAAAATTGAATGATGCACAACTAACTAGCACAGCTGGGGACAGGCTAGACAGAGAAAAATGGGGACTCTCTCCCGCGCGGCTCCGGCCTAAAGGCTCAACCCTGTCCCCCAGTGGGTCTGGTACTGGGGTAACGCCGACAAGGCTTGACCAGAGGAAAATTGGCCACTCGCTTGCCGTGGGGAAGATGTGGGAGTGATGATTTTTTAATTTTTTTGCCCGATCCCAAAGGTCATCTTGATAATATCCCACATTGCCTGATGATAGTCAGAGGCATGTTATTTCAACGTACGTTGAAATAGCATGCCTCTGAAATAGCATATAGCATATAGTTGAAATAGAATGGAATTGTATGTTTGTCTTTTTAGACTTAGGCTAGGTGGCTCAAGCTACCGCCCGTTACAAAGGGTATATTCATTAACATCCATTCATCCATCCAGGGAAAAGTGAAAAACCCGCAAATGACACTCTCAAGGACAAAACACAAGGCACGAACACGAACTGTATCTGTCAATTTAAGGTCAAAAGGACGGTGAAGCTGGATTTTGCAACCGACAGTTCACAGTCCGAAAAAACACATACAAAAGAAGTGGTCTCAAAGCCGTGCATTTTAAAGAACATACGTGAACACAAAAACGTAATCTTCACAAAAAAAAAAATGAAGCGACACAATTTTTGTTACAGATATCTCCACCACACAGAAGTTGGAGGTCAAGAAACCTTTTCCACTCGGCCTCCAAACACAGGGAGGGCTTATTTACTGGGTTTCTATGGTTTCCTATCAAAATGGACGCTTTTAACTGACGTTTGTTGTCACGTTTTTCTGGTAAAATTACAGACGTCAAATTCCACAAAGGGACACAATTGTTTCCTTTTTTGATGTGCTTTGAAACCTCCGAATACGGATCCTTATTTTGGACACGCCGTCAATGTTCGCTCAAAGGAATTGATACGGCGCTTGGTCTCACCAATATAGCACAAACCAAAGTCAAAGGGTATTTTGTAGACAATCATGAAACACATGCGACACTTTTCTCTTTTTCTTTTTTTTTTTTTTTAAGGCAACCACTTTGAGCGGAAGTGAAGGGAGGCAACCTTTTTAAGCTATAGTCTGTGCTAAATGCCGTACGGAGCCCAATCTTACTAGTGATAGATTTGAGATTATGGGATAATCTGTGAAAGAACGGGAAGACAGCATACTTTTTCTGCCTGGACCTTTTTTGAGCCAATTCTTTTCGGAGGAAACTATGTAGGAAAGATGCTTGTAGAAAAACTCCTGAGGGTATTTTGCTTTGTTGAGACGGCTGCACAAATCTTTAATAGATTTCTTTATAAAGTGAGCGCAGGACTTTTGGACTGCGTTACTTATCAGATTGCGAACCAGACCCAGTTTGACAGTTTTGGAATGTCAGCTGGTGAACGAAAGGGTTGGTTTTGCCGTCGCCTTGCCGTAGGACAAACACGAACCCGGCTGTAGTTTTAACTGAATGAACCGAATACTGGAGAGAGTCTCGCTATCGAAAACTGCAACTCTGCGGCCCTATACACAGAGTTTTCAAGTGAGCTTGCTAGAGTTGAATCCAGGGTACATACTAAAATTTCGTCCACGTATCTCCTAATGAAAACAGAACCAGGATTAGAATCTTTGATCATATTATGCAACTTTGAATCTGAAAACCTGAGATATATTTATGACAGAGCAGGAGCCACCGCCGAACCTATGCACACTCCCTGACGTCAGATAAACTTGTGACCACCATGAGCCAAAACCGTCGACCAAAGAACGTACAACTCGAGAACCTTAACATAATCAGACATGTGCATTCCCGACTGAAATTGTCTTTCAAAATGGACAATCGGGCGAGTTGGTAAGAGTTTATCATAACTTACAGCGCGACTGGGACAAGGACAGCCAGACGAGAGATCGGCATAAAAGGATGGATGTACATTTTTCGTAAGCAGTTTGACAAGATGAATTAGAGATATGTTTAAGAGAGTGGGACTCAGGACACCTCCCTGGAATACTCATCTTGTAACTTCATAAAGATCGGTGTTTCCACCTTCAGTGGAAATAAAGATGTGTCTACCTTTCAGGTAACCGGAAACCCACATACATAGCCTTGTACTGAGACCAATTCTTCTCATATCTGTAAGGATGGCGTTATGATACACAAAATAAAAGTCAGCTTTTATGTCAATAAAGACGGCGGTTGTTTTCAATTTGCTCGCGCTTGCTTGCTCAACAGTGGATACTAGATCTAAGACATTGTCGAAACTGCTCCTTCCTCGGAGGAATCCTGACATGCGCGTAGGAAGTATCTTTCGGTTCTCGAGGTCCCATTCGAGTCACGACAGTATCATTTTCTTCATGACTTTCTCGACACAGCTCAATAAAGCGATGGATCGATATGAACTCATCTCCAAAGGGGTCTTGGCTGGCTTAAGTATTAGAATCACTCGTGAAGTTTTCCGCTCTTTGCTACTCTACCAGATTCCCACGAAGCGGTATAGACATCGAGTAAGAATGTTCTGGCCGCGCTACCAAGATGTGGTAATGCAGAATAGCGGACACCACCTGGACCAGCAGATGAGTTCTTGTTTGTTGAGGAGAGTGACTCTTTTAAAGTAAACGGAGCGTCGATGACATCGTTTTGCACTGATACAGTCTTATGACTAGCTATAGGGATAGCCAAGTACGATAATGAGGAGTTGTGAGTAATCTGCAAGCAAAACTCTTTTGCTCCGTCCTTTTGTGTAACTTGGTGATGTAAAGCGATCGAACGAAATGAGTGAGTTTGCTCCGGTTTGGAACCTTAACTTCGCGTCATATTCCATATTCGCGTTACAAACTTCCTCGAATCCAGTCTAGCACTGTTCGATCTCCATCGTTTCATTGTGAGCTTATCGAGATGGCGATGCACCTTTCTTGGGGCTTTGTCTGGACTTTCTTATATCTTGTCTATTCTTTGTTTTATTTTGCCCTTCGTTCGGCTCGTCGATGGATGGCTCGAAGTCGTTCGTACTCCTCATCTACTGCTATTTGGGCGATCTGCATTCTTAAAAATTTTGTACCCTCCGATGTTGTTTTCTCTATAATATCCGAAAAATCTTCAATTGTGGTTATCTCCTGGCATCCTATCTCAACTTTTCCGCAGAACATATTACAGTTAGTATAGACCTTTTCTGTTTCCTGTCGTTCTGAGTCACGTGGGTTCCGTATCTGGTATGCGGGGCGAAAAAATATTAAAACGTTTGAACCTGGAATATGCGAGAAAATATAGGTGAGGCAAATCCAGAATGTGTGACAATCACGCATTTTTCGTAAACACCTTCCAGCTTCGGAGAGAGATCAAAAAGATGTTTTACCGCATACCAGAAGTGACGATATTCAAGATGGCTGCACGCTTGTGGAAAAGGTGTATAGACCGACACGCGGGCTTGATGTCATGGAGCTGCGGCGGCGCTGCGATCGCGCCGGAGCCGGGTGGTGTGGGCAAAAGAGCGCACGTTTCGCATGGGCGTCATAGCGTTTCAGCATGCCGCGAAGTTGTGTTGCCATTAATTGCATCGAAATGTACCAGAAAAGTACCAGAGTGAGTTTCTACAAGTGCCCGGCATACTCTGAAAGGCATAGAAAATGGATAATATTCGTGGATTGAAAAGAATGGTCGCCTCGCGCGAACGACCGTTTGTGCGGCAAGCTCTTTCTTGAAAGCAAGTGCGGCTTCCATTTCAATTTCCGTCCCGAGGCTCGCTTATGTGCAGGGAAACCGTTGTCTGATCGAGACCACCCGGATTTTGTTCCCATGGTGTGTGCGCACAAAGCACCGGCCAAGCGCTCGTCGGAGGCTCGCTACGCCCGTGCTACCCAGCAGAAGGGGATCGACGAGAGAATGGCAGTGTTGTAGGCGTTACCGAAAAAAAGGAACGAAATACGTTACTTGTTACTTGCAAATAAAAAATACGCATTACTGAGCTACGTTACCTAAATATGAAAGAAACGCGTTACCGCTACAAATAGTCGGGCATAACGTACTACATACGCTGTCAGGAAATACGACTCACAAATAAAGCTAGAAGCGTCCCTACAACGTTAACGAGCGCACGCCACACAACGCAATGGCGAAAACACGGAGAGCCGGGCCGCTTTTGTCCACATAGCTACCGCTGATGCACGGCCTTCCGGCCGTGTTAGTAAACAGAGCCGCTCCGCGTGTCGGTCTATATGTAAGGAGTTTCTTACGGCGAATGTTATTTGATCTGGGTATCAATATATAAGTTGGAAAGTGATGTACTGCCATGAGTTTCGATGTCTACAAACCAGCGAGGTGGGGGGGCGAAATGGAATACGATGCCAGCATAATATCTAAGCAGCTGCTAAGTGTTGCACCTTTAACAAATTTTGGAGTTCCGTCATTCAATATAGTTAGGTTGTGTTGGTGAGCAATGTTTATAATTTTTTTCCATCGTAATGTGGTTTTTACCCTTCCCCATAAAGGATGGTGGGCGTTCAATTCCCCAGTCAAAATATGTGGAAACGGGGTTGCCTTAATTAGCTGGTCGAGAATGTCTTTGTCGAATCTGGCTCTTGGCTCAATGTATGCAGCCATTACTGTTAGAACCGTAGTGTCCTTGCTAATTGTTGCTGCCACGTATTCATTGGTAGAATGGGATTTACATCGTGTACCACATATGTGAAGTCATTGCGAATCGCCAGTAAAATCCTGCTAGGACTTTTCCCACAACTTGAGTGGAATACTTCCTAACCGGACAAACGTAATGTTCGAGGAACACGCGACTTCCGATATTGCTATTACGGGGAATTGATATTTGAAGGTTAATTGACGAAAGTCTGAAAGATGGTGTCGGAGGCCTCGAGCATTCCATTGCAAAATGAACGAGTTGTTACGGACCTACTCTACCTGCTCCAGGAGTTGATCAGAGGAAGAGCGATGTCTATGATTGTGATTGTAGCGTGTGCCAGTGGAGAATCAAGGGAAACAAGAAGATTACGAAGCAGCGTTGCTATCGTGAGTAGCGCATTTCCTAGGCTCCGCGATTTTGGTGTTTCACTCGATCTTAAAAGCGGTGGGGTCCTTACACTCGTTGTGGACTTGCTTTGGAGCCCACTGGAACTTCTTCGATTGGCTAACGCTCTCTTAGTGTTGGCCATGTGAACATCCAGGTGATTTTCGAACAGAACTTGTCCCGTCAGTTGAATGGCTTGGCAGAGGTGGGAAGTCTGCATCACTCACTAGGGGTATCACAACCAATTGTGATGCTTTTTATTTTTTACTTCAGCGGAGATTGCTTTTATGCTCTGGATCTTGATGTCTAGGGTCAGATGGCTTCACCACAGACCTGGCAGCTGTGTAGTTGACGCTGTTTTTGCTGCAGTGGGCTGATATCTTCTTTTCTGCCTTAAAGAAGGTGCGTTGGCGTGATGTTGATTCGTGTTTTTTTGTTGTTTTTGTTTTTGCAGCTGATACACTGCAGTTCTTTTGATTCACAGACAGTGTGTTGGTGGTTGCCGCCACAGCGACTGCACCGCTTCGCCTTGTTGCATACACTTGCAACATGAATATAGTGACTACATTTCGGACATTGTCAAGGTTTGTTTGTGTACGGTAGGATATTGAATCTGGTGTGGCCTAGAGTGACGTACTCTGGAGCAGTTTCTGTGACAAAGGCAAGTTTCACAATATCTGATTTCCCTAGCCTTCTTCACTTGGGTGAAAGGGACAGTCACGCATATCCCTTACCTGGAGGTCCGCTTCTATGATCTCCTGAGAAACTCCACGGATGATTCCAACAGATGAATATCTTTGATGTGCATCATACATAGTGACTTTCGTTCCTCATAGGGTTGTCATTTTGAGCAGAGTTTTTGTGGCCTCGGTGTTTCTCGTGTCGATCGCCAGAATATTAAGTCGGTAGTTTGGTCTGATGAGGATCACTCCGTTCGGTGCAATGTCGTTTAACCAAAAACAAATCACTGCAAGGTCTCAGTGACAAGGAACTTTTGACCTCCATACAGGAGAGACCTTTCTGTGGAAAAGCAGAGACACTCTTCTGCCCGGTGCCATCTTTCTTGACAATAAATCTGAGGGGAAAATCTACCTGATGATCCTTCACGAAGAATTTTATAGAGAATAAGTATTACTGGTTGTTGCGTTATTGGTTGCTCCACCTACACAAATATTCTGTCGTCTTTTCTTTGTTTCTGAAGTTTACGTTTTTATGTACATGCATATCATTTACAATGCACGACTTTGATGTCACTTCTTTGGTATGCGTTTGTTAAGACTGTGGACTATCAGATAGAAAATCCAGCTTCACCGTCTTTTTGACTTCAAATTGACAGATACAGCTCGTGTTCGTACCGTGTGTTTTGTCCTTAAGTGTATTATCTACAGGCTTTTTCCCTTTTCCATAGTTTCCCCTTCCCCCCTTCCTTGTTTAGACTAAATATAAATGAATTATGTGGCAATGAAATTTCAGCTGTGTTTGTGATTTTTTTCCTTCTTCCTGTCGTTTTTTTTTCTGTCATCACCGCTGTCTCGGGTAATTATACAATAATATATTTCACGCTACAGGGCCGTGTAATTCGTTCTTTTTTTTCATTTCTTAATGGCCACTGGCACCATGTGCATTTTTCGAAGAAACGATTGGACATCGTACTCAGACATCAACCTCCAAATTTGAAGCTTGAAAAAAGAGTATTGGCATTAAAACAAATATTCTCACAAAACCGAATTTGATGTTTCCGCGCTCTTCGGTGACGTCAAGAGTGGTTAAGTCAACACCTCCTAGATAATAAAGCCGTTGTGCTGATAGACGTGTCGTCATCAGCGAAGGCCGACGCCAGGCACAGATTGGACATGACGATTGCGTCAACGTTCGGCTCTAACTTGACTCAAAGCCGAGCACTGACGCTTCCCTCGTTTCCAAACTGCACCTAGCGTTGGCCTGTGCTGGTGACGCAAATATGTCAGTACCACGGCCTTGTCTACTTTGCAGTGTTCGTTAAATGCTCTAACGCAATTTTTTGCGTTTTTTTTAGTTTTTTTGTTGCTTTTTATTTGTAGGTGTCGTCGATCAGGCGCTCGCTCTCGAATTTTGCTCTGCGCTGACAATGCACGTGTAAACAAACGACGCGTCCATTGTTGGGAGTGTTTTGCAACGCTTCCGCGTTGCAAGACACCTTCAAAAACGGTGCAGTTGAAGACGAAGTGCAGCGGACTTTCATGAGCGGCGTGACTGATGTCGCGTTGGTGCTTTGTCAAGGACTGTCTCAGCACTGGCACATCCGAAAGCTCTACACAAGCTTTCAAAAAATGAACAGGGTGGAGGAGAAGGCGTGGTTTTGGGTGCGATTCCTGCTGGTCCTGGTAATTTGTGTTGCCGAGGCGCCAGAAGTCTGAAGCAGGCGAAATTTCTAACGACTCGGCGACGTCCTCATCGGGATCTTCCGGGTCTAGATTAGGCATCTTGTACGGTACCAGACCCAACCTCTGCGAACGTTCAACTAAATCCTTCTAGAAGTCCGCAAGGTCGTCTGTTACCGGAAAACACACCTCACCTTCCGAGCCGTCGCAAACATCGCGCTCGCTTGCGCCACCACCATCGGGCGTCGCCATTTGGAAGAAAACAGCAAAGATGGCAAAGAAATGACAAAACAAGCAAAGTTTACGGGGCCCTGTTGTGAACAATTATAATTGGGTAATGTGTTGAGTTTTGACACACAGTCAATCACTTCACACACAAAAATAATGTTTTTCGGCGTGTGAGTACTTCTTTAAGGAAGTACTGACACGCCTCTGTCTGCTGCGTTATAAAACAAAAAAAAAACAAAAACAAAGAGAGTAAAAAAATAACGCCAAATTAACCGGACCTGGGATGCCTTCATGTACACATAGCAGGTACCCAAGCCTGGCCAACGTAATCCACTTTTTGCGCACGCTCACACAACTGAAGAGCAGTAACAAGTACCGCAACAACAAAAACACAGTTTGCTTCTCAGTAAGCAAGTAGGAGAGCAGGCAACGGAAAAAAAAGATACAATTAGAAACACAGTTTTTTTTTTTCATGCGAATTTTTTTGTCTTTTGATCTTATCAATATTTCTTGGTACCATGGGGATGCCGCGCATCCAGAAGTTCGACTTTCCCTTTGAGCGTCGACTTCATATAGGTAGGAATGACAAACTCTTTTTCTGTTACATAATCTTATATATCCGTTTCATCGGCTATTTTAGCATCTGAATACTGGGGCAGTCCTTTGGTCACCAATATGCCATGAAGACAAACAGTCAGATGATTAAAGAATTAACGGTTGTAACATTTAGAATATTATTTTTATGACTGTGTGAATGCCAGAAGAAAACAGCTTTACAAAATAATATTTTTAAATGTTAAATGCTGCCTCCATCGAAAATGGACACTAAAATGTATCTTCGTGTAATTTGAACATTTTCGCACAACTCCGAATCCTCGAATGATTGGAAGTCAGCAGCTAACCTTTTTTTTTTTAATAGTGTTGGTCTGGTAAACATTACCTCGATGGCGGTGTGAAAGCGCCTAGCTTGTGTATCCGTGTTGTTGTTTCTTTAGTGGACCCTGTCACAAACAATGGCCGTTATGTAAACCTTGCGCTGAGTTGTGTATACCGAGAAATAGCAGGGAAGCAGCCACTTCAGACAAGCGCCCAACTGTTAGCATTTCCCAAACTTGGGGATTCTGCAAATTATACGTCGAGCGCCAACCCCCTCCAAAGCGTCGGCATCAGCCGAAAATGTTCACCCCGCTGCTGCGGCCACGAGACCGCCAGCGGCGAAGACGGGGCCATCACGTGAGAATAAATGTGCTTTATCTGATTGCGTTCACCCTGCCTTCCATCCTCTTCACTGGCCGCCATGTTGGAGTTTACCGATTTTACCGGGCAAGCGCCCATGTCTAGATTAACCCAGTGTTCAGTGAAAGTGGCCTGGCCGTGCTTCTCCAGTTTTTGAAAGTATATAATGCCACGTCCACGAGCGAGAAGGAACGCTTCTCCGTACATCTAGAACAGGGGTCTCCAGACGTTTTAGCAAAGGGGCTGGGTCGAGGATCTGTCGCTGTCTCGCGGGGTCAGAAAATAAACGAGCAAATATAAATTAGGAAAAACTTGAGAAATAATCCCATAGATAAGCATTTAGATGTAAAACTGAAAGTGATAGTAAATATAAAAAAGAAGAATCTACTTTTGTGTATAGATCCAATTTTCAGCTCATTATGACATTTCACGAATTCCCCAGGCATAAATCACAGTGCGTGGGAACTTTGGCACGTTTCAACGGAGCAGAAGACTAATGAGGATGGTAAAACTGATGCTGACAATATGCAATAGACCATTTGCAATTTTCCCAAGCGCCCCGCCCCGAGCGCGAGGAATTGTGGGAGAGGCTGTCCCTCGCCTGGCCGCTCTGCCTTAAGATCGCATTGCTTTGTCGCTTTTCTCCTCTTAATCCTCTGTTTTTCAATTCCATTACCTATTTTTATCTATTCCAGTGGATTTTTATTGCTTCTAAGTGTTTCTATTTTCTTCTGTGCGCGATATTTCTTGCATATATATAGTATTTGTGTCTTTATTTTGCCTTTTTCGACGGGAGTGCCGACGGACAACACGCCGCTTTGAGCGTCGTTCCCCGGGTGAGTACTACCGTTGCTACCGATTCGTATCGCACTGTTAGCTGTTCAATTTTGGTTCATTTGACCCGTGTGCAGTCGAGAGGAGCCGTTTATGAACACCCGCGCACATGTGACAGGGGTAGGCAGAGCTCTGAATCAACAATCGCGACGCGAGAGCCGAGTGCGCTGTGATTTGGTCGCCCGCGCTCGCTCCATTGACTCGCTCTGTAGCGTATGCCTTCGAGTTCCGCTTACCTAACCAAGATACAGCACGCCGGTTTGTCGCCGCGAACCATTTGTCCGAATGTTTGCGAAGCTGAGGCATATGCAACGCTGCGGCGCGATCCCTTCGCAAACGCCGACGGCTCAATGTCGCGGCTTGAATGCGCCTATGGCATGCCTTCGTAATCTATCTGCTAAGCTGTTGTCAGTTGACAACGCCCTTTTTCAAGTGCAGAGATGTGTCGCCGCGAATCATTTGTCAGAATGCCTGCGAAGCCGTAACAGCGTTCGGCATATCCAACGCTGCGGCGCCCGACAACTGCACGCAGTTGTCTTCACCCAACGCTTCGCAGGACCAGTGGCGTAACTAGGGGGGGGGGGGGGGGGGTACAAGTGCTCTGGGCGCCACTTGGGAGGGGGCGCCGAGCCGAGTCCACCCATAATAATAATATAATGATGATGATGTCATTATCACTATCATCATGAGGGGCGCGAAATTTTATTTGCCATGGGCGCCGTCATATCTAGTTACGCCACTGCGCAGGACGCTGTCTTTTGGAAAGCGGTGCCAGAAAACATGCTGTGCGCTGGCAGTATTGTTTGCACAGCCTGGCACACAGTAAACTGTACCACCGGGCGTGTTGCTGCTGAAGGTGACCTAAAGAAACAAAATACCTTGAGCTGACATCTTTACTAGAGAAATAAAATTATCGAAGGAACAACGAGTTTCAAGATAACTGCCTGTGTGACAGCCCATTTCTGCACTTGAAAAAGGGTGTTTGCAACTGACAACCGCTTAGCAGATAGATTAAAGGGGCAGTGCAATGGTTTTAATGTTGAAAGAATTGCCAGTTTGTATTTTTTATATTGTTTATACGAGCCCAAGTGACGAAAAACGCGCCACCTTTCCCCGAAGAACTGCTATTCTGCTGCGTAAACGCAAAGCAAAGAACGAATTATCTGCCGATCTGCAGCCGCCTGTGGCGGCTACGTGAACTAAAATGACGACGTCTCTGGGGGTACGCGGAAGTGAACAAAACCTGTCCCCCTCCGCTGCTACACTGGCCGTCAGCCCCGTGGCGAACCGTCCTTTGTGTCCATCGCTCGCCACGACCTTCGACGAGGCTAATCCTTTAAAAGCCGACAATAGCGGAGGAAGCGGCCGGGGTCTCTGAAGAGAGGGCCCAAGGGGAAACCACGTGAATCCCCAGAGTACGTCACTCGAAAGTCGGCGTGGAGAGTTGAGAGGCACTTCGACCTTCGATTTGTTTCATTTTTTTTTTAAATAAGAACTAGAGCTCGCAACAAAATGCGGTTTTCTGTTTTTCGTTCCATAGGTGACGCAGATTAATTTCCGCGGTTAATTTGCCAAAGTCTGAAAATCGTTGCACTGCCCCTTTAAGAGGGCATACCATAAGCGCATACAAGCCGCGCCGGCGCTTGCGAAGGGCTCGCGCCGCTGCGCGCAGTTTGTCAGACACCGGGGCGTTGGATATGCCGAACGGTGTTACGGCTTCGCAGGCATTCGGACAAATGATTCGCGGCAACACATCTCTGCACTTGAAAAAAGGGCGTTGGCAACTGACAACAGCTTAGCAGATAGACTACGAAGGCATGCCATAGGCGCATTCAAGCCACGACATTGGGCCGTCGGCGTTTGCGACAACTGCGCCACAGCGCGCAGTTGTCAGGCGCCGCAGCGTTGCATATGCCTCAGCTTCACAAACATTCGGACAAATGGTTCGCGGTGGCAAAGCGGCGTGCTGTATCTTGGTTAAGTAAGCGGAACTCGAAGGCATACGCTACAGTGCGAGTCAATGGAGCAAGCGCGGGCGGCCAAATCACAGCGCACTCGGCTCCGCGTCGCGATTGTTGATTCAGAGCTCTGCCTACCCCGATGACATGTGCGCGGGTGCTCATAAACGGCTCCTCTCGACTGCACGCGGGTCAAATGAACCAAAATTGAACAGCTAACAGCGCGATACGAATCGGTAGCAACGGTAGTACTCACCCGGGGAACGACACGCGAAGAGGCGCGTTGTCCGTCGACACTCCCGTCGAAAAAGGCAAAATAAAGACACAAATACTATATATACGCAAGAAATATCGCGCGCTGAAGAGAATAGAAACACTTAGAAGCAATAAAAATACACTGGAATAGATAAAAATAGGTAATGGAATCGAAAAAACAGAGGATGAAGAGGAGACAAGCGACAAGGCAATGCGATCTCATGGCAGAGCGGCCAGGCGAGGGACAGTCTCTCCCACAATTCCTCGCGCTCGTGCCGGGGCGCTTGGGGGATTTCGCAAAAGGTCTATAGATGTGCGACACACTACACCAAGCACGATACGCATGGGAGGGCAAAGGAATTCTAACATACGTAGTTACACATACGAAACAGGGAACTAAGAATGGTGATGCCGGTGAGGACAATGTCTAATGAATAAATTGACGAGAGGACAACCCTTGCGATAGGAGTAACAAACTTGATCAGTTTTCTCTTTTTTTTTTCTGGTATGTTGGTTGATGCGGTTGGTTCGTGTGGCGGCGCCGTTTCTTTAGGCGCCCGCTTACTTTAGCGCCGGTAGCAGCGGGCCTGACGGAAGCGGTCCGCGGGCCAGGCTTCAATGGAAGGACTGTACCGTTACAAAACTCTCTAGTTAAATTCTTTGGAACTTCTCTTAAAACTGTTCTTGAATCGTACAGAAACTATTTTTAAACTCTTTTGAGACATCCCAAAGTTTACTTTGACAACTTACTTAACTCCAAGTTAAAATTGGCCACTTATATGTTTTAGAATTCCTTCTAACGTACGTTTTGTTTAATTCTTTTTAGCTCAGTTCCTGGTTAGCTCAGTTGGTAGAGCGCTCCACTGGAAATGGAGAGGACCCAGGTTCGATACCCGGACCAGCCGGATTCTTTCGGTCGCGCACCAGTAACCTAGCTGTGTTTGGAGATTTGTGTTTGTCCTTTGTTCCCCTTGTTCCCCTTCTCCAGGGATTATTATCAGGATTCTTGACCAGCTCGCTTGCACCTATGCATTTTAAGGCATTATAAACCATTCAGTTCATTCATTTCAACACGAAGGTTGGGGCTCCCCGAGTAAGAAACTGTCACAGACAGCCTGAGAATGCCTGAGCCCACATTATGTGACGCCGAAAAGAATCCGTCGGCATTAAAATTGCCCGTGCAGCATTGTCGACGGCGAATAGGAATTTACTTATTTCAGTAGTTGGCGACGCCGAAATCTAAAGAGCTTTCTACACAGGTCCATTTGGTGCCGCCTTACGCTCGACTAAAGTCAAACTTGCCAGAGATCACTTCTTTTGCGCCCTTTAATTTCACAAATTTTACGGAAGATGAATGCCAGACTTCAATTGACGTGCCTGTTACTCATCTCATACCTTGAGAACAATGTAAGTCCATTTTATAAGGCCGATACTGTGAAATGTTATTAATGCGTACTTTAGTTAAAGAACCTTTCTTGTGGACCTAGGATGGTCTATCAAAATATTTCTTGAGAACTTAATTTATATAAAAAAACAGGCCGAGACAATATCACTTTTTAAAATATTATCCACGTCATTAGAGAAGACTTTTTCAGTCTGCGAAGCTCACAAAAAGTGTGCGTACGAAAACCAAACATCGAGCAGTAAACTTGCCAGTTCATCTGTCCTACGTGAATCAGCTCATTGTTAATCATGTTGCCAACCTGCTTCTTTACTAATCACTCATGCATTATAGGGGGTATTCACTGGACGCCATATTTGAGGGCGATGTTTAGAGCGGATGCTCAGAACGAGCTCACATTAATAGTCTGCTAAGTCGGCAATCTTGGCGGTGCGGAATGCGCGTGTCGAAATAACTGTGGAAGCTCGCCGTCAGCACACGCTCAGCAGTCGCACACAGAGTTATGGCCGCCAGTGAATACTCCCTATAGAAAGTATTCACTGGCGGCCATAGCTGTGTGAGAGAATGCTGAGCGCGTGCTGATGGCGAGCTTCCACAGTTCTTTTGTAACGTGCATTCCGCACCCTCAATTTTGCCGGTCTTAGCAGCCTATTAATGGGGGCTCGTTCTGAGCATGCGCTGTAGACAGCACCCACAAATATGGCGCCCAGTGAATACTCCTTATAGTCTTTTGCAATATAAGATGATCAGATCAATATCTGACTTGATCGCGAGCTATTTACTTTCCGTACCATTCAATGCACGCGCGGCCCAAGCATGGCGGCAGGCAACGAGCGCGTGATGGAGGCGGAACTTGTCCTGGTGTTTTTTTTTGTTTTTTTTAATGCGAAAGCATTAAACTGTTTCATGGAGTGAGCTGACGTCATCAGTTTGAAGCAAGAAAACGGCTCCTAGTTCCCGCCGCGATCCCAATAGGAGCGATTCACCTTCGGTTCCATTGGCTGGCGCGCGTCGACGGGGCTCCCATTGGCCGCTGCGCCATGGCCTCCGAGATATCCCGAAGAGCGGGCGCGCTAGTACGCAGCAGACGACAAAGGGAGCGGACGAGCGACTCGCATGCTTTCGCATTCACTACTCATAAGAAATGCTTAGCTGTACCTTGAGCTTTGTTTTCGGGAAACTATAGTCTGCTCACCCTTGAGCTAAGACTAGAACTTCCGCCTTCAGCGCGAGCTTTCTGCCCTTGCTAACACAAGTGGGAATGCGCAGGCACGCGCAGCCAAAGCACTGCGGAAGCCAGCGAGGAGATATAGTGTTTGCGTGTACCGCCGTCGTCGATGATAAATCCTCGTGTGCAACAGCGCAGTTGTTTCGCCGCCGAACCTGGCCCGAAATTAACGATGGACGTAATCCAACGCGTCTGGTGTTCGTGAATATGCTCGCAATTCAGGCTCAAAACCACTTCGTAGTTCTCCAAGTGGCTAAGCACAATTGTTTCTTTTGACGAAATGCACCGCAAGACAGGGACAGAGTAAGGGAGACAACACGACGCGCTTTCTGTTGCCTCGGTACTCTGTCCCTGCCTTGCGGCGCATTTCGTCGAACGACATCATGTACCAACTGGCCCATCTGTCACCATTGTTTCATTCGCTGTGCGCTACAAGAAAGAAATTTTCATCACAGTATTAAGCGAAAACGGCATGAAACAGCCACACAATCGCGTGCGCGTTGAAACCGAAACCAACCAACTTGAAGCAAACCTCATAGCGGCAAGTTCGTCAGCGCCCTCTACTCGACGCTCAGGCAACTACTGATATGAAAAGGTCTATAAAAAAGATGTTTTTAATATTTTTATAAATTAATTAAAATAAATATTTTTCTCTTTTTATAAAATAATATAAAAGGAACGTCAATAATTTTTCTTATTTTTTTTTTATAAAATCCTTTAAACAAAAAACATCGTTAGTTTTTTTTATCATTTTGTTTTATAAAATATCCTACAAATAAAAACACGTCATTACTACTTCCTTGTATTTTTTTATAAAAATGTCTACGAAAAAATTTATTATTTTTTCTTTTGAATATTTTTAACAATAATCAAAAACAAAGTGCGTTCATAGAGAAATTCAGTAGGATCCCGGAAAGTCGGTAAGAAGCCTAACAAAAATAAAAAAAAATATGCTGAGACCTGTTTTTGAAAGGAAAGCCAGACGCGGGCCGGTTGGAAGGCTGGGCCGGATTTGGCCCGCGGGCCGGCGTTTGGAGACCCTGGTCTAGAAGATTCGTGTTTACTATCACTCCGAGTGTAAAATATATGGGGTTCAGAATGACTTTGTCTAGTCAGCCTCGTCTTAGCCCCCTCCCGAACGTTCTAGGTCAAACATTCGAGATACCAAGCGTAGTAGATAGTAAGGAGCTGACCGTGACCGTGCGGACTCAACCTCCTCACTACGATGCCCTCTTCCTCCGGAGCTCGACTCTGCGTTTCCGCCTACTCTGATGCCCGCGACGCCCTGTACTTATCTTCACTTACCCCTTTTGGTTGTTCCTTTATTTTTTGCAGAAGTTCGCCCCGTTAAACGTTCTGTTCAGTTCCGTATTCATCGTCTCTTCGCCTTAATCTATGACAATATATCTGAAGGTAACAGAGACATTCTTCGAGATTCATCTGAGATTGCATTTAGACTATAGAAAGTCAGTTTCGAGTAAAGTTAACAAATTTACGTCGAATTGCTAGGCTTTCCCGCAATAAAAACTACCCTAAAAACTTTCAGCCTTTAGAGGGAAGAGCAGCGGAGCTGTATTTTCTGTTCTCGGCGGTGACCTTCCAAGCGAGCGATCTGCTCTTCTTTAGCAAGGGGAATCTGAAGCGCTCGACGCAGTGGAACTTGAGACGATAGCGGCTTCGCGGCGGGTGCGGAACCATTCGCGCTGCTGCTCACATCACCGCTCGTTCCGCTCCCGCTCTTCTTCCTCCGAAGAAAGGTTGCCGCCATCTATGAGCGACGGCTGCAACCAGTTGTCTGGTTGCCGCCGTCCCTCATAGATGGCGGTAGCTGTCCAGAGTTCGGTGTCATCATCTCTCATCCGGCGGACATGGTCCTGGGGAACCTAGCCCTTAACAGCTCCGCTGTAAAAAGAACAGGTATATATAAGAAGGCATATTTTCCGTGAGAAGATGACCCACAGTATGCGATCTTTGATATAATTTCCTCCGATGATTCCACTGTTTCAGTTAAATATAAATCTGGGGTCTCCTTCTTCTTCGCAGCTCCCACCCCGACCGTCATCGTCGTTCGCCAGCAACCGGCTCTCGGTGCCGGGCCGATGCGCATGCGCTGTCCACACTGCGGTGCCGTCGTGATGACGGAAACCAAGAAGCAGTGCGGAGTCTGCACCTACGTCATGGTCGGAGTCTGCTGCCTTCTCTGGTGCTGCCTTCCGTTTCCTCACTACAGCGAGCAAGTGTTCCAAAATGCGTCAGTGCTGCATAAAAGAGCCACCTCAACAACGAGGTAGAGGGCCTTAGAGCGATAAACTGGCAGCTGAAAGTGACCTCCAATTGGCCGCCGCCATGTTGCACATTTTTGACCCCTAGGCACGTTACCTTATAGATTTACGTCTAGATTTTAACGAAGTACCGCGCACAAATAATTGATTACGATATAAGTTAGGTTTCGTTTGTTTCAAGTCCCAAATGTGCTTTTACGATAAAAACTCGGCCAGCTTCGCAATGCCTCCGCTAGATGGCGTCAGCCGCGGTGCTGTATTTTGAGTTTTTATCGGAGCCAGACACTGATCTCTGGGGCTAACAGTGTCAAAAAAATAGTTTTTTGTGTGTGTTTTTTTTTTTTTTTTACGGCGATCGCAATACATATCTCGGCTCAGTTTTACGTAAAAGCCACATGATTTGGTACGGTCACGTGTCTAAGGGTCAAAACTATGATGGCGGCTGCCAAGGGGGAGTCACTTTTGCCTGGTGAACGGGATACCAGCTTATCGCCCTAAACTCTCCACCTCGTTGACAAAAAAAAAAAAAAAAAAAGAACGATCTGGGGGAGCGCACGATGAAGAAGCAGCCAAGCGGACACCGTCACTCCCTGAGGTCGAGGGAAAACAAAATCACGTGCGCACTGCGTTGGTGGTAACGCGATACAAGAACGGCGTTCCCGGTCACGCGTCATTCTTTTCGGTAGCTTAGTAACGTACTCGTTACGTCTTCATAGGAGTAAGGGATTATGAACTTACGATGCTTATTTTGTGTAAAGAACAACGTAGTTACGTTAGTCGTTACAACTTCTTCCCACTTAAAAAAAATTACACTTTCCCCCCAACCATCAGCGCCTGAAGCTCCTTTTATTAAAAGTTTATTCCTCTCCTCTTTTTATGCACCAAGTCATATGACTTCTTGCGTTCTCGCGTTTTTGGCGCGTGTTTTTTTTTTTTTTTTTTTTGTAAGTATTCAGGTGAAATTCTAAAAATATAAGGCAATTTGTGCTAAGCTCCTGCATGGACGTAATGTTTCTTCAAATATGGCGCTTATGTATACCCGTAACGTAAACAAAAAGTCAAACGTTTTAATTCATATATAAAAAGTGACGCAAAGGTATAACGTGCGTTACTTTTTATCAGTAACGGCAACGTGTTCCTTTAATTTTGAGCCTAACGTAGGTCGGTAACGCTTTCCATTTTTTTCAAGTGACGAGTAACGTATTTCGCTACTTTTCTTTTTTGTAATACATGCGGCAATGCGTGCTCACATAGAGGTATGAATAAGAGTAGGCGATAATAAGCCAACCACAGTAGAACATCCCAAATGAAGCCGGAAGTAGAGATCGCGGTCGGTGGGAACACTGCCCAAGTCCCTCCAATCCCATCCGAGGGTGTCCAAATTCGTTCACTAGTGTCTCTTGGTTTTGGACATCGTTTGGGGGCGTGCCCCACCATACCGGAAGTCCCCCCTGCTTCACCTCTGGTTGGGCGTCATGTCGCCTCCAGAAGCTTCCTACCACCATGCGTGCTCACATTTGGAGAGTGAAAAAATACAAAAAAAAAACTGTCTGTCAGGAGCTACATCCGAACTTGCACACCGTATGCAGCTTTCCAGCGCATATCAACACCAACTCTGCTCTGTTACGTCACGGCGCGGTGGTGGCGCGTCGGGCGCACTTCCGGTCTGGGGCTGTGGGCGGAAGTCACCATGCGGGACGAGCATTTCCGTGTTGTTTTGCAAGAAATCAGACGAAAACCTGCCTTCTCGTCAAAACGCCGCGACTCGGGCTATACCAAAAGAGTAGGGAAAGATTTAAAGGTCAGTTTTTGTATGTTTTCTGCCTGCTCGGTTCGTCCGAGAACGTGGATAGGGCCCGTTAAAAGTAAAAACGAGACACCGCCGAACCAGGATTCCTTGTGCGGGAAGCACTTCGGGGTGAATTTACGAATACTTGTGGTCGTCAGATTTATCTGTTTTGTTCCAACATGAACGTGGGAAGGCCTTCAAATTGTACGGACCACCTGCGGACTACGTTCAGTGCGTCATCAAGTTTAAACGGTCGATTTATCGTTCGAGCTGTCGTCTGCGCTCTCAAACGTTTCTGCTTGTTGTCGTCTGCTCGTTCAAACGAGAGCGTCCCGTAGACCAAACGTTCACCCGGTAATTGCGACAAGAAGTAAGTGCAGGCCTCCGCAGACTTTTAAGTTTAAAGGTTGGTTGCGGTAAGTAGACCCGGTGTAAACAGTAGATACAAGGAGATATTGATAATTGCTACCAGTGGCCATCACCGACTTGCTATGCCCGATTCACTCGGTTCGATTCTGCTTGCGATTTTCAAAATCGACGTCGCCCATCTCAGCTGCGGTTCACGCTTTTGCAGCCCGAGCGACGTCATGATTGAAAATATCGAGCAGAATCTCATCATGCGAGTCAGGCTTTGGAGTCCATTCTGCGGCATCCACGCGGAATGAATCGTTGCATGTCACATTATTCTCGCCAAGTTTATTGGTGTAACGAACCTCGTTAATTTCGCTGAGGCCGCTAGAGTAGTCAGACATTGCCAGGAAGGCGTAGAATCAACAATTCCAACACGAAAAAGAGCGCGGGGACTCATACCGACGCCGACAACATTGTATCCCAATGGTTTGTTTATGGACGAGGGCGAGCTTGTTGCCCACACTCCATTGCACATGCGCGGCGCCGGTGGCGTCCGCTAGGGACGCTCTGGTTTCTTTGTAAACGCCGCAGTCTCGGGGTTATCTCAACTATCTGCTGATTCATGCGTGGCGTTTGTTATTCCGCGGAAGAGAGCTACTCTTCTGCGAAATAGCGTTAATAAATAGCGTTAATAACCGTTAATAGGGAGTTTTCGTAGATCGTTCTGGCGTCTCCGCTACGCCTCCGCTACGTTATCCGCTACGCCTCCGCAACTACTGCGCATGCGCCAATCTAGCGCATACCTTGCGGAGTTGCGGACGTGGTTGCGGAGCCGCCTCACGAAATAGCGGATCTCGAGATACGCCGGCCGTTCGATTGTGTGTCTATTTATCTATCTTATTTTATTTATAGTTATATACGCGTATAAATAAAGAACACAACGACGACGACGTTGAGAGGATGACACACCGGGCGACGGCGGTGCCTCGGAGGCGGCAGCTTCTACTTTGACTGGGCTACCTCCTTGGAGCCTGATGCTTCGACCGCAGTGGACCCCAGTGAGCAACAGCGCCATCATGTTCCTGGGGCTCCTTCACGCACCGATCGAACGGCGTGCCAGATCCCCCAGCTCGCTTCTCACCCGCCCAATCCCGCCTCCACGAAATCTGGACTTCTGCGAATCAGACTGCCATCCTCCCCAATACCAAAAATCCTTGTCGTCGTCATTATGCATGTATATACTCATGACATTATCATGTTCACTAGACGCGGCACCGCGGGCCTCCATGGTACGAGCTGGTGCCTTTCCGCGGTGCCGCGGCACTACAGAGCCAAATAAATAAAGTCTAATGACTAAAGACAAACTTCTTTGCTGATCAATAGTCGGTAGCGCCTTAAAAAAAAAAAAAAGAACAATAGTGTTTCCCCGTTTATAAAATACAAATCCCAAAACTACACCATAGCAGTGGCGCACATCAGTGAAATGACATAACACCGCTTTGGCGGTTCCGAAAACATCAAATACACATCCTCTATTTCCCTCCAACTTAAACTGGACAATAAAAGTTGGTCCTCAAGAACGCTGAGCCGCTGCATCTTCGGGAATTGGCGGAGAACGCGTCCACGAACATAAAAGCGCGAGATGACAGAGAGGATTGGCTTGGCCGAACTGAATATGGCTTTTAAAGGAGCGGTGCAACGATATTAAATATGAATGTTTTTCACTTTACACGAGCTTACTGGCACTAGTGGGACTCAAGGATACTCGCACGCAACGGCACTGGCCAAGAAACTTCTTTGTTGCGGTGTAATTTTAAGGACAATAGCGATCATTTTCATTCAATCTCTCCTTTGCAAAATTTGATGACGTAACGTGGGGATTGCAGCACACCCCAATGACGATGTTTGAATGCGGTTCATAGATTGGACCCGAGCATTGCGTGGGCACTCGATTTGGGCTCGTGATAATTACTAGCTCGAGAAGCATTCGGGTAGTGGCGCGTGTCCAATCGCTGCAACGACGAGAATAGCCGAGCCATAACAATGTCTGGAACTCAGCGCGTGTCCTGTGCTTTGCCAACCCCAGCGCGTGGCTATGATCAACATTGGCGGCATATAATCGGCTCCAGATCACGTGGCCGCTTGTCCTGGCTGCAAGTTGAGGGGGTGAACGCTGCTCGTTTTTCTTTAATGTTTTTTGGGGACTTTACTGCGTGGGGTGAAAATCGAACGCGTGTTTCATAAATCATTAACGTCAGGGATCCGTTCTAAGCGGTGTTTGCGCAAAGTACAAATATTGTTGCATCGCCCCTTTAAGCAAAGCGCGATTACCGCAAACAGGCAAGATGAGCCACTCATCTCCCCTAGAGGGGGCTGGATGGCGCATTGAGCTAGAGTTCCTGTATAGACCTTTTCAATGTTTACAAAATCACAGTCCAGCGTGCGATCTTCACAGTCCAGCACGTGCGTGTTCGTCGCTTCGGAAAGCGAGCAAAGCACGCGCCATACGCACGAACGCTCAAAATGGCACCGGCCACAAGCTCGTTTTTGGAAAGGTCTATAGGAAGTATTCACTGGCGGCCATAGCTGTGTGCGCGAATGCTGAGGGCGTGCTGATGGCGAGCTTCCACAGTTCTTTTGCAACGTGCATTCCGCACCATCAAGAGTGCCGGTCTTAGCAGCCTATTGATGCGAGCTCGTTTTGAGCATGCGCTCTAAACAGCACCCACAAATATGGCGTCCAGTGAATACTCCCTATAGGCTCCCTACGGGAGCCAGAGTTGCGCGTTCATGCATGGCATGTGGATTCAGCTCCTCACGTGACTGAATTCGGCGAAAAGCAGCGCCGCGCGTTCGAGGCGCGCGGCGCGCTCAAAAGCCGGGGTACGTACGCCGGGGCGCGTGCAACGTCTACTTTGCTGCACGACACTTGATACGGCTCCTCACGTGATCGGATCTCGGCGAATAGCGGCAAGGGCGGTACGCGGCACGTGGAATCAAACGCGCAACTCTACATTAGCCAAAGCTGGGCGCTCGAGCTGAGTGACACCGTATTGCGCGCACTTCAAAATGCATAAAAAAACGATTGGGCGTGAAAATAGCTGAGATGTCACCACTCAATTGGCAAAAGCGCGCGTGTGTATGAAGGCACTCTACATTGAGCGAACAGGTATGAAGCCACCGGAAGTACGCGGCTTGTCCCGGAAGTGAGCGCTTGGCAGGCTTTGTAACCGTTCTGAGTGCTGGTTCGAAAAGCGTCGAGGGCGCTGGAGTTTCGCTTGTCACCTCAAGAGAGCCTGCTTGTTGCGCAGTAAGAGCGCATGCAGACCCCAGAAGTATCATGGAAAGCCATTGAATGTAAACATTTTGAGATCCTAGTTGAGCAAGTGTGCATATGTATCAAGTCCAAATGCCTCATTTTCGGGATTTAATTCGGAGCATGATTATTAAAAATCACTCAAAGACACCGGAAAGTACGGACTTTCCGGTTTCTTTTTATTAATGAAGTCTTAAATTGCAATCAGGTTTTTCCTAGTATAGTTGAATTAACTATAGATGGTCAAGCTATGTCGGGTACGACCTTGGCGGAATATTTTAATAACTACTTTTCAAGTACACACGAGACTGCCTACAATGATGACGCCATTTCGTTTGCCAAACGTGTCGACGATAGTTTTTTTTCTAAATCCCACCGACGAACAAGAGGTATTTAACATGTTTTTGGGGCTTAAGAACAGCAAGAGTAGTGATATAAATGAGATACAGATAAAACCAGTTAAATTTGTAATGGACATCATCGCGCCATGTCTCGTACACATATATAATTTATCTTTATCGTCCGGACATTTCCCTGTGAGTATGAAGTTGGCGAAAGTCGCAGTTATATATAAAGGTGGCAATAAGCATATCATAAGTAATTACAGGCCTATTTCTGTGCTACCTGTTTTTTCCAAGGTACTTGAAAAAATTATTTTTACGCGCCTTGACAACGTTTTTGCGAAACACTGTGTGTTTACAGACTCCCAGTTCGGTTTTCGTAAAGGTAGATCTACAGAAGCAGCATTGTTATTTCAAAAAGAAATTATTTTACAAAACATAGAAAGAAGGCTCATTACTTTAGGCATTTTTATTGATTTTAGCAAAGCGTTTGATGTCCTAAACCACAAAATTTTACTTCAGAAATTAAATCGTTGCGGTGTCCGCGGCACGCCACTTGCTTTACTTGAATCCTACCTAAATAATCGTAAACAGTGTGTTGTTATCGATGGTCAATGCTCTTCTTTCCGAAATATTCGCACTGGTGTACCACAAGGAAGTATATTGGGACCCCTTTTATTTAATGTCTATATTGATGATATTGTAAACATCGATGACGAAGCGCAGTTCATTATCTACGCGGATGACACCAGCTTGTTTCTCTCGGGGGAAGAAGCTGATGTATTAGTATGTAAAGCAAATTCTATTTTAAGTAAGTTTTTTATGTGGTCTGAAACAAATGGACTCGAGGTAAACACAACAAAAACCAAAGCAATTTTATTTAGGTCAACAAATAAACCTGTTTCTATAAATAATACAATCAATCTTGGTACTTCCTCAATTGAACTTGTAAACCAGCATAAAACCTTGGGTGTAATTTTTTTCAGAGCACATGACGTGGGATAACCATATTAATTATATACTTGTTAAACTTTCACGGGTAGTTGGTATTATGGCTCGCTGCCGTAATATTTTGCCACCCAACATTAAGCTCAATATTTATCATGCATCATTCCAGTCCCGCCTAAACTATTGCCATCTTGTGTGGGCCACTACGACCAAAACAAACCTAAATAACATATTATTGCTCCAAAAGAAAATTTTACGTTATATCGGTGATGTTTCTTATTATGACCATACAGAACCTTTATTTTCCAGATTTCACATACTGCATATAGAATCCATGTACGAGTACCGTTTGCTTTATACAGTTCGTTTTTCCTCCCCAGCTCTTGTAGAATTTTTGTATGCAATTTCACATCTTAGAAGGCATGAATGTGTTGTTAACACGCGTCACACAGTTTCATGGGTCCTCCCTCGGTCTCGCACAAATTATAATTTTCAGTCCTTACATTATAATATACCGCTTCTGATAAACATATGTATTAATAACAACATAAATATAAACACAATAAGTAAAAGAGCCCTTCGTTTGTGCTTTTCTAGCATTGTATAATTTTAATGTGTTTTTCATTTGTTGCTGCTGCCAATGTAAAGGGATCCCATACCTAGTCAAGCTGTTTTTTAACAGCTTTTTGTATGGGTTTTCCCACCAGAGTTTCTGGAAATAAACTTGATTTGATTGATTTGATTGATTTTGACTGAATGCACTAGGAAGCCCAGCAGACGCCCGACTTCCGGGACAAGTATCAAACTTCCGGTGGCTTCACTTGCGCCCTGCTCGGAGAGCGGCTATGCGCCATCCAGCCCCATATAATAGAGATCAGTGAGATGTGCTACGAAGCATTTATCCAGAAAAAATATTAACATTCATAATCGTAAATTAACCTTGTGTTGTGTTCGAAAAGAGGCACTCTGATAAAACAAATACGTGGTTGCAGTAATAGTATACGTTTAATGTTTTATATAGTGCTTTTTACGACCGCTAGTGGCGCTGTCATAATCGCAGTGTGTGAGCGAAACCTCGGAGCACATCATACTCCGTTGTGGCGGAATCCGACCTTCTGCCACTTCTCCCACCGAAGAGGCGAACCGACTACACGAAGGTGTCCCACCTCTAGCGACAGCGATGGGCTTCTCGACAACAAGCGAGAGAGCCGGTACTACTGAAGCCTTTTGGAAGACCATCGCGCAGACGAAAAGACGACTGGAGGATTGGTGGCGTCATACACAACACAGGGAGCGCTGAATTCACCCCCAGGCTTGGGCACGATTAATCGAGCCCGCCCGTTATAAAGGGAGTAACCGCAGTATCATCATCATCATCATCATCATACCGTAGCCCGCAGAGAACGGTCTACGAAAGCACTTTTTTGAGTCTCCGCTATGCCTCTGTTAGCGGGTCTCGTAGCGGGTAGCGGATAGAGGCTGCGGAAAGGCCAAAACGATCTACGAAAACTCCCTATTGTCGCACTATTCGCAGCTTTCAGCGATGGTGGTACCGCGGTGTGAGAATCGCGCTCCCTGGGACCTGCATGATCGGCTTCACATTAAAGGTGCTTACCTACACCTTCCTGACGTGAAAAAATAAATTGCAGGAGGACACTTAATACCCAATTCACACGGCAGCGTAAAGGTACCTTTAGCTTAGGTCCCTTAGCTGAAGGTGCCTGTAGTAAACGGCGTTCTGAATCACACGATAACCAAGCGGAGCACTTTGAGTCGATGTCGATTGCATTCCTGCTAAACCGAGGGAGAAAAAGCACGTGATAAACATTTATTCCTCGAAATCGGTATGACGCGCAGTTTTTGCTTATAGTGTGTGTGAGATATCACATTTAAAACCTAAATATTATTTTTGTTTGCTTTTGCGGCACTTTATTTCTTTTTCTCCAAGTCTAAGGACGCACCTAAATCAGCCTTGCTTTAAAACGTACGATCCGTCTGGCCACACTGGTCCTAAATCATATTTTTTCACGAGTTTTCATTACGAGGAGGGCGATCTTTTTCTGTTTAGCAGCTCCATTTTTCCGCAAAGTTCTCACTGAAGTAGCTAAATAGGGCCTGCAGAAACGAACCACGTCGGAGTCTCACAATTGCACCAGACACGCCATCGAAAGGGATGGACGACGACAAACTCCTAGGTAAGGTTTGGTCGCTTCAACCAATGTTACTGGAGCAAGCTTGCTCCAGTAACGTTGGCTTCAACAGCAGCGGATTCATTTTAACTAGATGGAAGAGCGGATCCAAGCAATCGAAGCAGAAGAGGAACCACTCGCAAAAGGAGCTTGCAGTGGTCTATCGCGTTCGGGTTCGTAGCAGACATTCTATTCCACGTGCCGCCGCTGCCACCTGCTTGCTGGAGTATGCGTTCCTCGTTAATGTATAATTCCATCACACTTGTGTTCACAACCATTTCATAATTTGCTGCTTTTATATATATTCAATTTTTTATAATGCATTAAACAAGATATATTTATATATCTAAGCTTTTCATTTTGACTTTGTGGGTCCGCAGGTTCAACTAATTGAATATATATATATATATATAAGTAGCAAATTACGAAATGGTTGCGAACACCAATGTGATGAAATACTTCATTAACGAGGAACACATACTTAAGCGGCGGCACGGGGAAAACAATGTGTGCTACAAACCCGAACGCGATGGACCACTGCGAGCTCTTTTTTGAGGTTGTAGACGAGTCGTCCGAATCTCCCTCCCAGGACTTTTTATCCTCGTCGTCGTCTATCCCTTTCGATGGCGTGACTGGCATGACCGTGAGACTCCGACATGGTTCGTTCCTGCCGGGCACTATTTATCTACTTCAGTGAGAACTTTGCGGAAAATTGAAGCGGCCAAACAGAAAAGGCCGCCCACCTCCAATAGAAACTCGTAAACGCAGATGATTTAGAGCCAGTGTGGCTCTAAATCATATTATCAAATAATATTTAGGTTTTAAATGTGACATCTCACACACACACTATAATCAAAAACTGCGTGTCATACCGATTTCGAGGAATAATTGTTTATCATGTGCTCCTCTCGCGGTTTGGCAGGAATGCAATGGACATACCCTCAAAGTGCTCCGTTTATTTATCGTTTAATTCAGAACGCCGTTTACTACAGTTAGCTTTTGGGAACTAAGCAAAAGGTACCTTTACGCTGCCATATGAATTCGATTTAAGTGTAGGAAGGCGAAAGCATTATAGTCCCGTGGGTGGAATATTTTGGGGTAATGTTTCTACACGTATTAAAGGGGGAACTCCGCCGATTGTTTGGTAAATTTCGATTCGGCTGGGAATTTGCAGACCGCATCAATAGACTACTTTCATAAAGCCCTGCATGCAACACGGCGCCCGTTGCACTCTGGGAACTAGTTGGCCAGGGAGGAGAGTGGCATGGTTTCGGTTTCGATCGACACGTCGACAGAGCGTGGACTATTAACGGCCGTTATCTCATGTTTTCTGGTCCCGAGAGCGTCATTTGTGGTCTCTAAACTAACCTAAATGGCCAGACCTCAAAGCTTTAGCACAAACCCGAGACGTATAGCTTGTCTTAACACATGCTTGTTGTATGTTTGTACTTGAGCCTTTCTGTTAGCGTTTCAATCGAGGTATGTGGACGAGCCAGTGCTGGTAATCTCGACGCTGCGAAGATCGGGGATCTTGCTTGTGTACGAATCAACAAGCTGTTGCAACCAATAAGTATGTAGGCATCGAGCTCGCGCCTTTCCATTAGTGTTGTTGATAACAACACTAATGTAAAGGCGCGAGCTCGATGCATGCATACTTATTGGTTGCTACAGCTTGTTCATTCGTACACAAGCAAACAACACTAATGTAAAGGTGCGAGCTCGATGCATGCATACTTATTGGTTGCTACAGCTTGTTGATTCGTACACAAGCAAGATCCCCGAGCTTCGCAGCGTCGAGATTCCCAGCATTGGCTCGTCCACATACCTCGATCGAAACGCTAACAGAAAGGAAGTTTGTTTGTTTCGTGCGTCCATAGACACAATATTACTTCTTGCGATTACCGTTTGTCTTATTACGCCTGAGTACGCGAGGTAAAACTCGGAGGCGCCATTGAAAAGCTCAATTTTAACACACTTCTTATCTTTTATCTGTACAGACCCGCAGCTCTGCACGAATTAAGTGAAGTCCCCACCCGATTGCATTCCACTAATATTCAACATCGCGTATGCGCATGAAGTTATCCTGCAATCAAATAAGCACATTCGCACATAGAAACCGTTTTAAGAAAGCAAAAGTCGAGCACTTGTGTGAAGAATGTCGCACCGTTCGCCGGAAGTGCGCCCGGACGGGCATGAACCCCTATGCGGTGCCCCAAACGAACGAAATTATTCAAAGCGCGTTTGACGCTTGCTAATGGCCATAATATTTGTTTTGTGTTTGCTTTCTTCCTGCCTGAGTATGCCGAGACAATTTCAAACACACCGGTCAGGCACAAATCTTGGGCGTCAGTAAAAGCTCATCCAAAAAGGCTCAGCGAGGAGTTGGGGACGCTTGGTAGGGCCTCCGTCGTAGCTAGCCGATCTCAGCGTTTGCGAAAACTTAAATCTTCTATCAGCATAAAATTTGAGTGGGAGATACAGTAACGTTTGTGCAGTAGTGAGGTCGAATTTATTGCGTTTCCTTAAAAGATCATGCGTCAACGCTGGGCTCAACTTTGATACTCCTGTGAGGATGCGGCTTGCTTTTCGCCCAATGAAGTAACACGAAGCGGACGTTTGGCAAACAAAATACGTGTAAGGCTCCAGGTGACCAAATTTCAGTTGTAGTTCACTGGTACTAGACGGGATTATCGATATTTAACTCAAAGATGCACTCGTGGGGTGAGGTGACTAAGCCACGTCTTACTACGTTTGCATCAACGAGCTTGAGCGCGTTGGTTTGCATACGCCCTCATAATATCCGGTGTTTCGGGAACCAGGGAAAGTGCCCCGGTCTTCGTTTTGTATCGCTCGAGAATGAGTGTATTGTACGTTCGTGAAAAGTCAGATAATCGAAAACGCAAGCAGCGCGTTCGGTCGCGGCGTGATAGCATGAGATGAAGCTGCTCAGTCGAAACCGAAACTGAGTGGCCAACTAGTTCCCAGAGTGCACTGCGTGGTATTTCGCCGCGATGGGGCGCGTCGGTTTTGGAAGAAGTCCATTACCCTTTGTCAACTGATAAACAAAATATTTTATAAAAATAAAAATGTTCCGTGAAGTTATTGAATTTTCAAGCAAAGCCGGCTGGGAAGGTTCTAGGAGACGATTCTTTACTGGCAACAAAGAAAAATCCCTACTTTTGCCTGCCCGCGTACGTCAAGGGTGTGCAGGCGGACGAGTGACTCGGGCAGCCGCGACGTGGCTTTCCGAGCGCCAGTGATCGAGATTATTTTTTCGCAGCTTCAAGGTTGAAAGTTCCTTCGCAATGGGTGTGTGCTCCGCGATAGATTGTAGAAACAATGTCTGGAAAAAAGCTTCTTTTTTACCCTTGTTTTCGTGCACGCGAGAAACAAAATGCGCTCCCCGGCAGCAATGGAGGCCAGCCACGTCAGGGTGCTTTTGCGTGAGCTGTGTGCCGAGAGAACTAGTGTCACGTGAAACCTTTTTACTTTTGCTCGGAATATTTATAGCCGCGTGCTGCGGGTTGAGTATCCTTCAGCAGCTGGAACAGCTTCAAGAGCGGCAAACGTAAACTCAAGCCGGCTGTGACCACTACGACATCCGTCCAAAGAGCGCTAATAATATGGAGGAAAATAGTACACAGTCTAATTCTATTGTCGACATTTTGCACAGTCACATTTGTTATTCACAATTGGTTCAGTGATTTTTTTTTTTTTATATAAACATTATTTCTGTTTTGGACGTTGTATCCAGCTCGGGCTACTCTCGGAGTTCCACTCACGCGGCCGATATGCTGAAGACGAGAAGTGAAACGTCTAAACAAAGTTCAAGTCTGAATTTTGACACGACTTTCGACATATATTGCTATTCCTGCCTGCTATTACAGATGTTTATAGAGCAGGTGTTGAGCTCCATTAATATGCGATAGAGCCTTTCCCTGGTTTGTCAAATGGTTGGCGTGCAATATTTTCTGCCGGAGAAGTGATGAAAACGTCTTTAATTTATTCTATTGCAAAGAAATTTTATATAGGGATCAAAACATTTTTTTTAAACCATGAAAATAATAATGTCATTGAGGGGAGGCATGCAAATTTACAGCTGATGTAAACTGTGCTAAACCAAAACTTAATTTTAAGAACAAATCTTATAAAATTACCCCTTTTCAGTGTGCTCTCATGGATGAGTGTTTGAACGCGTTGCATTCTACTCCAAAAGTTAAAAAACAAAATGCGGGTACACATTTTTTTTAGTAGCTTTTGTTAACCAATTTTGAATTCAAATTTTTATGATGTCTTTCTGTACCTTACGCATTATTGTATCTTAAAGCAAATATTCTTTATTTGAAGATGAACAGTGTATTTGTGTATTTATACGCAATCCATTGCATCTTGATGTTTGGCTTGGTAATTGCAGAGTTATTTTAATTTTTATTTTAACACGATCTTCATGACCAGTAACCTGCCATCTGATCTACACGAATGCAGTTCACTCCATTCTATACATTTCATTATTTATGAGAATCACAGTCTACATGTGTTAGGTCCCAGCCCAGCACGCACATGTTCGTCGCTTTGGAAGGCGAGCAATGTACGCGTCATACTCACGAACGCTGGAAATAGCATCGACCAGAAGCGCTTTCCAGAAATGGTCTATAGATCGTTTGCTAAATTACTTGGCACCAAGGGGCATATTCATTCCACAAGAGTAGTTACACGTGCTGGCGCCTGCAACAGTACCTTTTCTAAAGAAAATCTAAAACAAATGGCACGTTCCTTCAGGTTATATGAGCGTGCGGGGCATCTGTACCTACATTCCGAGCATTTTCCGTGGTGCTTTGGCAATTTGTTAAAAAATGTTTTGTGTGCGTAGCTCTTCGACCTTTCTTCGCCAGCCATCGTCTCATAAAAAGAGAACGGATTTACTAGCGATATCACGAAACCAGTAAGCCGCGGCTTGAGCGTACCGAGTTGCAAAAACGGTTTTATCAAAATTCCAATTAACAATTGCTCCCGTTTTTTTTGTTTTTTTTTACTTTCTCATAGTTCAGCACGTAGGCCAAGGTCATACTTTCTGCAAATATAGATAATTATCAACTTCAATTAGCATGAACGCCCAGGTTTTCTCGCTGTTAGACGCGAGAAAGGCGGGCGCGAGCGTACCCGATCGCCGGCCGCGCGCCTTGCTGCACACCCGTGACGTCACGCGGAAAAGCCTGGGAGAACGATGTTTCGGTTTCGGAAGCAAACAAAATATCACTTTTTTAATTAACTAGAGTGAATCTGGGAGAACGAGGTAGCCTTTCGGAATCAGGAAGCCATCCGCATTCAGATTGTGCCTTTGAATTAGGCAGCTCGAAAAATCGGCGCAGTTCTCCTTTAAGGGCTTCACGGCTTCCGTGACGAAGCATCTGCGTTGCCGTGCACATATCGAGGACAACGTCAAGGACGGTGTCTAGGATTACGCCAAAAAGAACGTCTAGGACGACCCTCTAGGACGACGTCGAGGACGACGTCTAGGACGACCCTCTAGGACGACCTTTAGGACGACGTCGAGGACGACGTCTAGAACAACTTCTAGGACTATCTTTAGGACGACGTCCTAGAGATCGACGCCAAGTGCGGCGTCTAGGACGACCTCTAGGACGACGTCAAGGAAGGCGTGTAGGACGACCTCTTGGACGACGTCAAGGACGGCGTCTATTGACCTCTCGGACGACGTCCAGGGCGACGTCAAGAACGGGGTCGAGGATGATGTCCTAGAGGACGTCATCTATGGCCACGTTTGCCTGCGGAATCCGTCGTAGACGTAGACGCTGCTGCTGATGTCGAGGTCGTAGATGTAGATGGAGACGCGGTCGGCTCGCAGTACATCGCACGGAGCACACAACGAGCACAGATGAAGTTCGAAGCGCGCCTTTTGCACACAGCGCTCTGGCGGTGACATCACGGTCCCGCTCTTGAGTATGAGCGGCGCGAGAGTGTTGACGCATTTTTATGGCCATCTTTCGGGCACAACGACGCCGCTTTTTCGCGAAATGGAAAAAGTAAAGCTTGGTTCACATGCAGCGATTTTGGCCCTAGAGCGGCGCGATTTCTGCCGTCGCGGCGCTCGTGGCGCTCAACCGCTGGTGCTGGCCAAAGCGCCGCGACGGCAGAAATCGCGCCGCTCTAGGGCCAAAATCGCTGCATGTGAAACCCGCTTAAGGCTTTCATTTTAAACGTAAGGGCTCTAATACTGCTCGTATATAGCAAAACTATTATTACTTACGCGTCGCAAACCCAGCCTCTACTTTCGTTCTACTATACAGTGTACTAGAATACGGGGTAGTGTTGGGACCGGAGCGGCTCGAGTCAGGCGTGTGGTGTATTAGCGGCGAGATGTTTCGGTGGCGCCCTCTCATGGTTACCTCTCGTGACGTCATTACCTTGTGAACAACAAGTTTTATGGTGTTTGTAATTAGCATGGTGTAAGCTGGAAATCATTGCGCTTTTAAATCAATACTGCCAACACCGTCAAAAACGAAGTTCATACATTACTCTTATTTCCGTTGGTGAGGAATCCTTTCCTGACGTCAAAGTCAGCATTCGGCCAATCGTGGAGGGCCAATCAGCGCGACGCTTTCGATCGGTCACGTCGCCAAAAAATGGTGGCCTTGTGCGCGTGCACCGCGTGCATGCTCATGTGCGGAGGCACGTGCGGACTGCAGTGACTTTCTGCTGCCCTGTCGACTGCAGCGCCGCGATTGTTTTCTACACGCGCAGCCTCACAAGCTCCCTTTGCCGAGCCGCGCCGGTGCAACCACTACCCGTATTCTAGTACACAGTAGTTCTACGGCGATCATCCAGATGACAGCCATTTTGATAAGTGCCAGTGCGCCCCCTATAGGTCGTGAAAGTTGCGAATACTCCGTTTCACTTTAAGTTGGACCGCATGCGACGATCCTATGGAAGAAATCAAGCGGTGCAAAAACGGCCTTGTCATGGTGCCCACTGTCTTTTCTCGTTTGCTATCAGTGACACTCACAAAAGTGCTCCGCGCTTTCTTTTTTTTTTTTTTTTTTTTGGGGGGGGGGGGGCGCTTGATTGATTTACTTTGTGATATAAAACTCACAAAGACAACGGGCGCAGTGACGATGCAGTTTTTTTGGCGCTGTTTAATTAGCTTCACTGAATTTCCAAGCTTCGAAGAAGATTTTCCAAGCTTCAAAGAAGCTTGGAAAACATGTCCGGCTCATGACATCACCGTGGGAGTTTTTCCGACGTGTACCGAGGTGCAAATACGCTGTAGCTCGTTACGTGATGTGAAATGGTGAGACGCTGAAAAGCCGTCTGCAGCACTACAACGCTGTGCGGATTGACTAAACATGCCGCTAAAAATCAAAGCCGCATAACCTCTTTTTTTTCTTTTTTCTTTTCTCTCTTCTAAGTTGTTCTGGCGGTACGACGTCTCAGGAGGAGCAAACCAAAAAATACAAGTTTAACTGTTCTGCAGAATCAGTTAAGAACGTGGTGTCTTGTATTGATTCTATAGGCAACCTGCAATGCTGTTTGGTTTGGCGCCATTTAGCGGCTGAAGCAAGAATTATTGGGTATCCCTGGGAGAGGCGGCTGCGTTGTTCAAACATGAGCTTTGACTCTGGTGGCGCCGCTTAGCCTAGTGTCTAAAACAAGAAATACTGGGTATCCCAGGAACCCGTGATCGCGTGACATGCCAGTACAGCGGAAGCTACGACCCTGGTGGGCCAATGGGAACGGGACTGCGTATCACCGGAGCGCGCCTCTACTCCGAAGAAGTATCAAACTTTTCGCTGCGTCATGCTCCAAAATGTGTGGGTTGCGCTCATACACGTCGCGCATTTCGAAGCCGTCGGCACGCAATGTGGGGCTTATCGTTCACCCTTTGCCAAGCTACAACGAGACAGGGTATAACCGTGGGCTCTCACTCTGCTGGCGCCGCCTGGCTGTTGCCGGCTGGCTATACACGAAAAATTTCTGGTAGAACGAACATGATTACAGCTGGTTGTGCGCGTTGAAAACCTGCATCACACGATGCGTTTTTTTTTTTTTTCTCGCAATTTGGCAGTTACGACGAGAAGCACCGCAGCTTCCACGCTTCCTTAACTTAAGTGAGACGTCGCGATTGCAAAAACCCCCGAGTAAATTCGCGCACTGTGAATAATTGATGAAGTCCGTTTCACACGAAAAGAGGACATATCTGAGGAGACGTCGTGTGCGTCTTATAAACTCGTTGAATACGTGCTCATATTAGTTTGTTTTCTTTCTTTGCTCTCAGCTTCCCTTGCTTCTGGGTTCCTCTGGTGGTGGATACCGGCAAGGACACAAGCCACACATGTCCCAACTGCCGTGTGCATCTAGGAGAGAGGCGAGCACTCTGAAGATTACCAAGGCAGCGGAAGTACCCAGAGACTATATACCAATATGCTACAACTAGAGCGCACGGGTGTGATAGCACGCCTTGCGCTTTTCTTGATTTTCTCTCATCTTGCCTACGTGGTTCCCGCTGGCATACCAAGGTTAAGAAGTGATAGAGTGCACCGTGTTATCGGAGTGATCTTGACATTGCGTTTCATAAAGTGAGCATGTTTTTAACGCAGAATGTGTTTTATGGGTCCTGAATTTCTATAAGAAAGTCTATAAGAAAAGAACGAGCGTCATGAACGAGCGTCATCAACGAACGACAGCTGGGAGTCCAGTCAAGAGATCTGCGCAGGCTCGGGCAAGCCCGAAAACCCGATCCCGACCCGACTGATAGGCAGGGCTCGGGTCAATTAATGAGCTCCCCGTTCAGGCTCGGGTCGGGCCGGGATGAAAGTGTCGGGTCCCGTCAACCGTACCTTGGTAAATATCAAAATTTAATTTCACGAATCGTAGTATACTCATGTCCCTCACCACATATTCATGATTGTGAGAAACTACTATAACAGGTTTTATCCTCCGCGATCAATTTCGCTTAGTATGGGATTGCCTGCCGTAAGCTGGTTTTTGTTTCATATTCACGATAACTTGTATTCCAGATTTTATTCGTGGGAATCAACAAACGATTGTAATTAAACTCTTCTGCATGTTCGAAATGTGCCTTCTGATGAGTATCGGGGCTACAACAATCGTGTCATGCTAGACCTTGTGGACGAAGAAAAACGGTCAAATCTAACCGACACATTTCAGTCGTACTGTAAAAGATGTGGCATGAAAGTAAAATGATAGTGTCCTTAAGGAAGGCGTCGGTTGTATGGATGTACCGCTGCACTGACAGCATTCTGGTTGAACGAACGTATCACTGATTCAAATGTGAAGTCTGAAATTTGTGAATATCTGCAGTCCGCTGTGCTTGAAAACTTGGTAACGGTTGTCTTTTGACGTTCAAAATTGACTGATTGGATCACATTAGCTACGGCGACACTTCGCCTCCTTAGCCTGACTATTTCAAGCGTAAGGGCATTCCCTAAGCTGAGGGCGATAAACAGAAAAGAACGGGCTCGTATTAACAAGGAAAACATAGGTCGGTACATATGTACCTATTATAAATTATAAATTATGTCATTCACCAGCTCGCGTGTGTGTTTACCTTTCTTCACGATTGAATTATTTTATTATAATTTATAATCAAATTATTCACTCGTGAAGAAAGGTAAAAAAACGTAGGCGGGCTGGTGAATGACATCCATAGTAACCCTGATATGTAGGAACAATAAAAAAAAAAAACGGAGAGGAAACGAAGTCTCTATTCAATCGTGACTTGATCGGAAGTTAAATTCACAGTTGGTGTGTGGAGACTCTCAACCGTTTGTGTTTGTGTGTGCGTTTCTCTTCACTTTCCTGTACACGTTTGATGAACAAACATGCCATATTTTTATTCCTGTCATTTGATGTTTATTCACTCTTAACTAGTAATAGCCGAGTGCCACCAAAACAGCAAGGCAAAAACCATATCCTATATTCACCGATAAAAAAAAACGTATATTTATTGTTTAGATTAAAATCCAAAAAGTACGCCGAATTAAAAAAAAAATATATATATATATATATATATATATATATATATATATATATATATATATATATATATATATATATATATATATATATATATATATATATATATATATATATATATATGGGTGGTTTCATCTCAAATCGTGCAGGCAAAAATGGTCGCATTTTTAATTTCGCTGGAAAAATATATGTTATGGAGTCGTTTCTAAAAACGCAGTAGCCACAAACCGCATGTTCGTCGGATTTTTGGTTCTCGACTTACCAAATATAAAATAGGCCGCGGCGGAAAACAGTGTTTTCCACATCCGTCGTGGGTTGGATGTTTCGCTTGATCTCCCGCCGTGGATTTTCAGTCCACATTATAATAACTTTTTTCAAGCACTCTGGGAGCACAGGTAAACGGCTCTAATACAATAAAATAATTTTAGGCGTTTTGCTTTTTTTTCTGTAAAAATGTCAAAAACGCCCCCTCGGTTAGTTGTTGACGAACTTTGACAATTAAATACTGGCGATCTACTTGGGTTACGTCCATAATTTTTATGTCTATGGAAAGCGCAAAACACGCTCTTTATAGATATTATAAAATCACTCAGCTGTATGAAATTTCATTTGCGGTACGTTTACGTTAATGTTATGCGAAAACCAAAAAGTGCCAATTTTGAAATCGTTTTTCTCAAAGAACCCATTTTTTATATTTTTTTTATTTTTCGTTAAAATGTAGATATGATAGTCGTCTACTCGAAAAGCAAGTCGAGAAAGTGTGTATTTTGTGTGTATGTTCAATATTTAAGCATCAATATCGTACAAAAACGTGTTTTTACGGCTCGAAACGGACTTGCGAATTGCGCGTCTTTACAGATTTGGAAATATTTTTTTGCCTTTTTTCAACGTTCCCACATGAAAATGAACTACAGTATTTCCACCCTGTTATATTTATTGATCATTTAAATTTTATTATGGGCGGCAAGCTGCATTGGAGGAGTTCAAAAGAGAAAGGAACACTTCTTAACAGACCAGCAGGCGTCGTAAATTTTTAATGTGAAGAAATCGGCAGACGTCGTATTGATTCGGGACCTTCATTGGCCTATATGAACGTCCCGCCCTCTCGGAACCAGCAGATGACCACGAAATTTCGCGCTCGTTGTATTAGATAGGACTGTCCGTGACAGTAAAGCGAGCAGCGCACCCTGTGTCACGAGGAGTGAAATGGTACGAATGTGTCGTTGACGCGGCGAACAGTGACGGCCGCCCTGGAGGAGTCAGTCAGTCGGAAGCAAAGGAACTGTTGCCTGGGAGGATGAGGACACCACGGCCTTACAATATCGACGGTCAACAACAGTTCTGCCGGCCAAAACAACGCCGCGAGCGCGCTAAAACCGGCGGCGCGGGACAAAAATCCCGCAGAAGCATACGCGAAGATGGGCCGGTTTCGTTAGGGATGTCGGGAAATTTTGAAACCAGCCATTCGTGCACGCGTAAAACGATACCGCGCATTTGCCCAAACTTCGAGTGCCCTATCCTTGAAACGGCCGTGCTCTATCTCTCTCTGCGGAGATCCGATAGCACCGAAAGGTTATCTCTTTTGGAAACAGCAAAACCCGGAGACTAAAATTAAAAACGAGCGTGTTGGTAAATATATTGTGTTTATTCTGCCCGGAGACTAGTTGGGTCAAAGTCAGCCTCCTTGTCAAATATAACCGTTTGTGAAGAGTGGACTTCTCCCGAGATGAAAAGTTAGCGCCGGCTGATGTGTTCTTTTGAAAAAGGGAAGGGGAAAGATAAAGTTTGAGTAACTGCAGTAACTACCTCGAAAGCTTCTCTTCCGATATGAAGCTCGAGGCATGTTACGTCTCGGTTACCTTCTCGCACATTGCTGCTCGAATCTATTCTTCACTCTGTTCCGCACAGCCACAACGGCTGTGCGGAACAGAGTGAAGAATAGATTCGAGCATCATCTGGACGCCGTCATCCTGCCAGGCTTCAGTGTCGTGGGACTGGACTCGGCGTCGGTCAGTTAAGACTTTTTTCAATTATTATTTCGTGATAAAAACAAAACAGCGCAAAGACAAGGACGAAGTAGAAGGAACAACAGGACACAGCGCTGTGTCCTGTTGTTCCTTCTACTTCGTCCTTGTCTTTGCGCTGTTTTGTTTTTATCATGTCTTACCAACTAGCCCAAACATCTACGTTAATCAACTATTATTTCGTGTGTGTTTCTTTGCTCCGCTGAACTTTGTTTCTCGGTTGCGGTTCTGCTGAACGTTGTTTTTTTTTTTTTTGAATGTTTTTTTACTAACTGTTTGTTAGCATTGTTTAGTTGTTGGGTTTATTTCGTCATGGCGTAGCGGCCTGACGGTGCTGTAGAGAGCGTGTTCGCACGCATTTGGTTGCGTCCCGTTTAGGGAATGCCCGGAGGAGTTGGTTTTGTTCTTGCCGTGTGTGGCTGAGTTTTTTCGTCTTGATTATTTTTTTTATTTTTATTTTACCTTTACGTGTCGTCGACTTCTTTGTCTGACTCTCCACCACGCGTGGACCTATCGCCTTGGCACCACTCGAACCTAAATCTTTTTATCTTTTTAACGCTATTTTCGTTAAGATCGGAGTTGAATAATATTATTCTTACTTATTTTTTTTTTATTCCCTACCCCTCTCCGTGACAATCTCTCGTTGTGTTTCGGACCGTTTCTGTGTCTTCACTTTTGTGTATTACGGAAGTGAAATGCCATTCTCTGGTGATCTGTGCGATGTGCGGTGAACAAACCCTAGCGTTTGGTTTCGGAAAGAATGGTATATAATATATCGATGACGTGGTGACTTTCTATGTCTTAGTAATATGACAGCTAATAGCTAGTCGTGCTAGTTTACAGTGAAAGTTTTATAAATCGAAACAATACAACGTCTGTGCCTTTTCGATATTGAAGTTCTACTCGGCCTGCTGATTTGATTAGATATGTTTCTCGTGGTTTCCCGCTCTTATAAAAACATAAATAACTATTCAATACCACAAAATGCGTTTATAATTGCTTACAAAAAGCAGAAAAAAATTAAAGAAAACGTTTTCACAATTCATAGAAACGCACGGGTCGCTATGCCTGACTTAGGTCTTGCAAAACGAAGACGTCTTTTTCTGATATTGAGGCTTAAATATAGAGCATACAAACAAAATACACACTATCTTGACTTTCTTTTCGAGTAGACAACTATCATATCTACATTTTAACGAAAAATAAAAAAAAAATAAAAAACGAGTTTTTTCAGAAAATCGATTTCAAAATTGGCACTTTTTGGTTTTCGCATAACATTAACGTAAACGTACCGCAAATGGAATTTTATACAGCTGAGTGATTTTATAATATCTATAAAGAGCGTGTTTTGCGCTTTCCATAGACATAAAAAGTATCGACGTAGCCCAAGTATATCACCACTATTTAATTGTCAAAGTTCGTCAACAATTAACCGAGGGGGCGTTTTTGACATTTTTACAGAAAAAAAGCAAAACGCCTAAAATTATTTTATGGTATTAGAGCCGTTTACCTGTGCTCACAGAGTGCTTGAAAAGAGTTAATATATCGTGGACTGATAATCCACGGCGGGACATCGAGCGAAACATCCAACCCACGACGGATGTGAAAAACACTGTTTTTCGCCGCGGCCTCTTTTAAAATTCGTAAGTCGTGAACCAAAAATCCGACAAACTTGCGGTTTGTGGCTACTGCGTTTTTAGAGACGACGCCATAACCTACATTTTTTTCAGCGAAATTAAAAATTCGACCTTTTTTGCCTGTACGATTTGAGATGAAACCACCCATGTATATTAAAAAGGGAAAGCTCGACCCCAGATATGTGAACGGTAAAAAAAGTGAAAGCCGTTTACAACTCCCTGTAAGACCGAATTAGAGCGCAGCACTTGAGGAGGAGGAGGGAAGGGTACTCGAGGGGGGGTCACGTGACCTTGGGGTGTCACTTGACGTCGGGGGGGGGTCACGTGACCTCACGTGACGATGACGATGACGTCATCGGTGACGTCACTGAGGACGTCATCAGTGATAATGACGATGCGGATGCCGGTGACGTCATCAGTGACGTCACTGATGATGTCATCAGTGATGTTGACGATGACGATGCGGATGCCTGTGACGTCATCAATGATGATGACGTCATCGGGGGGGGGGGCACGTGACCATCCCCCCCGAGGTCACGTGACTCCGGGTGGGGGCTCGCGCGGTGCATAATGCACCGCGCGGTTACGCCGACGGCGACGCCGCTCAAGCCGGAAACGGGCCCCTAAGAGCTGCGCTCTAAAAAAATTGAAAGCCGTTTACAACTCCCTGTAACGCCGAATTAGAGCGCAGCTCTTGAAGAGGAGGGGAAGGCACGGGGGGGGGGGGGGGGTCACGTGACCTCGGGGGGAGGGTCACGTGGCCTGGGGGGTCACGTGACCTCGAGGGGGGGGGGGGGTGGAGAAAATTTTCCGCTTAATTTAGCGGGGAAAATATTCCGCTAAATTTAGCGGGGAAAATTTTCCGCTAAATATAGCGGGGAAAATTTTCCACTAGATTTAGCGGGAAACTTTTTTCGCTAAATTTAGCGGGAAAACCTTTCCGCTAGATTTAGCGGGGAAAATATTCCGCTAGGTTTAGCGGGAAAATTTCTCCGCTAAATGTAGTGGGGGAAATTTTCCGCTATATTTAGCGGGGAAATTTACCCATCATGCACCGCGCGGTTACGCCGACGCCGACGCCGACGCCGCTCAAGCCGGAAACGGGCGCCTAAAGGCCGGTTCAGACACTTGCGTTTGAGTGCGTTTGACTGCGTTGCGGCGAGAACCGAAAGCAAGTCACCGGCACAACTGTGCTTCGTATGAAGCGTGGAATCCAATTCAAGGAATCTTCTTGGCACGCGATATAAGCAGCAGGGATGTCCTGGTGTCTCGCAGCCGCAACGCAGTCAAACGCAGTCAAACGCAGCTGTGTGAACCGGGCTTTAGAGCTGCGCTCTAAAAACAGAGCGCCAAAAAACGAAGGACAGGAAGACGGAGTACACACACGAAGCGCTGACTCTCAACTGATTTATTTTGAAATCAGTTGAGTCAGCGCTCCGTGTGCGTACTTCGCTTTCTTGGCCTTCCTTTTTGGCGCTGTTTATTAAAGCGAAAGCATTAACTTTCCCATGGAGCGAGCCGACAAGCTTTGAAGCCGCGCCAAACGGCACCTAAATTCCCTCCCAATGGAGGGAAGCGAAGCCGCAGTCACACAAAACGGCAGCAAAATGAAGCCGCGATCTGAAGTCTCCCAGCTTTGAAGCCGCACAAAAAGCCACTCGAAACGGCAGTGAAATAAAGCCGGAATATGAGGGAGGGGACCGCCGCGCGTCAGTTTCCAATAGCGCCACACCATGACGCAGCGTGCCCGCGCCGTCAGTGGGCCGGTAAAAGGAAGCGCCTCGCGCGCTCGGGCCAACTCCAGAGCGGCGGCACGACGCGCCAGCCAATTCACGCGCCGGCCACTTCACGAGGACGCGCGCAAGAACACCATTCATGCTTTCGCATTCCCAACTCATCAGAGGTGCTTAGGTGTCCCCCGAGCCTTTTTTACGTTAACATGTACCAGAAACTCACCCAACTTTTCATCGTCTTTAACTATAACTCTATACGTGGCTTGCACATGACGTCATTTCCGATGCCCTCCAGAGAAAAGGGGAAGAAGGAGCTCACCTCTTATCAGGATCCTCCTTTGTGCCTCCCGGATTTGCACAGGCGTGGCTATTCTCCTCCCAGAAGATTATAGAAGATTAACCTGTCACTCAAAATTGTTACAAAAGCAGCTTCCCTCTCCTCCTCTTTTATGGTGTTCAAAAGTATGCGATGTGACGTCAGTGCAAGGAGCCTATAACTCTTTTCGCTTCGCCTTTGTTATTTTGTATTTCTCTGCTCACTTGTGTTTTAGAGCGCAGCTTTTAAGCGCCCGTTTCCGGCTTGAGCGGCGTCGCCGTCGGCGTAACCGCGCGGTGCATTATGGGAAATGTCCCATAATGCACCGCGCGAGCCCCCCCCCCCCTCCCCGGGGTCACGTGACCCCCCCAAGGTCACGTGACCCCCCCAGGTCACGTGACCTTCCGGAGGAGATTGAAGAATGAGGGGAGGAGGAGAAGGAGGTGTATACCCTCCCCTGAGTACCCTTCCCTCCTCCTCCTCAAGAGCTGCGCTCCAATTCGGCGTTACAGGGAGTTGTAAACGGCTTTCACTTTTTTTTTAGATGCGGAGCATCTCTTGCTCGGGTCTATGTCCCGCGGCGTCGGCGTTGTAGTCGGCACTCGAACTACGCACGCGCAACTCTCCTCCTTCCCTCTCTCCAACAGCTGCGCGTTACTCTCTCCGCTCTCTCTCTCTACCAGCTGCGTGCACTGCGCGTGCGTTCGCTTCTCCTCACACCGCGCGCGCACGCGCAACTCTCCTCCTCTAGTCTCCTCTCCTTCGAGTGTGAAAAAAAATAAACGGCGAGCGGCGAGCGTTCGAAGTTTCTCTGCCGCGAGCCGCGACGAAGGCTCGCGTAGGGGGTAAAGCGCGAGACACATGCGCGAAAAATCCATCCGATCCGACGTGCGAACCGCCGGAAGGAGGGAGGGAGGAGGGAAGGAGGGCAAGGGTTTTCGTCGCATTGGAACGTCCGACGGGGGCTCCGTGCGGCGCGGCGTGCGTCCAACTTGCTAGATATCGCCGCACGGCTGTCCGAATTTCGGAGGGCCGCAGCCAATGGCAGCACGGATGGCGCGAAGGTCATGTTGTCACCCGATCGGGCGAGGAGGCGCTTCGTGGTTCGGGCAGTTCGGGGAAGCGGATCTCCCCCAACTCCTACACGACACACACATCTGGCGGTGCGCGGTGAAGGAGATGGACGCCATCGAGTTTTCTCGCGCACACAAAACAAGCTGCTGATCTCGCGCGCCATAGCAAGCCGTCCTTCTGGGACCGATCGAGGCCGTCGAAACCCGAATGTACTCCGTTTCACCTTACGATGGAGAGCAGCGGACGCTACGAGCCATTCCAATGCCGTGTGAGTGTCACGTGAACTTCGGGAGAGACGCAGCAATGCGCGGTGTGCGTAGTCACGTGATTTGTACGCAGTGCTCGCTTCGCTGGGATGGCTCCTAAGGTCCGCTGCGGTCCATCGCGATTAAGTGATGTTGAGCAGAAAAGTCGCCTCACGAAAAATTTCTACACACGCACACTTTAATAGAATGTAATAAAAATATAATGTTTGTTTTAAAGTCATAAAAACCAAGAAGGGCGAGGGAAGTATTTTAGTTTTCTAGGCTAGGTGGCGCGAGCTACCGCCCGTTATATATATATAGCCATTAGCATTCATCCATCCATTCGGTAGAGGGATACCCGAAACTGGGCGGAGCTGAACGGAGCGACGCAACGACGCGTCGGAAACCCATGTGTCGCGAACCGTCCTGTGCGGCGATTCGGAGCAGCCATCTTCCCGACAGTTCGCACGCCGGACCGGACAGTTTTGACGCGCATGTGTTTCGCGCTTAACGCTAGGGCAGTCGGTGGCGCCATCTCTCGACGTCAGCACGCAACTGACTCTTTCCTCGGAACCAACACGATGCTCCGCATCACCCCATGGTTCCCCTCGGGAAGATGGTGTATTTTATTGATGCATGCTTGTGCACACAACAAACCGTTTTGAATATGCCTTGGACAATACTGGTGGTTTACTCAACGACCTTTCGTAAGATATCATAGCGTCGCATCTCGGAGTGAAAGTCGGGGCACAAACTATACTTCGTTAACACCTTGGCCTACAGTGCGGTGGAAGCACTGTGGAAGCCATCTTTTCGCAAGTGCAACCAATGGCATGCTTCTTCTAGTTTGACATCGCTCTCCGAGGTCGCCGTCGGCGTCGGCGTAACCGCGCGGTGCATTATGGGACATTTCCCATAATGCACCGCACGACCCCCCCCCCCCCCCCCACCCCGGGGTCACGTGACCCCCCCTGAGGAATTGAAGAATGAGGGGAGGAGGAGGAGGAGGAGGGGTATACCCTCCCCTGAGTACCCTTCCCTCCTCCTCCTCAAGAGCTGCGCTCCAATTCGGCGTTACAGGGAGTTGTAAACGGCTTTCACTTTTTTTTTTTTTAAGTTAAGTCGGTGGTCCCGTTTTGCATTGGCCACAATAACAGCAGAACGCGTCGGTAAATGTATATATATATATATATATATAAAAAAACTGGAATAGCGAGAAAATAATGTTTCTTACTATGAGTTCCATACCTCGTAGAAAAACAAAATCTATAAATCATAATGATGGTTATAACACTGCTGTCCTTTTGGTGTTAAAATAAAACCATTTCCTTAAAAAGCCTCTGACACGCCAAAAAAAAACAAATTCTTCTTCATGCTAGGCGTTAAAATGGTGTCTCAGGACATCACCAAAAACTTTTCACTTTAAAGGGGCCATGAAACGAATTTTGGGCTGGGATAAATGATTTTAAATTGGGACTTTACTAATCGCATATCGTTTAGTTGGCCAAAAGAGAGAAGGTAGAAAGTCAACAGCCAGCTTTTCGGTACGAACGTTTGAAAATATAGCGGACTATTTTGTACCTTCTTTCCTTCGAAAGCTCTCCGCCTTTTCACTATGATACATCCGCTGTTCCCAAAGCGCGTCAGCGGTGCCAACCTGACGTCAGCCGAGCCCAGCTCACGCATTGGACACGAGAACTGCGTCACTCGGACGTATGCGCTCGTAAACAATAAATCCGCCGACGAATATTCGGATTCGCGTTCGTGGCCAATGAGTGCCCTGACGGAACTTATCGCCACTGGGGAATGACAAGTTCTATGGTGTGCATAAAAAGCACGGTGGAAGCTAGGAGTCATCGCACCGGTGCCGAAGAATGTCACGAGGACGTGATTTCACAATTCGTATTTGAGTTTAGGATTAAAGCTAAGTAGGAAGAAGTAGGAAAATCGTTTCATGACCGCTTTAAAGTTGCGTAGTTTTATATATATATATATATACATATATATAAAAATAGAAATACGAAGCCCAATTGTGCATGTGAAACCCGCTTTAAGCGGGTTTCACATGCAGCGATTTGGGCAATATACTTCGTTTCAGCTTCCGTCCGAGCGCAGCCAAAGCTACGTGTGGCCGGAGCCAATCACACGCCGGCAATAGATCATGCGATCTCGCCTGCGCTTGTGTATCACTCCGCTGCGCCGCTGGTCGTCCGCGCCGCCCGCGCTCGCTTGCAATAGAAGGCCACACAACACAGGCTACTTTTACAATGCTGAAGTCAACAGAAACATTGTAATTTGGTTAGATGCAATATTCACACGCACATCTCAGAAATAAAATGGGAGTCGTTAGTAAATGTTTTTTTATTAAAATATTTCTAGACGCCTTTCAGCCTAATTGGACAAGTATTTCGCTCAGTACAACAGCTTGGATATGATTCACTGTGATCAGTTTACGCACTCTAATAATTAAAAAAAAGAGACATGCCCATGGTCTTCGTAGGGTTCGTCCAGCTGACAAAATGTGCCGTCTGCGCACATCACTGCCTGGTGCTTCACGACGAGCACCCTCTTGTGACCAGAAAAGTATGGCTTCTGATTCTTTGATGAACGACATGGACGTGCTGTGCGGTCAACAAAACCCCAACAGTTGTCCAGGGGTGCTCCCTTGTCTTTGACGGCCTAATAAAAAGAAGAAAAAGGCACTCTTACAACACGGCAGTATTTAACCACTACCAAAACATGTGATATGGGACTTGTTACTCATATAAGATAAAGAGTATTTCCACGGTAGGGTTGCAAAAAATGTGTATCGTAAATTAAAAACAAAAATAGTTGTTTCTTAATTTCGCTAAGCTCTGAGGCCGTCAAACTCTGCATTCAAAACGAAACTTCTGAAACGCGTTCTAGTCTACGGCTATTGCTTAGAAGTCCAGTGTTGTGTTTGATAAATTTTGAATTGTTTATGCCTGTCTGGTTTTCACCAGACAAAAACTTGACATGGAATATTCTTTCGACCGTTTTTGGTAACTCTTTTCAAAACACCGCCGGATAACATATTCGGTCGGTATATTTTGGGCATCGCTTTTAGTGCGAGACTTGTGACTAGAACCGAGTTCACATTCAGCATTGACGCAGCATTCCTGTCTAATACATTTAGACTCGCATCCGCGACAAACAATGACGCAGCTCTCTTGCTCCCTAGACGCTTGGCCAAAATAAGGCGCCCTTGAAGAATAGGGGCAACATGGCATGCACATTTAAAAAGGCTGCATTCAAGTCTCTATTATTTTCTAAATCTACCAAGGAAATCCAAGGCGAACAGTTCCGGAGGAAAGTTAAACAAGTCAAAAATTGCGAGCGAATATGAATAAATAAAGTTGAGAGGAATGGTTTTTTTGGAGCGGCTAGCGAGCGCTATGCTCGTGGTCAACTTTCAGTGTCATTTTCGACAGGAGCACGTTTGTACAGGTATAATTGGCGTTCAAGCACGCGCTCCCGTACATCTGATTGCATAGCCATAAAAGGCCCACAAAAACGCGACGACTTTACCGACACCGTGTTGGTTGCAAAATGATACTCGTTCACTTCGTTTGATTATGCTCTTTTGTGTTACATAAAACTCAAATGGAATGGTTTACTTTTCACGCGTGGGACGTACGCTTTACTTCTTAATTCGGCCTCTTTCAAGCTAAGGTTGTACTGAGGTCAAGGTGAAAAACATCGACGCGTATTGAGCAAGTGCAGCCATCTTGAGATCTAAGCGATCCCGCTAAGAACGCTGAGGGAAGTCCGCTCTGCAACTTGTAAAGCGGAGCGCACGCTCACTCCGCTAACTATACGCTCCAACTAAGAGCGGGCTACGCATGCGCGGTGGGGGCGATGCTTCTTCCAGAGCATAGAGGGCTCATAAAAGTGGCCTACTAAAACTCAGATTAAAAGCGCGCTCGTCGTGACTTGTCCTGACACTGCCCATGTACACCTTGTTTTTTTGTGCCGAAACAAAAGTAAATACGTAAATTATTGGCGTATCAAAAAGAGTAACTTTTTTCTAGACAGAGCAGCTGTGCTAAAAACAATGGAAACACGAAATTTACACAAACCATGCAGGGTCTCACCTGTGAGCTCAGCTCCAGTTTCGCCAGGGTCAACCCCCTATGTTTGTTCATGTCAGCGAGCAGGTGGCCGAACCTCTCGTTGATGTGAACCACGATGAGGTTCTCAATACTGAAGAACGTCCGACAAGTTTCGTCCAAGCGCTCATCCAAGTTCGAACAGACGGTTGCAATAGGCCAGTCGACAAAGATCCATGCAAAGCGTCTGGCCAGATTGGCAACACCCTGCGCCGATCTGTCGGTTGCTGGGATTTGGAGGCCCACTTGCAGGGCAGCCAGGTAAGGGTTTCTCTTCTACGTTGGCAATATCCAGCAAACCGCGTTTCGAAGGGAAGCTTCGGCGCTTCATGGCATGAAGGATACAAATCATTGATTCGATGTCTCGCCAGCTTAATCTCGTTAGTAGAAGTCTCCTTCATTGAGAACCCCGGGGATTCATCGTGCAGGTGTCGTGCTAGCCTTTAGCAACACTGTACTCGTACTTCGCAAAAGGGTGTACTCAGAATGCGCAAAACTTCGTCCTTTTCTTTCATTTTTCTACTTCGAATACGTTAATCTGTTGTACCGCAGGAAAGGCTACAAGCGCGAGCTCCTTGCTCTAGGCCTCCTGCGCTGAAGCTTCGAACAAACTGTAGCGCCCTCCTTTTGGGTAGTACAAGCTCAACTGATTGAGCCTCGCACTACTTATGGCACGTTGGTCGAGCTTTTTTAATTTTGTCTTGTGCTGAAGAATGAAAAAAACACCTTTGGACGCAAAAAATCGGCCAGACTCAACGCCGCAAGACAATCAAAAGTGCCAAATTCATGACACCACCGCTAGGGTACGCGTCTCTTATCTCTGGGTGGTGACGTCAAAACACCTGTGAAGCGACGCTTTAATTTTTCTTTTTCTTTGTCGTGTCTACTTTGGAACGCGCGGAACGGCTGTTCTTGGCTCACGCGCTTAGCGTCTTAGCTTTGACGGCGTTCGAATTTTTGTTGTTTCTTTGTATTTTCATCGTGATCTCGCGCTCGGCACCAGAGCTGGCACGCTTCTGCATGCGTGGCAGTTTGAGACGCTAAAGTGTGTACTACCCAAAACAAGGCCTTTTCGCAGCACCCCCTGGGCAACGCAGGAGGCCCCTGGGGCACATCTCTCCGGCACAAGCTCTCGTGCACCAAGGGCAGCTGCCAACGCTATGAGCTCGCGCTTCTAGCCTTCGCTGCTTTTCAGCGTCCTTTACCAGCACGCGCGCTCGTGCAGTGCAAGTGCCGTTTAGAGCAACATGCTCATGGTTATACCTTCGGCTTCACTCGCACACAGGGTGGAACGATTATATTTATATTTTATAGCGTAATATTCTTCGGGTGTGTGCCTACTCTTTTGTGTTCATTATTCTCGCCTTCGTTTTTACCACCTTTACAAACACGCTCCCTTTCACTTTCTTGGTGTTAACGTTTAGTTTTTCTGTCTTACTAGTACTATAAACATCCGCCTGTGGGGCTACGCAAGCGAATTTTTTGAACGCTCTAGCCTGCATGTGCACGGACTTAAAAATTAGGAAAAAAAGTGAAAGCCGTTTACAACCCCCTGTTAAGCCCGGTTCACACAGTTGCGTTTGACTGCGTTTGACTGCGTTGCGGCAGCGAGAAACCAGGACATCCCTGCTGCTTATATCGCGTGCCAAGATGATTCTTTGAATTGGAGTCCACGCTTCATACGAAGCACAGATGTACCGGTGACTCGCTTTCGGTTCTCGACGCAACGCAGTCAAACGCACTCAAACGCAAGTGTCTGAACCGGCCTTTACGCTGAAGCAAAACGGTCTACTAAAACGCGTTTTTGGACCTCCGCTTTCCATTCCGCTGAAGCAGGCCGCGCATGCGCAGTTTGGCACCCTCTGAGCGGAGCGGAAAATGGAAACGGTCTACTAAAACTCTCTAATAGCTCAACGAAAGGCAGACGCTGGAGAAGCAGGCGCACGGAAGGCCGAAAACGTTTTATGCTCCAGGCCGTATTTGGGGACCGATGAAGGGCTGCTATTACATGTTTAGGCGCATATTCCCAGTCGTGGTTCATCACACTGCACTCCCTTCTCCCCGAAGCTGACAGTGCAGAATAAACTGCACGCTCGTTGGACCTGTCAGCGTCACGCCACGTGATCGCCCCTATCTCAGTATATGGTCACGCTCGGAGAGCGATGTCAAGCTAGAAGAAGCATGCCATTGCTTGCACTTGCGAAAAGATGGCTTCCACAGTGCTTCCACCGCACTGTAGGCCGAGGTGTTAACGGAGTATAGTTTGTGCCCCGACTTTCACTCCGAGATGCGACGCTATGATATCTTACAAAAGGTCGTTGAGTAAACCGCCAGTATTGTCCAAGGCATATTCAAAACAGTTTGTTGTGTGCACAAGCATGCATCAATAAAAAATTACTCATTTTCAGGCTAGCCGGCTCACGTACTATACCCGTTTTCACGTCAAGAACCGTATATAAAAAGAGTCCGGCTCCTCACGGAGCATTACTAATTTTCCCCTTTATGTGGAGAATTAAGATATATGTAAGTGCATTTTAGATTAGATGTATGCTAGCTTATAAAGACGTACACGTCTAAACGCCAAAAGCGTCGCTTTTTCCTCCGACAACCAAATCTTGTAAGAACTATTTCGCCCGGCGTATGAACAATGCGCGAAGCGTCCTGTTTTCTTGAAGTGAAAACGAGTATAGTAACTTCGTTCTATGGAAGCACTCCAACCATTGAAATCCTGTCAAACTAGTTGAGCACGTCTTGAAATGGCGGAACTCCAGTCGCCAAGTGGCACGAAAGCATAGCCATCTCCTCCTGCAGCCGCTTGTTACATCTTGTCACTTGAACCGCCGGCGCAGACGCCACCGCGAGGGGATTCAAGAGCAGTGCCTGGGTCGTGTTGTGCGAGAAATGCTGGATAACTTGCAGACACTGTACGAATCCTGCCAAGTCTGGATGATGACTCGTCAGCCGGCTGTGCAGTCCGTTATGCCTCCCTTCCACCATGTTGGTGGTGCGTGGTCCTTCGTTCTCAAACTGGCCCCAGATATCTTTGCCGATTGTGTTGGAAAGCCAGAATTAAGCTGTCAAAGTATATATATAGACCGACACGCTGTTTACAAACAAGCCCGCTTTTGCCCACACCGGGTCTGGGCACTGCGCGTGCGCAGAAACCGAATTCGCGTGCAGTGAAGTGTCTCCGCATGCGCAGTGCCGTCGACAGCGCCACCGCAGCTGCGTGACGTCAGGGCCGCGTGTCGGTCTATACTGTATATGTATATATATATATATATATATATATATATATATATATTCCAACTTTTCAAGGTCCCCGGCTTTCAAGCCTCCAGATGGATGTTCTGACTCGATGGACGTTTTGACTCTATGGATGTTCTGACTCGGATGAATGTTTTGACGCGTTGTATGTTTTAACTCTGGTGCCACGTGACCTAATGGCTGTTTTGACTCGTTGGATGTTATGACCCACTTCTGCAACCGCCTCTTTACCTTGGCCCGTGAAGGCGCCCCACGTTCGTCGATCGGGTTAGTTGTCCCTCGACGGGCTGCGGTTCCAATCTGCCGGCACCTTGAAGCAACTTTTTTAGGACTGATATGATAAGTTTATTGCGTATTTACAGCAAGAAGCATGTTGAGTCCCACTCTACGTCTGTCTCATCACAAAAGAATCACCTGCTTTTATAACGTTCACCCAAGGGCGAGTACGAGACGTCCGTCACGTAGGCCGTGTGGCCCGCATGCAGCTAGAGTATCATGTGTCGCCGGAACGTGCCACACCGCCGTTCGGATGAGGCGCTCGCGGACCAGAGCTTGGCCGTCCCGACCGTAGTCCAAGGCCGAGAAAGTGACGGGTTGTGTCGTCGACCGCATCCAGTACGATAGGCCAAGGCCGCAACGTGATGCCGCGCACGTAGCACCTCCAAAAACTACACCAGCGTTCTCCGGCGTGTGTGTGGTTGAGGTTATCGCCGCCAGTCCTTGAGGTTTGCGCCGTTGCTCGGTGTTGCGTCGATCCCAGATGTTCCGCCGCCGGGTGCTGCATCTTGAGCCAGCGGCTTGAGCACGACGTGATGGCCTTGCCTCCGCCAACCACGCGCTCCATCTATGTCAGGAGCTCCGTACATTCGCAGTTGAGCCCGACACCTCCCTTCTGACTGTGATGCACGCCACATTGGGATGCATCACATCACCACGAGGAGGTCAACGTCTTTGCGTCCGGGTGTAGACTGTACCCCGCTGCTCCCGCGAACACAAGTCATGACAAAGCCTTGAATACTCCGAATTGCCCACTCCGCCTGTGCCCTCGGGCCCCTACTGTGTTTCTTTGTTGGCACCCACCAGCCTCGACAGTGCATCCGCGTTCGCGTTTTCGACTCCCCTTTTGTTCTCAATGGTCAGATTAAATCTCTGTAGCGCTAGAGCCCATCAAGTTAGCTTCGCGCTGTGCGGACTGCTCAGAGTCAGATACTTTAGTGGATTGTGGTCAGTCACCACGCGGACCTGTGCGCCAAAAAGCCAGACCTCCAATTTATCCAATGCACAGATGATTGCGTAGGCCTCCTTTTCTATCGTGGCCCAGCGAGCCTGGGTTGGACTGAGCTTCTTACTTAAGAATGCAATCGGACACTCCTTACCCTGGTCATTGCGCTGTGCAAGACACGCTCCGACTGCATATTCGGAGGCATCGGTGGCAAGGATGTACTCACGATTGGGGTCTGGTGCGTAAAGCGATGCCGCGCGCTTGAGGCAGTCCTTTATGTTTTCAAATGCGTTCTGCGCCTCGGTATCCCAAAGCAGCTGTTGTGGTGTTCGTCTATTAGTCAGATTAGTGAGAGGTAGCACTATGCGGGCGTACTCCGGAACATACTGCCGGTAGTAATTGGCTAGCCCCAAGAAACTCCTCAGCTCCCTTTTGGTCCGCGGTGCAGGTATTTCCTCAATCGCCTTGACCTTCGCTGGGTCTACACTGAGTTTTCCGGAACCTACAACATGCCCCAGAAACTCAACCTGTGGTTTCGCGAAACGACACTTGGCTGCATTTACTCTAAAGCCTGCGGCCGAGACTGCAGTGAGCACCTTCTCAAGGTGCTGGAGGTGCTCCTCCCATGTCTCGGAGAATATACAGCGAGATCGTCAATATACGCGCACGCGTATTCCCTGTGGGGTGCCAGCACGCCATTGATAATTCTCTGAAACGTGGCGCTCGCGTTCTTCAGTCCAAATGGCATTACCCTCCACGCGTACTGACCAACCGGTGTCACGAAGCCGTGAGAGCTTGTGCTAGCTCATCCAGTGGTATTTGCCAATATCCCCTTAACATATCAATTAAGGTTATATACTTCGCCTTTGCCACCTGCAGCAGCAACTCGGAGGGTAGACTCATCGGGAATGCGTCTGGTTCGGTGATGCTGTTGAGCTTACGATAATCGCAGCACAGCCTCAGCCCCCCATCCTTTTTGCTTACGCATACGACTGGATACGCGTGTGGGCTCTCAACAGGGTATATCAGGTCCCACGCCAGCAGCTCCTCTACTTGCCGTTCGACTTCCTTTCGGAAAGCCACTGGTACCTTATACCGATGAACGGGTTGTCGCTCCGCGCTCTCCTTGATCTTAATTTTGTGTACGCCAACTGTGCACCTTCCTGGCCTGTCTCCGAAGACCTGGCCGTGCCTAGCGACCAGCGCGACAACCTCAGCGCGCTGTGACGGCTTCAAGTGACTCAACGCGGCGAGCGGTATTCGATGGTCTCGTTCAACTTGTGTTGGAAATGTTTGAATGTCCCCAAAATCACTGTCACCCTCGGAAATCAAACCCACGGCGCTAACCCGGGCCTGGTACGCGTGGAGCTTGTTTGCGTGCACTGATCGAGATGTTCCATCCTCCATCTCAATCAAGTAACTGTACGGCCGTAACTTGCGAACTACCTTAGCCGGTCCCTTCCACTTCGCCGCTAATTTGCCCTCGCACTCTCTCTCGAGCCATAAAACCTGCTGCCCCTCACTAAACTGTTTGTCTGTCGCCCGCAGATTATACCTGCTAGCGTACCTACATTGCTCCACCGTAGTACTGTCTTCGGCCCTTGCGTTAGCCTCAACTAACCTTTCGCGCAAGCGCGATAGGTATTCTTCTGCGGACACGCCCAGAGTGTCCGGGACAGCCCAATCGCCAGACCATGTCTTTTGAAGTATCGAGAGTGGCCCCACTGGTACCCTCCCGTACATCAGCTCAAAGGGCGATTTACCCGTCGTTACGTTCGGGACCTCTCTGTAAGCCCAAAGCAGGAACGGTACAAACTTGTCCCATTGCCGTCCATGCTCCCTCACAATGTGAAAAAGCATCGACTTGAATGTTCCATTCCAATGTTCGACGAGTCCGTTACTCTGTGGGTGGTCCGGCGTGGAGAATCTCGGGCACGCCCCTAGCTTCGATAGAAGCTCCTGGGTCACCTTTGCCGTAAAATTTGTCCCCTGATCACTACACACCACTTCGGGGACTCCCAGACGCGCGAAGATTTCCAATAACGCATCACACGTGGCCTTTGCTGTCAGTGTCCTGAGGCACACTACTTCTGGCCATCTTGTGTTAACGTCTACTACGCACAATGCGTATCTGTGACCACGCGCCGATGGCGGGTTAATCGGACCGATGCAGTCCATGTTAACCACCTGAAAAGCGGTTTCCGGTCTGGCCAGTGGCGTGATTGGTACGCGGTCCAGTGTACGAGCTGGGGACCTCACCTGACACGAAGGACACGAACGGCAGTATTCTCATACGTCTCGCGTTATACTCGGCCAGAAAAAGGAACACTTTATACGTTGCAGCGTTTTCCGTTCACCGAGGGGCCCCGCCCACGCCGAATCGTGTGCCATCTTCAGCACCTTTGAGCGGCGATCTGACGGTAGCACGAGTTGACAGCACTGATGTCCTGCGATCGGTTCCTGATGGAACAGCAAATCGTCACGTATTGTCATGCCATGCGTCTCTTCCCTAGCCTGTGCCCATGCCTCACGCAACGACTCATCTGCCAATTGCGCCTCGCGAAACTGTTGCCGCGTCGTTCGCGTCTGCGCGCTACCGTCCTCCAAGCTCTCAGCCTCCACCGCGAGAGACAGTGTATTTTTGGTGCATTCTAGTTCGTCTAAGCTTTCTTCCTCTTTCACGTCTTCACCACGCATTTCTATGTTCTTCTGAACTTCGCATCTCACTCTCTCCTTGAGCAGCTGGTCGTAGTCCTCGAGAGTGATCAAAACATCCACTCCCGTGACTAGCCTGTCGGTAAGCGCACACAAGATTCCTCGTTCGGACGGATTGAATGACACGAGCGGTACGCCCTCTATCGCTGTTAATGGGACGTAGGCCAGCTCTGCAATGACCTGTTCCCCGAACGCACCAGTCAACTTTATGGTCGACCCTGCACTCTCATATTTCTGACAAGCTGCCTTTCTAACGACTGTTATGTCCGCCCCGGAATCAACCCTTGCGCGTAATGTCCGACCTGCGTTAGTCAGTGTTACTCCTCTCGTACCGACTACCTTGCTCACTTTAGGTGGTCCTATTCGAGCTTGGGGAGCTTCCTCCTCATACTGCGGGAAGGCTACCCGGGCAACGACTGACCTGTCTGTGCCCTTGACAAGGCGGGCTTCCGTGGTTTCCCTCGTTGGGCACTGCTTAGCTATGTGCCCCGTTGCGTGGCACTTGAAGCACTGTTTTCTTATACGTGCGTCCCAGTTGGCTTTCTTTGCTTGCGACGACGCCACAGCCTCGCCTGTCGTCAAATTCGCAACAGGCGCACCCGTGCTATAGACACCACAACAGGCCTGTTCTTACGGCTTTCGTCGTAACTCTCTGCTAGCTTCACTACCTCGCTAGGCGTGAAGAAACCTGGTTTGTCATTCAAAATAACATGCGACCGCGCTTCCGCAGTTAAACACTCCCTCAAACGGTCTGCTACTGTCAGCTGTTTGAATTCTTGCAGCGAGCTCACCTTGCAACTTTCCAGATAGTAATCAAGGTAATTTTCTAACCTCACTGAGAATTGCTCCCAAGTTTCCTTCGCTCCTTTCGTCGACCCAGAGAACAAACGCTTGTATTCTGCCGCGGAAAGCCGCAAACCATCCAAAATTTTGCTTTTCAGAGCAGCGTAATCTCTTCTCTCTTCCGAAGAGAGCCGCGTGAGAAGACCCCGTGCCCGCTCACTAAGCCGCGGCAAGACCAGTCCGGCCCACCACTCGCGTGGCACCTCGTACGACTCAAGGGTGGCTTCTACATCATCGAACCAGCTGGGCACGAGTGCCTCCTGGCTCGGCATTGGCGCAAGAACACCTTTGAATAGACCTGCAAATTTCAGCCGTCTATTCTCGTCCGCTTTTGCGCCCACCGCGAAGCTACTGTCTACCTCGCCAGGCTCTGCACTCCTATGTGATTGCAGCCGCTGGATTTCCAGCTCCATTCGCTGCCTCTCCCGTTCTGCCTCAGCAATTTTTAACTGTAACTGCAGCAGCATAATCTGCTGCTCCGACGCCGCCTCTGGTGTGGTATTTGCTCCTCCCGTCTGACCTGTGAGTGCCAACTCATCTCCCGCCCCATCCGCCATTTCCCCTGTTTCCTTAGCGATATCACTCCTCAAAACCCAAGGCTTTGACATAACATGCGCCAAACAGGAACCAAGGGGGTACTCGCCTAGCTACCGAAGCGCTGCGCTGCGTGGCCCTCTGTGCCCCGGCTGGTCGGATTAGCTTGGAGTGTCCGCTGGCTCTCCACGGTTCAGCTTGAGGTCGCCGCCTTCACCAGTCCCGGTCGTCCCTCGTCACAGCGGAGTTCTTCAGCTCAGCCTAAGCAGATCCTGTCGACTGCGCCACTTCTGCAACCGCCTCTTCACCTTGGTCCGTGAAGGCGCCCCACGTTCGTCGATCGGGTTAGTTGTCCCTCGACGGGCTGCGGTTCCAATCTGCCGGCACCTTGAAGCAACTCCTTTAGGACTGATATGATAGGTTTATTGCGTATTTACAGCAAGAAGCATGTTGAGTCCCACTCTACGTCTGTCCCATCACAAAAGAATCACCTGCTTTTATAACGTTCACCCAAGGGCGAGTACGAGACGTCCGTCACGTAGGCCGTGTGGCCCGCATGCAGCTAGAGTATCATGTGTCGCCGGAACGTGCCACACCGCCGTTCGGATGAGGCGCTCGCGGACCAGAGCTTGGCCGTCCCGACCGTAGTCCAAGGCCGAGGAAGCGACGGGTTGTGTCGTCGACCGCATCCAGTACGGTAGGCCAAGGCCGCAACGTGATGCCGCGCACGTAGCACCTCCAAAAACTTCACCAGCGTTCCCCGGTGCGTGTGTGGTTGAGGTTATCGCCGCCAGTCCTTGAGGTTTGCGCCGTTGCTCGGTGTTGCGTCGATCCCAGATGTTCCGCCGCCGGGTGCTGCATCTTGAGCCAGCGGCTTGAGCACGACGTGATGGCCTTGCCTCCGCCAACCACGCGCTCCATCCATGTCAAGAGCTCCGTACATGCGCAGTTGAGCCCGACAGACCCGTTGGATGTTTTGACCATAAGCGCGACGAGGGGACTAGAAACAAGCTGAACACCAAATGAGGTCAGCTATTCATGCGGGAAGAGTTCACTAGAAAACAAAAGGTGGGTGAGGGCTAGAGGGATGATGGGGGGGGGGGGGGGCGCTTCTAGTTCCGCTTTTGTAGAGGAGGGAAGCTCGACGCAGTCTTCGCTTTTGTTATCTTTAAACGTGCGTAAACAACGTAAAAAAAGCCCTTGTCTACCTGCTTTCACTTATATTTGGCTGTAATATAAAGACCTTCGAGTTTGTTCTGCTAGCTCCCGTTTTGGGTTACCCCTGCCTATCGAGGAAGGCACCTTCTAAAACTCCCTGATGCTAGAACGACACAATCGCACACGCATGCACATTTATTATTTACGTTTGATAGATTCTTAAAACCGTCGGTAGTGTAGCGCGCGACAATGCAATACTCGGAGTTGGTGATAACGTAATCTCGCAAGAGTGCGCCGGCGGCGCTGCCGATTTTAGCCACCCCAGTGTTGACTCATCTGGCCACGGTGGCGCTCTCTGGAACTCTACCCAGAGACTATAGACTTTTGCATCGCTTATCGCCCGGGCGAAAAATGTTGAGTCACTGAGCTGTGGACGCATGCGCATGGTCTGATGTACCACCCAGCAGAGCAACAGCGCATGCTCAGAAGCCGTTTCACAGCCCAGCAGACAAAGATGGCAGCGCGCGGAAGGCGATTTTTGCAAAGGTCTATAGTTAGATCTCCTCGCCAATAGCTCGCCAACATGGACGTAGGAATAAGAGGAGGCGACATACCGGCTCAAGCTAGCCAGACGAGAAAATATCAAGCGACACCGGAAGTACAAGTGGGAACGCCCTCGAGGCTGACCTTTCCTTAGCTGACCTTTCCGCTCGGCATTCGCGCAGACAACTATGGCCGCCTGTGAATACTTCCTATTATACCCCATTCACACAATCTAGGTACCTTTAGCTAAGAGACCTCTACTGTCGGCGGCCAATCAGTTCGCGACCCTCCACGCGTGGCATGTGCTCGCGGTCCTCAATCGGCGATTGCAAAGATACCTATGCCGGCCGTGTGAATGGAGCATAGTACTACTGTACAAGGTGCTACGGGAATATCACGAAGCTACTGTCAAAATAGAGCATCCGACAATAAGTGAGAGTAATCAGAAAATATATTTTTGTTTACTAAAAGAAGATTAGAAAAATGTAAAAACTAGACGTAAAATCGCCATACATGTTCAAAAAAGAAAAGAAGGAAGACGTGCTCCTAGTATTATAGTTCGTCACGATCTCCTAGAACAGAGGGAACGCCCAAGTCATGTCCACGCTACCAGGTATAAAATTCTCATTTCCAATAATTATTTCTGTGCAATTTCAACAACGTAAACCGAAACGAACGAATTCGGAACTATACTTCAGAAAAAAATCGAGTGCATCTATTTTGCTGCAAATCACCTGGAACAGTAGTCAGCGAAAGATCCCGCTGCAGAACCCAGAGATCCTGGGCCCAATCCCAACCCCTGCCCGTTTCGATCTGGATGTGCATCGTACCGGCGTGCGGTCGAGTATTGCTATACTGCCTGGTGCACGTTAAAGACCCCGGCCTGGCGGTTGTACTGCACTGGCTAAATGTCTCAACTATATTGAGGCTGACTGACATACGGCTGTATAAACATACACACAATTACTTAGTCTTTGCGACCTATGGAGGGAGGTGGGAAATGACGAGGTTGCAAGAATATGTTTAGTATACGAAAGACAGCTGGCGATGTGACAAAGTATGACGTTAGCACAGGAAGCGTCATGCTGATTTCCGCAGCGCAGAGAGAATGTGTATTGGCGGAAAGGAAAGTCAACTGGTAACAGTCAAGGAAGGGAAGAGGGACTGGGGAAAAAGGGGACAGAAGAAAGATAATAGAGGGAGACGTCTAGGAGCAGCCGACGCTACGAGCTGGTGGGACAAATCAGACATCGTCAAAAGCGCACCATCATGGCGTTCGAAATATTTCTAAACGTGTTCTATCATCGCTGCACCAATTATAAGCAGAAAAGTTCCAGTGACTTGAACTTTTCGCGCTGCTTGGTTGGTCCGATTACCTCGGAAGAGTCGGATGCGTCTGGACATAAAGGGCGTTTAAAAAGAAAAAAATATATTTTTTTTAATGTCTGCTTGGGACACGCGTGTCAAAAAAAAAAAAAAAAAAATTTACGCGAAAAAAAGATGTAGAGCAAAATTAGCGGCGAGAGATTTATTTGAAATTATGCACGCAAAGTCCATGACGTCACGGAATGGTCATACACTCTTTCCACATCAACAAGATGGTCATACACTCTCTCCATTACAACGTGATGGCTAAGCCGATCCACGTCTCCTCCACGCTCCCAAAATGCCGAGAGAGAAAACAAGTGGAAAGGAGGTGACTACCGACTGACTCGCGTCTCGCGCCGTCAATATTGGTCTAAATATTTTTTTTTTTCGCGTAAAATTAATATTTTGACGGTGGCCAGCGTTAGCGACGCACTTACTTTTTCAAAACGCAGGGGCAAGTATCCCCGCACAATCATAGCATCAAATATCGTAGGACGGGGCATGTTTAAGGGTTGGAGCTGACTTTATAACAATTGCAGCCTCTGTTCCAGCACGTCGTGCAAGCCAGCGCTGCCGCGAGCACAGCCAGCGGATGGATGGATTTACTGTAACTGATTGTAGCTTGCGCCACCTAGCCTAAGTCTAAAAAGACAAACATATGATTCATCCCACCCTTCTAAGCCAATTTTGTCCCCCTAACTATTACCAGGCAGTGGGGGTATCTCCAGGATGACTTTCGGGGGAACGGGCAAAAAACTAACAAAAAAAATATCCCCCCGTCCCCTTCTTCCTCTCGGCGAGGGAGTCGCGAATGTTTCTCTGGTCAAACCTTGTCGGCGATACCCCAGCTCCGGACCCACTGGTGGACAAGGTTGAGAGCTCGGGCCGGAGCCACGCGAAAGGGAGTCCCAGTTTTCCTCTGTCCCGCCTGTCTCCACCTGTGCTAGTTAGTTGTGCATCATTAAATTTTTCCTAGATAATTTCCGTCAATCTTCTAATCGCCTCTTTGTTACTGTAATATTTTTCTCTTCCGTCCTTCCATTGTCGCCACTGAAACCCAGGGCCCCGGCCGAATCCGTTACCCCTTCAGGGAATGCAAGGTGAAGCCCCGCGCACTTCAAAACCAAGTGCTCTAGTGTCTCGCTCTCATTATGGCAGGCCCCACATAATATGTCTCTATCCTGAAATTTCGCCCTATACGCCCTCGTCCTCAAAACTCCAGTTCTCGCCTTAAACAGTAAAGAACTTCCCAGTGAGTTGTCAAACACCTTTTCTTTTCTTATGTCCTGTTTTACACGAGCCCCAGCCGAACACTGACGCAGCACTCGTGCCCAATCTCACGCCTCGATCGATCTGACTGGGACGACGCGTGCGGAAGGCCGACGTTGTCACAATCTAGATGAATCCCCTCGTCGCCGTAAACATACCGCTTGCTTTTATCGGGCAAGAGCGGCCCAATCGTTCACACTGCGTCGGTTTTGTCACAATAACCATATCTCCATTCGTCATCGAAAAATGTACGGCTTACATTTTTGGCAGGCACGCGCACGAAGGGAACAATCCTTCGCACTTTTCTTGAACGACGTCCGACAAGCGTAGTGTAGTTTCGCTTTGGCCAGCTTGGACACTCGCGGCGACGACGCGCAGTTGACGAAGCGACGTATATATGCTGGCGCAACGCACTCACTCTCCGGTTCTCGATGTAATTGCAGTTAGGCCTCAACTGACTTGCGTCAAACTTTGTTAAATGTCTCCTAGGTTCCCAACGGACGCCTTCATATAGGGACACTCAACTTTCGGCACGGAGGCAAAATAAAACGAGCAACCCTGCTCGTTCTTGGCCTTGTATGATCTACAGTCACTGAATCCTGGGAAAGTATACGCCGCGTTCCACGTGCGTTCGCCATTTTGGTCTACGGAATGAGCAGTTTCTTCTTGGCTTCTAGATTCTTTGTGAGCCAATTCAAATTCGCGTTGACAGGTTTCTTTGTGAAGACATTTCTTATGCTCCGAGTTTTCGCTGTTTTCCCTGCGGCGAAACAAGCGCACATCTTCGCACCTCCACCACATAAGGCATCATTGCTTGACGGCCATAAAAAAAAAAAAAAAAAAAAAAATTGTTTTGAAATAAACAGGAGGAGCAGTATCACTGTAAGAGATCTAGGGCGATAAGCATGATTGCTAAGTTAATTGCAGGCACAATTCAAAAGACGCTTATATTGGCGAGGAACGCTTTTAGTGTGACGACGCTCCATAGCGATCTTCGCGTGATTGGTCCAGAATGACCCTTTCGAATCTTCGAAGATTTCAAAACGACCAAAATAGCGATTGCCATAGCAAAAAATACCAGTCAGTCAATCGCCTTCGCGAGGTTTTTGTCGCCTCTATGTTAGTATATGTTTCTGACCTGCTAGCAAGCAGGGAAGGCAGTGGCGCTGCTTTCCCAGGATCAAGTTACTTTAGTATTGTGATGTCTAGCGCGGCGCCACTCGCGCTTAAGGAGAAGAAGATCGTTTTGCCTGCGGAGAGGCGAGGCGAGTGATTTTTGAGTGCGCGAACTCATAGAACTGCGAGCGGCTGACGGCGCAAACCAGACTCTGATCTCCTAGAAAATACAGCAACGAGTATTCGGGCTGTCGTGTCTTACTACTCCGCGGATACAACAAGTATGATCTACAGCATGTAAGCTAATAACGCTTCTAACCCACTTTAGACGGTCCGCTACAGCCGGTTTCTCAACGTATCATACTGCGATTTATTACAGAGGCGGCTAGGTGGTTGAAACATCAGTAAAAATATCAACGCATAAACATACCTTGTTAAAAAAATATTTAAAAAAAAACTTGTTTTGGGTTATCTGTTGCGGCATTCGCAGACGACGTCATGACCGGGCTCGCTTACTTGTATGTGCTACCGGAAGAGGGTGCAACGTGAGACACGAACGTCATGCAACGCATCGACTGATTATCTCCGTGCCAAAAATAGGGAGCCATGAGGGATTTATATTTCTCTTTTACTTTCTATTTTTTTTTAATGAATCAATTATTTCACAATAATAGTTTTACATTTTAAACACGCGCGCCGGCATGGTGAAAAGTTTCCGAAGATCACCTGCTAAGCTCGGCTCGGCGCACTCGATGCTTCCGACACCTGTCGGCGGCAGGTTTAACCAGGCGAACCCGGTCATGACGTCGTCTGCGAATGCCACGGCAGGTATCCTAAAACAGGTTTTTATAGTTTATCTTTTTAACAAGGTAAGTTTATCCGTTGATATTTTCAGCTCATGCTTCCTCCACCTGGTTGTACGTCAGTATAGTAAATCGCAGTGCGATACGTTGGGAAACAGATTTTTGCGGGATTTCTAAATTGCCTTAGAAGCGTTCGTTTACATGCTCAGGTAGGTACCCTCATGGATGCATGGTGCGTCATCTTTCTTACAAACATTTTCTGACTTTCCGCCCAGAAAAACTTCAAAGACGTGCTGCTAATCCTCGCTCATTGAAATGTACACAAAATGCGCGACAACCCGAAGTGCTCTTGCGACCAGGAATTTACGCCATTGCTTGTTTATGTTTTCGCATGAATTCCATGCATGCAATAATCCTTCGAGTGGTTGAACAAGTCTTGCCGCTTTTCTTACTTTCTTTTTATTTTGTAGGCGCAGAGTTCGGTCCAGCTCCAGTTAGCACAAAATGTCCTCATTGCGGCGCCACTGTGGTAACGGCCGTGACAAAGATAAGTGGCCGTGGCACCTACCTCGCGGCATGCGTCTGCGGCTTCGCGTACGTTCTTCAGATATCTCTCTTCCGACCAGCCGAACAGGGGCGGACTTATGGGTTAGGCTTCGGGAGGCGAGGAGGGGGGTGGGGGAAGCATTGCCCAGGTTTGTCCACTCCTCTCCACCCCAATGAACCCACTCCACTCTATTGACTCATTCACTCATTGACCCATTGATTTCCCCCGCAGGGTGGGCCTGTATCCATTGAGTGTGGAAAATGACGGGTAGCGGGTAAACTAAATTTGTGTGTAAATCACGTGACGTCCATTTTCTCGCTAAATCTAGCGGGGAAACTGAATTTGTGTATAAGTCATGTGACACGAAGTCATGTGACGTAATTTTCCTGCTAAAACTAAATTGGTGTTGAGGTCACGTGACGTCAATGTTTTCGCTAAATTTTGCGGGGAAACTGAATTTATGTATAGGTCACGTGATATGTTTCACGTTAAAGAGAAGCTGTTGTATGTCGTTTGTAACATATATCTAGTGTGTCTATCTGCTGGATTTTATGCTAAAAGTGTAAGGCTCAAGTGTGACGAAAGAGCGTTACACGCAGGCAAAGGACAAAAAACATAAATAGTTCTTAGCAGGCGATCTATCCAAAGTCCAAAGCATAAAGGACTACTTAGTCATAATTAGGCTGTATTATATAATACTTAAAAAAAATAACTTATAAACAGACACAATTAATCGCAACCAGCGAGATTCACAGGAACTCAGTGGGAATCGAACCCCGGACCATGCGGTACGCAGGCCATCGTCTTTGCTCGGGGCCACAAGGAGGGATATTTTGTGTGTGTGTGTGTTTTTTTTTTCTTTTTTACATCTTAATTACTGGTTCCCATGCACAAGGAGGAGGTGGAAAAGAGCGCAAGAATCTCATTGCTGCAAATGGACTCCTACAGTAACACGCGGCTGTGTACAGAGAGTGATACTTATGGTATATTCGAATGGTCGATTTCCAGCCTCTTGGAGCACTTTGAAAAGCCGATGCCCATTCGGTCGATGTCGGGCGCTCTGACTATATATATAAAAAATATAGTCAAAGTATATTGGACCGGTTCTTTCAGAGCGCTCTCAGATTTTCGCATCGCGCCGTCCTCTGACTCGTAGCGCTGTAAGGCGCTCTGACTTCGAAGTGCGAGCCGCGTAATCCCCTTACAAAAAAAAAAAAAAAAAGAATTGAGTTTCAATTGAAAGTGTAAAGGATTCACTCAATACACCGCATTCAGTCTCAATTGCAACTCAATAGATTTTTTCTAATGAGTTCCTATTGAACCGTACCAGGATATTGGCCCCTGATAGTAACGGTTAAAAGTAATTTTTAGAACTTTAAAAAGTAATCAGATTACTCTTGTGATTACTGTCTAATAAAAGTAAACTGATTACAAAATTACTCTAAAAAGTAATCGATTACAAGTAATTTGATTACTTGTAACGCGTACGGTACAAGTCTGCTTCAAAGCATGCAACATGAAGGAGACAAAGCACATGGAGGAAACGAACACAAACATCATAACCAAGCACTCGCAACCCACTAATCGTACTCCCCTTGACTACCCCACCGCCTTATATACCCTACATAAGAAAGGTATTCATTTGGCCGGTGACCACCTCAGCATTTATTAAGGTTCCCAGTTTGCTATTTCCTCTTTGGAAGTCTCATAAATGATAAATAGTGTTTCGACGTCATTGGACTCTATCCCTTAATAGAAAAACATTGGTACAAGCAATAATCGTTCGGAGCAGTAATTCACAAATGACCAAACTCAATTGCATTCCTAATGAGTAAATTCAATAGAATCGATATTGAGTTTCTTATGGCCAAACTCAATTGCATTCCTAATGAGTAAATTCAAAAGAATACATATTGCATTTCTAATGAGCAAACGCAATTTCATGCTTAATGAGCCAATTCAAAAGATTATATATTGAGTTCTTAATGACCAAACTCAATTGCATTCCTAATGAGTAAATTCAATAGGATCCATATTGAGTTCCTTATGACCAAACTCAATTGCATTCCTAATGAGTAAATTCAATAAAATCGATATTTAGTTCTTAATGACCAAACTCAATTGCATTCCTAATGAGTAAATTCAATAAAATCGATATTGAGTTCTTAATGACGAAACGCAATTGCATTCCTAATGAGTAAATTCAATAGAATGGATATTGAGTTTCTTATGACCAAACTCAATTGCATTCCTAATAAGTAAATTCAATAGGATCGATATTGAGTTTCTTATGACCAAACTCAATTGCATTCCTAATGAGTAAATTCTATAGAATCTATATTGAGTTTCTTATGACCAAACTGAATTGCCTTCCTAATGAGCAAATTCATTAGAATCGATATTGAGTTTCTAATGATCAAATTCAATTGCATTCCTAATGAGTAAAGTCAATAGAATCGATATTGAGTTTCTTATGATCAGTCTCAATTGCATTCCTAATGAGTAAATTCAATAGAATCTATATTGAGTTTCTAATGATCAAACTCATTAGACATTGAGTTTAAATTGACTCTATAGGAACACAATAGAAAGTCAATTGAAACTCATTGATCATTTTTGTAATGGGAGCGTGTGCCGCTGGATGGATGAATGGTATTGGTTAAACCCTTCGTATAGGGCGGTAGCTTTCACCATGGCAGTGGACCGGTTGTGGAAGTTGTCAGCGCTCGGGCCGCTCGGAAATGTGGCCGAGCATTCGGATGGCGCGCCGTTCCTCTAGCGCGGATTTGGAGGCGCTCCCGTATCTCGAAGATCCGATTCAGGGGATTGGAGCGCTGAAAAACAACCAGCCGAATATACCCTCAATCCAAGACACTTAGTGCGGAAGCCACCATCGGCGGCGAATCATACTGAGTCCAGAAAGGGCCGCTGGCGAAGAGTTAACCTTAGTTCAGCACACCTAATCCTCAAACAATCGTCGGCGGCGAGCCATACTTTTAGGCCGCGTTCACACTTGCGAAAAACTTTCTTGTCGCCGACCGAATTTAGTGGGCGGAAAGAGACGGGACCGTTCACATTTGTTGCCACCCGTCGCGTTTGCGCGGCTCCGCTCTATCATGGATATCAGAGTAGACTGCCCTGGCTACAGTGGTGTTAAGAGAAAAAAAATGCTCTCGAAAACTTCTTCTTGCAGTTAACGCTTAACCCCGCAGTGCCGAGAAAATGCGCAACATTCTCTAGGAGATACGAGAAGGAAATAATAAAATAACGGGCAAACGGAGACAACGTGCGTACGTACCATTCACGCCAATTTTATTCCACAGATCTTTTCTTGAGGGCAAGGCGCTGCCTTCGTTGCTGAGATGCCGCTTGTCGAACAGGATTGAATAATTTAGTCTCGAGCAGCATTTCTGCCGATACAACAATAGAGAGTTTTAGGGAACCGGAACAAAATACGATCGATAAACAAAAACGATCGATACCTTGGATCGGGCGAGTCGACCGATCGTGTGCCTCGAAACGGCTTTGGGGGAACCGTATTTGCAGACGATAGCAGACGATCGGTAGCAGGTCGCGCCCCCTGGCAACGGAAACCTGCATCGGCCTCATCGAGAAAAGCAAATTTGCGTGTGTTTGTACAAATCGCAGAAACTGAAGTAAATAAAAATCGCATCCTATAAATATAGAGAACCTAAAACAATGTATACCTACTTATAGTTCGTCTCGTTTTTTTACTCGAATGAATGCGCTTCCGTAATACAAAACCTGGCGCTCCATGGCGTGTCGCCACTGGCACTGCGAAGTTCTAAAATGTTCGTCTGCTAAAGGAAGCAGACGAGCTTTCCGACAACAATGACGCTCGATCGTTTTGACGACGACTTGGAGTTGACTCTATTCGGAGAAAACAATTTACAAAACGTTCTTTTGTACGACTGTCTGCGCACTAAGGGAAGGCGCTTGTTGGCGGCAAGGCATGGGACGTTCAACATAGCGTCGATGGACGAGGAGGACGTCGTACGGCTGTTCAGGTTCACAAAGGAGGATCTGCTTCATCTCCGATCGGCGCTGCGCATCCCGGAGACGTTGACAGCCAACGGCTGAATCTGGGTGTCGGAGGCTCGTTTGCCACCGTTTTCTTTTTTTTTTTTCTTTTTCAGTTTTCAGTTTACCCGATTTATATCCTCGGGGAATAAAATAGTTCCTCGGTCGTACATGGTAACTTGGTTTGTAAGTCATACGTTCTTCTCAGTGGGCAAGCTTTGGTGTTTTACATCAACCAAATATGATGTTTACTCCAACCACGTCCTGATATGCTGAAAAGTCGCCGACAGCAAACTCGATTTGACACACAAATAAGAACACGCTCGCGCGCGCTTATCATCAACATTCGAAGTCGTCTGCCAGCGATCCTGTGTCTTTCCCTCGAGGCCCACAGCAGGGTCGAGTATTAAGAAAGTTATGGACAAATAAAACTAGAAATATTAAATCGCGAAGAAAATACAAAAATACAGAAATATAATCATTTCTCAGGTTGAGGCGGTCATTTTTCTAGTACAAAGTTACGAGGAGGTCAATCCGTTCGCTCCTCGCAACGAGAAGTTTTTTTTCGACGCCGCGTTCAAGCCTTTAAGGACGTCATCCCAAAGGGCTGGAGTAAAAAAAGGATTAGCGCCTAAGCACCTCCCGAAGTAGGAAGGTATCAACTTCCGCTGAAAACCGCTTGCGAGGAGGAGGCGGAGGGACGGAGGTAGGTACGGCGCCCATGTTGCTCTCTTACGGTAAAGATAGCAGACGATCACGGTCGTACGCCCGCGAACCGATCGTTGAGCCGTGTACGGTACGACCAGAAAAAAAAAAAAGGAAAACCTGTAACTTTACTGCTGTGCACTTATTAAAACTATCACCCAATATTTAAAGGGCTCGTTTTATAGGATATATGTGATTAGCATTAGAACACAAATTTTTAATTCATGCAACATTTTTAAACTAAAAAGTATCCAGATCCTTGATCCAGAAGGCTGTTGCTCACTCTGTTGACACTACAGATAACCCTCAGTCATAAAGCAGCTGTAAAAACGGGTGATAAGAGCTCGAATTGCACATCCCAACGTTTGTATGGAAAAAAAAAAAAAAACTTAAAATACGAAAAAAAACTTAAAATATAAAAAACCTAAAATATAAAAACTTAAAATATAAAAAAAACTTAAAATATAAAAAAACTTAAAATATAAAAAAATCTTAAAAAAATGAAAAAAAACTTGCAATATAAAAAGCTTAAAATATAAAAAACGTCAAACATAAAAAACGCAAAACATAAAAAACGCAAAACATAAAAAACGCAAAACATAAAAAACGCAAAACATAAAAAACGCAAAACATAAAAAACGCAAAACATAAAAAACGCAAAACATAAAAAACTTCAAATATAAAAAACTAAAAAAATAAAAACAAATTAAGATATGAAAATAGAAAAGGTGAATGGGCCGGCCACCCGGGTTCGAACCCTCCATTCCGCTCCGCTACGAGCTCACGAAACGGACGCTCCAATCCACTGCCAGACGGGTTTCGCTATTGCTAAAGATTAATTTATTTCTATAGAGGATGTCCTATTGCGTTTTGATCTGTATTCTTTTTCTTATTTGCTGACTCCAACTTTATGCACTTGCTGTCTCATATGGCGCTCCTGCCAGGCACTACCACGAGTTATTTTATTCATGTTTGAAGCCACGGCACGCTCTCTCCGCCAGCGAAGTAGCCGTTTTGCTAACCAAGCGAGACCGTCCATGTCGGCCATTGGTCGTGCCGGTCGCGCCTTACGGTTCGAGCAGCGCATTACGGTAAGATCGCAGAAGACAAGCGCATGCGCACTTCGTACCGGAGGGCCCATCGTACCGTATCGGATGTGCAAAAACGGTTCCCTAAAACTCTCTAATATATCAGCAACAGTACGCTTTTTGCACAGCTTGGGAACTCCGACAACTCCGGCGGCAACTCCAACAGCTCGAACGACTCGGACAGGAAGTGGGGGGTGGTGGAAGCGTTGTGAGAGAGGTTGGGGGGAAAGTGAGGGCCAATAGTGTATGCGCACTGGGCGCTTTTGTCACTGGCTCAGACAGGAAGTGACGCCGCCAAGCGCCATTTGCTCCGTGCTCTCCGATTGGCTGTCACGGCGTGGAAACGTTTTCTGCGCGGGAAACATCGCTCCCGGACCGATTGCTCCCGAGATCGAATATTCCGTTGACGGCTAGGGGATTCCCCTTCCCGGCGTCAATTCATCCGCCGATCCGCCTGCGAATCCACAAGTGTGAACTAGCCTTTAGTCCAGCACCCTTAGTTCGAAGGCGACTGTCGGCGGCGAGTCATACTTAACACAGCATATTTAGTTCGCGGGCAACTGTCGGTGCGCGCATCTGGCTCCTGAATAGAGGAGTAGTGGTAGTAGTAATAATATTATTAATAGTTTATTTCCATTACATGTAATGGTTGAGCCAAGAAAAAAAGTCGCGCTGCGCGGCTTGGCGAGTTCTCGGCCGCAGTACACTCTGCAGCAGCTTCAGAAAATCAATATCGAAACAAAAGCGAACATAAGTTTTTGCAGTGATAACGAAAAACAAAGAAAAGAGAAAAAGTCACTGAGCACCATATGACTTGACTTTCGTAAATCAACACAAAACATACATTTAAACTAAAAAATAAAACGTATCACATCAATCTTTAAATGCAAAACCGTACATAACAAAGTACAATTCACCCACAGTTAATATATCTATAAACACACCTTCAGAATGCACTACATTAAGTAGTTTCTAGAAGTAAGTCGTTTTTTTTTTGTTTTTTTTTGTCGTCCCTAGGTTAGCCTAGCAGTAAGTTCGCTGGCGTGGGCAGGAGACGCGCCTTGAGAAGGGCTATTTCGCAGTGTATTTCTCTGGCGAGTCACGATATATCGATGGTGGTTGCAGGCGTTCCATGAGGCCTGTCCTGGAGGGAGTACAGCAGGGCCTTGAAAGTCTTGCGACACGTTTTCCGTGTTCTGTCTGGAAACAGGACGTCGTGTGGGGAGGCTTGGGCCCCCGGTTGCACGTTTTGGTAAATCTGTGCTGTTTGAGCTACGTACGGCGGGCATATCAACAGCATGTGGTCCGCAGTCTCTGTCCCGTTGCAGTTGGGGCAGGTCGGGTTTAGTCTTTTCTTCATTTTCTGTAGCAACGCGTTTGTGGCTGCCGTGCCTGTTCGGAGTCTACGCAAAATCGTTGCCTTCGCACGTGGCAGCCCTACCAGCGTTTCCCTCGGCAAGGACGGTTCAGGTTTCCCCACTTTTTACGTGGCTTCGCACATCATGAATGGCTTTGTGCGGGTCTGTCGGAGTGTCAACAGATGGTGGTTTCTGATGGGCCACTGCTGCAAGTCTGTCCGCCTTCTCATTCCCTTGAACTCCGACATGCCCCGGCACCCATTGGAAACATACCGTTAAGCCTTTTGTCTTTAAGGCGTCGACCATATTTCTTGCCGACGCTGGAAGGTCGCTTTAGTTCACGTTCCCCAATCTCTGCAGGACGCACTTGGAGTCTGCGAGGTTACTTGACAAGCCTCCGAATCCACGACTACCACGGCTGGGTCGTAGTCAGTACGAAAACTCGAAGCTGGGTCGCTGGGTCCCGCTCCGTATGCCCAGAGCCGTTTATAGCAGCTTCAAACACGCGCCAGATTGAGCCGCCATTGCCGACCTTCTCTGGTCTTAGTGAGATGCCGAGCCACTGAAGCGGGCGTTGACCAGCCTCCACGAAGGCCTATGCTGGGGAGGACGGAGGAGCACCTAAAGTGGCAATAAACTGTCCTGTTGTGACAATGATGTAGTGAAGTAAACGGAATAACAGGAAACGAAAAGTGAAGGTCGGTTATGGCGGCGCCCACGCACAGCTGCCTGAAAGCGTCTATACTGAGAGAGTTTGGCCTTCTTAAGGGGGGAATCATGGTTTGACAGCCTGGCAACCACAGCAGCGTATAGTCTTACAACCGGGGGATGACTACTTCCGTCCGCGCCATTCTGTGGCTCTGACTCATAGGAACTCTATGCGATTTCTCAGGAATAAACAAAAACAAAGAAGTAAAGCCATTTTGTGTTATTGCAAAATCCGCTGGTTCTAGTGGACAACAAGCTCCGCCTAATGACCAAACTCTCTCAGTATAAACGACTCTGCCTATAGGCCGCGACGCCACTGCCACCGCGCTGCTTGAGTTAAAATGAGACGAGCAGTACGACGAAAAAATTAGGTAAAAAAAAATCTTGATTTAAAAAAATAGGGGAATTCAACGGAAATTATAAACGAAGCTCTTCAACGTATACGTGCAACAAGCGAAGCGCAGGAAAAGTGATGCCAGACCGTATAAGTCGTGGTGAGGAGCCCATCTTGTGGCGCCACTTCATCTTCTTGGGGCTAACACAGCCTGCGTCCCACGAAGAAGACCAGCGCGACCGGGTTGGGCCAGAGGGTTGCGTGAGCCTTGGGACTCGTGTTCTCACTCAGCGAACACGAGCTCCCGCTGAACGCTGACGCGGCACTCGCGTACAGTATGTGTGCCGCGTTTCCTTTCTTTAGCTGGCGCCAAAAATTTAGCACTACGGCTTCCGTCTGTACACCCTTAGAAAAAGGCTATCTATAGTCCTCCCTAAGGGGAGGAACGGTCTTGTAACCTATGTTCCTCCATCGAGGGAGGAACTAAAGCAGTGGAGGAAAGTTCCTCCGTCGCCTGCATCTCATTATGGCGGCCCCGAATCAAGCAAATCGAGACGAGAGGAGCAGCAAAGAAGAGCGTAACACGAGCTTTCCGCGGACTGTGTTTATTTCCTAAGCCAGCTTCCCCCCGCAGGCAAATAGACTTCTGTTTCAAAAGCAGTTACTCTGTCTTCTCGTCGTCAGCACTGCGATGTTAAACAAAGACGACCGATACCCAGTTTTTTCACACATTTTAAGTCTTACCCTTGCCATTCCTCGAGTCACAACTCCTTCGTCAACCGCACATCACGGAGGTATGGTGAACCAATCCGCGAGACCAAAAGCCGCACTCAAAAGAACACACTCGAAACCGCTATTGCACAGAAAAAGAAAGCCCGTAGCGTGAAAGAAGGTAGCTTGGCTAGGTGGCGCTGGATAGCGCCCAATTCATGTTCTGCAATAAATATTTTTATTTGCTTCCGCCACCATTGCGCTTTGGGGTCTTCGGCAACCTTTATTTTACACACATGTAGACACATTACGCATACTAGCAACATCAGCTGAACGTATACATTGAGTGCACATACACGGCACATACAAACATCAATACAACGGCACACGAACCCGATCACTACTTCCGACCTCTGCGTTTGTGTCTTTTATATGGGTCGTTTTGAACATACGGAATTTCTCAGTGACCGCCTAATCAATAAAAAATATTCCCAGCATGTTTTTTTTTGTTTTTTTTTTCAGCAATGTCATACCACTGTGAGTATTTTGAACGGTTCAGGGGATGAATCTCTTAGTAAGAAGTATAATTTTTTGAAAGCCAATAAATCAAGCCGCTCCAATGCGGTTCCAAGCCATGCGTTTGTTTCCCCGGACGGCACGTCGTAGCCAGTATTTCTATTGTAGTGTTTGTTTTTCTATTTGTGCTGTTCCTGTGCGGCAGCAATTGTCGTCTTGAATTAATCTCTGTAGAGCGGATATTCACTCAGCTGGAAGTGATGCTTCACGGGCAGAGAAATCGCTTTTCGATCAACTTGAATGCAGTCAAAGCCGCGACTTGCGGCAGGTGTTAAGTGAACGTATCTACGCCGTGGCGAGCTCCAGAACTTCTAGCTCTCATCCCAGCGTGCCACTTGGAGGGCAGTTTCTCCAGGAACCGTAGTATATTTGAACAACAAAATAGAGGATAGCTTCTTTTTTTTCGATTTTACCTACCATTTTTTCTTAATGCTAAAATTCCAAACCGTAAATATAAGTACTTTCCGTCATATTTTCATACTGTTTAGTCCTTTCCCCAGACCGCAATCGCTCTCGGGGAGCAGACAACCGAGAGTCACATTGGCCACTGTACGATAGGAGCTACGGTTCAGACCAGCGTTCCCACATGACTATCCTCACGTCGATTGATTTCACCTAATCCCTCGAGCAGTCTTAAACTCTTTAATTTAAAGCGTAATGTCAACCTGCGACACCCCGCCTCCTCCGATCACGGCCCGACCAGCGGCATAAATGCCCGACAGCTCATCTTGTTGTTACACTACTGATACGCGCACACACGGTCATATCGGTGATAATTCCAGTATTCTGTTCACAACGGACAACACTGCCATCGCGATGTTGCTGCAATGTTGCTGACACGCAGAAATACAGAACCACGTTGACTGCCAGTTGGCACTCGGCATCGGAAAACAAAACCGAACTAAGCACAGAAGGCGCCCAGGCACCCGGAAACAAAACCTGCCTGTCTTGAACACAGTTTCCGCGATTTCCATAACGTCGTCCATGTCGACACATCCACTGTAGACACATCGTCCCGCGTAGTCCGCATGGTTCCGCGCGGAACCCACGCGGTGTACGTAGCCACGTGTATACATTGCGCTGCTGGCACTGCTCCGGAACTTTGCTGTTTCTAGCGGCTTCGTTTGCTCGTTTGATAAATTAGTGGTAAAAACTTCAATGCAACCGAAATTCTTTGCACGTTTGGACTGGGAGACAGAATTACAGTCGTCCTTCGCGGCCGCTAAAGACCATTCAACGCAACAACTTTTATTAAACAACGTGAGTGACGTGCTCGAAAAACGAAACCGAAAGATGAGTCGGGATTGCGGAAGCTTTGTCCCGTCTGCCTGGAGAAGGAGAAAAACGTTGCGTTCCTCCCTTCTTCTCATGCCCGCTTGGGGGCGCGTCAGTAGAAGGTAGGAAAATATACCCGTTGCTACAATTTTTCCTCCATTTTTGTTAGAGTGTAGTGACCAGTATCACGTGACAGGGCCAGCTATTTTTTTTTCCGCTTTGCTCCGGTTTCGTGATTTAGCGCGTAGCGGCAGAAACTGTTCGCTAAGTATATTTTGGTTTCGCTATGAAGCGAGACATGCGTGGGAAAAAAACCCTAAGAACAAACCCGAATACGCCAAGCGAAACGATCCGAAGTCTTGTGTAGGTTACGATGGAATCATGCAATAGCTATACATGGCCGCCAGCGCCACTCGGATACTTCGCCGTGGAGACAAACTTGCATACTTCTACATGCTCTTCGGCGCTTCCCGATCTGCAGAAAAAGAAACGAAATACGTACTGGAAACTAGAGCGCTCGGTGAAGGCCGCTCGATCCACGGATTCCGGAAGCGACGGCAAGAACCCCAGCAACCTGAGCGGCCTTAGCCGTGCCAGCAAGGTACTCCTAACTCGCTGCTCTCGACCGGCTGCCTTGTTGAGTTGAAGATCTCCGCGTAACCGGAGTAATAATAAGCGGATCTGGACTCGCCCTGTGAATTTTAAATTGTCAATGAGTACAGCTGAAATCAATCGCGTCGGTAGTATTACTCGTTTTGTTGATGCCGCTATTGATATTTTGTTTGTTTTTTCAGCACCTTCTGCTGCTGCTTCTGGATTCCACTAGTGATAGAGGCGTGCAAGGACACGTCCCACACCTGTCCGAACTGTCAGGCCTTCCTCGGGATAGCGAAATTTATCTAGAAAGCCTCGAGATGGACGGCCATGGCAATCAGACGGAAACTGCGCGGTCGTCACAGGCACGGCACGTTCGCCACGGCATAAAAAAAAAGGAATAATAAAAAACAAACTATGACAAATTACTAGGCCATTGTGTCACATACGTGAAACGTCCTAAGCATCACAAACGTTTAGCGATACTCTGAGTTTCCAGACGCCAGACTTTCACGGCGCTCTTCATCGGATAGTTTAACACCTGCCGTGTGTACACCTGATAGTTATTTTTAGAATTAATCGATACTACCGCTAATTGGGCTGATAAACCTGGCGATCTTCCAGAGCCTTCCATACTCTCGAGCTCCTCTCCCTCAGTGCGCACTGGTGGTCGAGCTCCTCCTCGCCTAGCCTCTGGTCACGGGAATACCCCGTTAACCAATAAGCGTCGAACGCCTTACTCCTCCTCTCCCACCCGTCAACCAATCAGTGTCAAGCCTCGCGGACACGCTTTTATCAGGGCTTCACGAAATGCCGAACACCTATTCCTCTCCAGCGTTAACTCTGCTAAAGTGGAAAGAGGTGGAGGAGCTTCTACTACTCCTAACCTGTCACCGACTCTAGCCAAAGAGCGTTTCACGTTAAAAAGTGTTGTCGGCACAGCCTTTACAAAACATTTTACAAAGTGTTTTTTTTTTCTTTTTTGCGTCAGATACAGCAGTAGGAATATTGATGTGGGTATTATATCGTGATAACTGATAACATTTTATTGTATTAAAATTGAGTTCTTGGTTTTTCAAACATCTCTTAAAGCGTAAAGTCGGGGTCACACTGCTCATACATCATAGAAAAGACAGTCTACAAACGTACGGACGTGAGATGTCTGACTCCGAAGGAGCGGTATCAGCGGCCCACGCCGGCCGCGGTATCACGGCTACCGATAATGAAGATTACCAGGTCATGCTGCCTATCATGACAACCAGGTTTGTTGTTTTAAATACCATCTTTTGCATGCGGACATGGAAGGGCGGCCGTACCGTGTCGAAGATTTCCGCGACGCGTTGGTTCGTCTGGGTGCGCTCCCTGAAGTCTCTGCCCTCGGGGCGTACCAGATGGAGCACGTGTGGGCGGTAACGTACAAGTCTGCCGTGGAAAAGAAGAAAGTCCTGGAAACGCCAGAGCTGACTGTCAAAGGCCGCTGCTGCGTCCTCGTCGACCCCTGCGACCAGGACATACGTGTCAAGCTGCACTGGCTTCTCTTCAACGTGGCCGACGACGATCTGAGAGTGGCACTGGCGCCGTACGGCAAGGTCACCGAGGTAGCCAGGGATAAGTGGCGCGTCGGCGGCTGCCAGAGCGTCGACACCATGACGCGCACGGCGGTGCTGCGACTCAAGGCTGGAGTCACCCTGGACAACACCCCACACCAGCTTCATGTGGGCGGCGAGTTGGCCCTCTTCGCCGTCCCTGGCAGGGCACCGCTCTGTCTCCGGTGCCAGCGGACGGGGCACATCCGCAAAGAGTGCCGTGTCCCAAGGTGCAACGTCCGCCGCCGGTTCGGCCATGAGGGCGCCCAGTGCGTCCGGTCGTACGCGCCGGCTGCTGCGCCCGTGGGGGGCTTGGAGGAATCTGAGCTCTTTATGGATGAGGCTGAGGCCGAGGAGGCCGCCAAGGGTTCTCCGTGCAACGAAAGTCCTGTGGTGAGCGTTTCCCCTGAACCTGAAGGCGGCGGGGCCTCGGGACCGAAAGACGCGGCACCAAGGGCGGAGGAGGCGAAGCATGCTGGGCAACGGGAGCTGCCGTCGGCGGAGACGCTTGCACAGCCTGTGCGGAGGTTGCCGTTGGGGACGACGCTGGTGAGGGGCGGCCCGGCGACGTGCCTATGGCCGACGCTGACGCCTCGACAGGCAGCTCTGCGGCGAAAAGGACGCACGACGACGACGGCACCACTGACCCAATTAACCGAAAAGAAGGAGGAGGAGCTGTCTTCAAAGGCGGCCCCTATGTGGAAGCGACGTGGCCCCTTCAAGCAGGACATTCCTGCGGAAGACAGGAGGGCGGCCAAGCCGCCCCCCCCCCCCCCCCCTCTATTGAAAAAAACACCTTAAGCTGGTCCCAACATCAAGCTGGGTTATTGCCCCAGCATGCCCAGCTTGGCATGCTGGTCATGCTGGTTGATCTGGTCATAATGGTCATGGTGGTTAATCTGGTTATACTGGTCATGGTGGTTGATCTGGTCCCAGCTTCAAGCTGGGTTATTGCCCCAGCATGCTCAGTTTGGCATGCTGGTCATGCTGGTTGATCTGGCCCCAGCTTCAAGCTGCATGGGTTATTGCACCAGCATGACCAGTTTGGCAGGCTGGTCAATGTGGTTAAACTGGTCATGCTGGTGGACTTCCGAACCAGTTTAACCTGTTTAAATTAATACACAGGATAAACAAGCCAAGCTCTTCAAAAAAGCCAACTCGGCATCCAATTTATTATTTTTGTACTTTCGGCCGCCTCACATGAGCTCAGATGCTACATATCCTTGGCGCTGACACAGTAACCGACGAACAGACAATGGTTCTCGGTGCAAAGCAAACAGTGTTAATAAAACCAGATTGCTTATCTTTCAACACGAAAAATACTAAACACACGCCAAAAACAGGCAATAGCAAAAGCAAATACCACACGGATGAGAGAAGCGAACCTGGGCCCCGCCAGTGATGGGGGCGAAGCGGTTTCTTGCGTGGTCGGCAGAGGCAAGGAAATCCGTGTAGCTTGGATGGTATTGGCGATACTCCTCGGCACCACCGTCATTCACAAGCACACACACGTTCGAAGACACGAAGTGACGCCTCAGTCGGGACGTCCGACATCTTCCCGCACTGAACGGACTGCCGCTCGCTGTCTCCTCAAAACGCGCTTCGCTTGCACCGTCGTTCAAGTAGTCTCCAAACAACGCGCACACAGCCGTCCCTTCGAAAATCTGCCTAAGATAGCCAAACGCGTCTCAAATTCTTCGTTCCTACCACTCTCTCTCTCTCTCTCCTTCTCTTTTTTTTCGGACACAAAGGTAGCTTGCAGCGCGCCTAACGCGCCCGGGCGTCTACCGAAAACGAGAGGACAAAGAACAGGACGTGGCCTCGTTCCAGCCTAAGCCGACCTTGGCGCGAGCGCTCCCAGCAATGCCAGTTCGGCTATCTCTAGCCGACATTGGCGGTGGCGCTCCCAACAAGACCAGCTTGACCACCACGATTATTAGTTCAACCAGATTCACCAGCTTGTCTCCCAGCATGACCAGCTTGTCTCCCAGCTTGACCACATTGGCTCCATGGGAAACCAGTTTGACCAGTTAGGACCAGACTGGCTCCCAGCTACACCAGATTGAATCTAAAACAAGATTCTAGTTAGACCATGCTGGTTTTCACTTAAACCAGACTGACCTACTTAAATTCTAGCTTGCCCAGCTTAAACCACCTTGATTGCCAGTTAAACCAGTTTGACTACCACATTGACCAGATTGACCAGCTTAGTTACCAGCTTGGCCAGTTTGATTTTCATGATGGTTTTTCCAATGCCCGCGCCGGAGTTAGCCTAGGGCCTCGGAGTCGGCATTTTCAGAGGAAAGACGCCAACTTGCGTCGAAACGGGACGTCGAACATGTCTGTTCCGAGGTAAGCGCCACACGGTCTCTCTCCCTTCCTGATTGGCGGTAATGTTAGAAGCGCCATTACTTGTTCCGACGTTTACTGTCCGCGGGCTTGCAGCGAGGCGTCGGCAGTACCAACTTAGTCGACTGTTCGCCGAGAGCGAGCTAGACATCATCGCCATTCAGGAAACTAAATTCGAGAGTCTAGAACAGATAGATCGTATGGTGCAACCTTTCCAAACTCTTTTTAGGTTTGTGTCTCACACGCTGTGGGAACATCGGGGGATGTTGTTTGCTTATTCGTCGGTCTCTGGATGTTGTCGAGACTGCTATGCTTTCTTGTGAGTATGGCCGCTTTGTTTTATACGAGTTTTCGTATTCGAATATCAAGAAGCGTGTCATTTGCGTCTATGCGCCAACCAGCAAACGTGAGCGCAAGTTTTTTTTTTTTTTTTTTTGAAGGTGTAAGTGAGTATTTTAACTGCGATAAGGTTGTTATTTTCCTTGGGGACTTTAATTGAGTCTGCTTGCCTGAGGATCGCGCAAATATGACCCGTGTTCGCGACGAAAGAGTTTTTTTTTATTTAAATGACGTCGCGGATAATTCATTGGAGGTCATCGCACATGTTTCCTCAAAAAGCAGCGTCCATATTACACATTTTAAAGGCTCTAGTAATGCTCGTCTCGACAGGGCTTATGTTTCGCTCGATCTTGTCCCGTTATGCGATCATTATTCCGTATTGCCTGTTTCTTTCAGTGACCACGCTTTAGTCATGTTCACCCTTGGCGACAAAGTTGGAAAGCCAAGGTGGAATCGGTCGTTTTGGAAGATGAACAGTGGCCTTGTGAACGATGAAGTATTCAGAGAAAAAGTAGAAGACTTGTTCAAAACGTTTCGCGAGGATGAACCGGCAATTAGGAAGGGGGGGGGGGGGGGGGTGCGCTGGGAGTTTTTTAAGGAATACGTAGAGCTTACTGCCATTGAAAGGAGCAGTATTATTAATTATCAAAAGCGGCAAAAAGAGTAAAAGCTACAGAGCCAGTTAAATGCTCTTTTAAAGGAAGACAGCGCAAAGCCGGGCGAGTTTGAAAAAGAAATTAGAGATACAAAAATCAGCTAGAAATACTCGACTGTGAAAGATACCGAAGGACTATCCTGCGTTCGCAATCAGAACAAAATTACACCATCTTCCCGAGGGGAACCATGGGGTGATGCGGAGCATCGCGGATTGTTATTAACGGTGTTATTAACGGTGTTAGTAACGTTGTTAGTAACGTTGAAGCGAGCGTCGGGCTGCGCGTGCTGCTTGGCTCGCGCCTCCGCTTTCGCTGCGCGCTCGCGGTCGCGTGCAGCATCGGGAGCAGCCTCTCGTTGTTGACGTTTACACGCGGCTTCCCGTTCTCGAAGGTCGGGTTCCGCCGCTCGCTTCGTACGTTTACGTTGAACTTCACGGTCCCGAACCTCAGGTTCTGCTGCTCGACGTTCACGAACCAACGCGGCTTCCCGTTCTCGAAGGTCGGGTTCCGCCGCTCGCTTCGTACGTTTACGTTGAACTTCACGGTCCCGAACCTCAGGTTCTGCTGCTCGACGTTCTAGAACCGCCGCTGCTTCACGTTGTCGTAGTTCAGCATCCGCCGCTCGACGTTGACGAATGGACGCCGCTTCTCGTTGCCGTAGTTCAGGGTCTGCCGCTCGCTTCAAGCGTTTGCGCTCAGCGTCGCGTGCCCTTCGCTGCGCAGTGTTGTCTTCAGTGGACGTAGCGTTGCTGTTAGTTTGTGGGGTGGTACTGACGCTTGCTTGCGCCAACCCACTAACTGACGGGACTGTTGCTTCCATCACACTTCATCGGAAGAACGGAGTGAAGTGGAGTCAACAGCGCTGAACTGAACGCGCGCAGCGCGCTACCGCTGCTTATATTCACACTTGAAGGAGAGGAGACTAGAGGAGGAGAGTTGCGCATGCGCGCGCGGTGTGAGTAGAAGCGAACGCACGCAAAGTGCACGCAGCTGGTAGAGAGAGAGAGCGGAGAGAGTAACGCGCAGCTGATGGAGAGAGGGAAGGAGGAGAGTTGCGCATGCGTAGTGTGAGTGTGGACTACGACGCCGACGCCGCGGGACATAGACCCGAGCAAGAGATGCTCCGCATCTTAAACATTGGCTGGGCGAAAGGCCAACGAAACGTGCGCTGAGCGATGAGAAAAGGCATGCTCAGCGAAATGAGATAAAAGAAATTCTTTACAGTCATCTGATAACGCGCCATCAGAAGACAATCGAGCGAGCTTTTTGTAGCATTACCACGATCTGCTTGGTCAGTGCGCTCAGAAAGGTACTGGGCTCGAAAATGAATTTTTGACGCTCATGCCCAGGCTTAAAGGGCATGTACGAGAAGGGTTAGAAGCGCCTATCAGCGTTATTGAGTTGGAAGCGGCAATTGAGGCCTTAACCAATGGTAAAACTACCGGGCCGGATGGTCTCTGTGACGATTTCTATAAAACGTTTAAGGAAGCTGCCGATGTTTTGTACGAGGTACTGTCGAAGGCGTACGAAAAATCTTTGTTGCCGCCATCCTTTCTAAAGTCCCGTAATGTTCTAGTCCCAAAGTCCGATGTCCGAGTCAAACTTTTATCCGTTTCGTGTTACAGACAAATAGGTCTTACGAACGTCGATTACAAAATATATATGAAAGTCCTAGCAAGACGGTTGCAAAGCGTTATCACATCTTCGGTCGGGCCGCATCAGACGTGCGGCATAAAGGGTCGTACTATAAGCACAAACATTCATGTTGCTCGAAGCATTTTAAAATGTCGTGATGACTTCGAGGGTCGTGTTGCGATGCTGCAACTAGACCTAGAGAAGGCGTTTGACCGTGTCTCTCATGATGTCCTTTTTTTGTATTTTGGAACACGCAAACTTCGGTTCTGTTATTTTAGATTGTTGTTAATACGAATGTCAGTGGAAGTGTCCAAGTCCACTCTTTTGTGAGGCAAGGTTGTCCTCTATCCCCTTTGCTGTTCGCGATTTATTTAGAACCCTGTTGTTTAAAGCTTCTTCACAACGAATCGAGGTTTTGGGTTAGAGTCATCCGAAGTTAAAGTCCTTTCTTACGCGGACGATATATCAGGTTTTTGTACTGATCATGACAGCTGGCGCGAAGTTGTCAAATTCGCGGCTGCCTTTTGCAGGCAAACTGGTAGTGTCATAAACTGGGGCAAATGTGCAGGTTTCTGGCACGGTAATTGGGCCACCGCGCCTGAAATTTGTTTTAACGTCCAGTGGACAACCTTGTCGGCGAAGTATCTCGGTGTGCCGCTCGAGCACTACCGAGACACTACTCAAATGTGGAATGAAGAGACTGATTGGGCGAGGGCAAAAGCGGAGCGTTGGAGAGGTCGCGATTTATCTATGTTCGCGTGCGCCACTGTCTGCAATTTATTTTTGATCGCAAAAATCTGGTATATATTACAAGCACTGCCTATATCACGCCTGAACGTGCAGAAACTGCACAGGGTTTTCGCAGTTTTTGTTTGGAGATCGTGCTGGAAACGCTCTTCCCGTGCAAATCTGTTTCGCTCTGTTCGTAAAGTGGTGGTCTGGGACTGTCCCACTTGTTTATTCGTCAGATTGTTTCAAAGGTCATGTTTTTGCGCGACCAGAATGATTTATTTTTGTGTACAGTTCTAAAAGACATTTTGCAAAATTCTCTGCCTGAGTTTCTTGCGTCGTCTAGTGACCCAATATGTGCTAGTGTTCAAAGGGTTCATCCGAGAAGTTGTACTTTCCTTCCGTATGCTCAAGGTGCGCTTTTCCTTGGAGTATCTATGTTCAGTAAGTCGCAGGCGGCTGTATAAAGACCTGGTGGACGTCCTTTTACCCGTACCTTTATATAGGTCACTGTACTGTGACGGATCAGGACAGGACGTCTTAAAGAGGGTAAAGAAAATGCCGGTGAAGCCTTCTTTTAAGTCATTTTTCTTTAAACTGCACTGCGGCGCGCTGCCTGTAAAGCCGTGGCTTGAGGAGAAAGGTCTGTTTGTCCCATGGTCGATCAATTGCCTACTATGTAAAAAGCCCGAAATATAGAACACATGTCTCTCGATTGTTAGGATGCGGTATTCTTATGGGACATTCTTCAGCGCACGCTGAAGAAAGACCTCCCCCTCACCCCACATGGCATCCGTTTTTTGCCGATGGAGAATGAAGGTGGGGTTCCGTACGACTTGCTCATGCTTCTCGGCCTCCACAGCCTCTGGAGGACCAGAACGGGTGTAAACAAAGCAGATATAAAGGTGCGCCCCACTAGAGACTATTTAATTGAAAGTCAAGGATGAAGAAAGAATAAAACAATTAAAACTGGGACAACACAACACATCTTTCAACACGCTCTTCTCTTCAGCATAATTGAAAGTGTCGCGTATATCCGGGAAGTGCATCGCACTCTGTCAGAGCCTCCGGACTGGATGTCCAGTCTAGACGCGATGGTGTATTTAAAAAGATTTTAAAGTAGTCGCGAGGCTGCACAGAGGCCAACGCGTCTAGACTCGCGCGTTGGTGTGTTTAAAAAGATTTTAAAGTAGTCGCGTGGCTGCACAGAGGCTAACGCGCTTTTAACATTTGTGAGCGTGTGTGCTTTCTGTTGTTGTTCCCATTGTCTAGTCAAGCAATAAATTAAAAAAAAAAAACGCAGCTAGCCAGGTAGGCAGCGCACCTTGCTCCCACGTAGGTGGCCGGGTTCGAATCCCTCCCCCGCTTGTCGGTATTTATTTTTTTTTTCTTTATGTAAGTAGAATATTTTAGGACTTGTAAAGAGCCGTGTAGCTCCTCCATGTCCAGAATGTATACTTCAAAAACGAATAAGGTAAATGGTTCTAGCTTCTAGGCTCCCAGGGAAGGAGTTTAAAGAAATGGCGCCGTGCCGTACGTGGTTAGTCTTTCGCCAGCGCTCGACTTTGCGTTCACGCCGACACTCGACGCCCGGTATACGCTGTCCTGTTACCTTCCGTTATTCTCCTTTGTTTTTGTTTTGGCACAAGTTCACCATATTAACCGTTTAGTTTCTTTCCTTATTTACCACCTCATCATTTGTCATTCGTGACATTATCCGTGGCTGTTTTAGATAAAGAAAATTGGCAGCGATCTTCATATCCAAAGTCCCATAATGCGTGGGATCGATAGTATTTAAGAAGGAGTCGTTCAAATCCTTTTAGAATACATCAAACAGTCATTTCAGAATTTAGCGTGAAAACTTAATTGGTGTATAGGCCACGTGATGTCTATCTTTCCGCAACATTGAGCGGGGTAACCTAATTTGTAGGTCACATGACGTCCACTTTCTCGCTAACTTCAGCGCGAAATTCAGCTAAATTCTAAGGCTAAATTCAGCTAAATTCCGCTGATTTCTAGAACTAAATTAAGCGTTAAAAATTCAGCGTCGCCTGCACGCCTGGTGTGAATTCACTAGAGTGCAATAAAAAACTATTGAAGTATTGAACAATTGAATTTGTGCTTAGTTTATATAACGTCAATTTTCCCGGTAAATTTAGCGGGCAGCTGCACGGACGAACTGACGGACGTAAAAGTGTTCGAGATTGCGGGGTTCTGTTAAAACTTAAAAAGCCCAGCACGTGCCTGTTTGTCGCTTCGGAAAGCGAGCAAAGCACGCGCCATACGCACGAACACGAAAAATGGCACCGGCCACACGCTCTTTTGTGGAAAGTTCTATTCACAACTCCAGCCCGCCGCTCGCCTTCTCGCGGAAGAACGAAGAACCAGAGGAGTGGTAGGAACTATCGGCCTTGGTGCTGCTGTTCTGGACGGCCTGTTTGTGCATAATGCGGTTTTTATTTATTCATTTATGATACAATTGACTGGCCGTTACAGGGGTGGGTTTTTGACGAGTATACACGGAAAAACCAAGTGCTTTAAAATATGAGTTGCTGTGTTCCGCTTCGCAACAGTGTTGCACGAAGGACCGGTCATGTCTCATTTCACGGGAATTTTTGTAGATCGCATACGCTGCGGATTTCTGGCCCAGTGGTTGCCAGCACAATCTGTGCTCAACGTGACGGCAAAAGCTCGCGGTATGCAAAGCTCTTGCGTGCCATTTACGAAAAGTCTATTCTTTCTAGCAAAACAGGATAGAATTGCTCGCGCAACGCTGTACCGACCGATTGACATCGGGAATGGGTTCGCATTTTATGTGCTCCAAGCACTTCTAAAACTTTCAACCTCTCCACTATGGTGAAGAAGGAAGACAAGCGAAGACGTACTATGGCGGGAATGCGCTCGTCACGTGTGTTTCTTCTTCGTCCTCGTTTGTTTTTCGCGCTGTTTCCTACGAAGAATTCCCATCCTACTCGCTCAACTATCCCTTCTGCTATGATAGCTGGAAAGGTTGCTGCTGTTGCAAATGGAAGATGAAGAAGACGAGCGGGATCGAGAGCGCGAATCTTTGTGAACGAGATGAAGCCGAACAGTAAAAGAGTAAGGTCATCCTGACCGAATTGGCTATCTTTCTGCCTCTGTTTTTATGAGTTCCGTAACATTTGGTGCCGAAACCCGGGACGCTTCTGCATCACAAGGCCGTCAGCTACACGCCAAAGAAAGACCAAGCCTACAGCTTTGACGGACTTGGACGAATCATAGGCAGAAGCAGACCACTGGGCAAAGAAAAGAAACGGAACATCGGAAGGACACTACATTGCATCGTAACTACTGATTGGCAATGGAGAGGCTGAAGGCTAGTCGCTCGGCTCGACGGGCACAGACCACCAGGATTATAAACGACGGACATCGAGTTCTACAGGATCCCAGCCCGGACATTGTTAAAGTCCGTTCGATCAAGGAAAGACTCGCTACCAACAACGCAGAGCTTCTGCAAATTGAGGGTGAGCTAGAGCCACTCATTCCGGTAGAGCAGTTGGAACAGAAGTGTATCGCTACTGCTGAATATCAAGACGATGCAGTCATGATACTCAGCGAACTGCAAAGCAAAATCGAAGCCCTGGAACCTCGGAGAATAGAAAATTCAGTGGCGAATATGGCAGCGCAGGCCGTCATTCAAGACAACTCAGCCAGTCGAGGACCACAGCTCCCAAAGCTTGAACTGTCCACTTTTGAGGGAGAGCTAAGCAACTGGCTAGCATTCTGGGAGCAGTTTGATGGTGCAATTCACGAGAATCCAACATCGGCATCCAGAGATAAGTTTCACTACCTTCGTCGGTGTCTTACTGGAGACGCGGCAGCAGCAATAGCCGGCCTACCAACGACGGAAACATGCTATGCTGAAGCAATCACCATTTTACCGCAGCGGTTTGGTGACCAGAGACGAATAGAAAGACAGCATCTGAATGCTCTTAGGAATCTACCGCAAGTTGCGTCGGCCGGCGATGTTAAAGGCCTGAGAAAAATATATGACACCACCCAGCTCAACATTCGATGCCTCAACTCTCTGAAGGTACCCACATAAAGTTTCTCAGCCATGCTGTGTGACATCCTTGTCAGGGCGTTACCCTACGAGATTACAGTCGAATATCACAGACAACTTAGCTACATGACTTTCGGTAACTCTTCAATTCTAGACCAAGAGAACGGTCCTACAGCTTCAACTTCAAGGTCACCAACTATTCCGTCGGATTCAGTTTCAGAGCTGAATGGAATGCTCCGCTTTTTGCGCGTGGAAGTGAAAGCCGAGAAAGAAGCGGGCTCAAGTACCCAAGAACCAAGAATGAGGCAAAGATGAAGTTGCTTCCATCTGCATCCGCTCTGTACAGCACCATCAATGTAAAGGCGGTGAGTGCTACTTTTGTCATTCCAAGAAGCACGACACACCATCTTGTGATTGCGACAAACAGCTAGCTGAAAAAACGAACCTGCTGTCATCGGAGTTTAGGTGTTTTCGATGCACACTCAAAGGTCACCGGGCAAAAAATTGCCGAAGAAAACTGAGATGTGCGATATGCGGAGGTAGGCACGCAACCACAATGTGCGATCCCGCGTTCGTCAAACAAATGAGGAAGGTACATCTGCAGGAAGCGAGACAATTTGTGTTTCTGCATCCCGCGCAGCCACACGCTCCGACAGAAAGAAACCTGATGGAATGTACCTACAAACGTTCAAGGCGTGGGCGGTTACTAACGAAGGTACCAGCTATGTCAAAGGAGTCCTTGACGGAAGTAGCCAACGCTCATTCATTAAAGAAGAGCTAGCACAACGTCTTGGATTGAGGGTCCTTCGGACAACAAGGATCTCTGAACAGGTTCGCCAGTTGTAATACAAAAGTTATAGGGCACAATTCCGTTGTGGAGGTAAAGCTCAAAAGCCAATTTAACAACATTGAAATAACGTTTGAGGCTATTACCATCCCAGTCATCTGTCAGGACGTCTCAACACCATCAATCGACACCGCATTTGTGCGACAGCTTCAGCAGGACAAGAAGAACCTGGCGGACGATGTAATCTTTCCAGGTACAGAATTAGTTCCTGGGATAATTGTCTGCTGGTCGGTTCTGACCAATTGTGGAAGTTCTGCACAGGAGAGGTAATGAGATGCAAAGACGTAGATGGTTTGGTGGCGATCAATACGAAACTGGGCTGGACGCTGCAAGGTCCTTCAACACAAGTCGGAAAGCTTCTAGAAGATTCCTGTCTTACGATATGTGTCCTTGGAGCGCAGACAACTGACGTTAAGGTAGAAGAGACGCTGAAGGCCTTCTGGGAGCTAGACAGAATATGTATTGCCGAACGCAAATTGGGCGACACGGATGCCGAAACCATCAGTCGTTTTGAACAGACGATCGTTAGGAAGAACGAACGATACGAACTGGCTCTACTATGGAAAGAAGGCGCTACTGATCTGCTGCCAAACAATCGCAAAATTGCAATTTCACGTCTGGAAAGTTTGTTGAGGAGACTTTCAACGAAAGGAGGACTGTTACAGCGGTATGATAAGGTAATTAAGCAGTACCTGCTTAATGGGCATGCGGAAGTGGTACCAGACAGAAAAGAAAGTGACAGAGCGAAGGCCATCTACAACATGCCGCACAAAGAAGTAATACGAGAAGATTCAACGACAACAAAGCTAAGGTTAGTTTTTGATGCATCTTCTGACGCCAAAGGGTACAAGTCTTTGAATGAGTGCCTGGAAACAGGGCCCAACTTGAACCCCGAGCTTCTACAAGTCCTACTCCGGCTCAGATATTACCCGATCACCATGACTGCCGACATTGAGAAGGCATTTTTACAGATTGGTATTCGTGAAGAGGATCGTGATGCCTTCAGATTTCTTTGGTTTGCGGAAGAGCCAAGTTTCCCTTTGAAGGAGAAAAACATACAAGAATGGAGGATGACCAGAGTACCTTTCGGATCTACATCAAGTCCATTCATACTCATGGCCACCCATATCACCTGAAGCTGGTCTGCGAGCAACAGCCAGTGTTAGCAGACAAACTAAGAGCGGCATTCTATGTCGATGACCTACTTCTTGGAGCTGAGAGTGTTGAGGAGGCTGTGAGACTCTACAAAATGTCTATTGACGTTATGAAAAACGCTGGAATGACCTTGAGGAAATGGACAGCTAACAACGAAGAATTACGGCTGCAATTCGACAATGCTGAGCCTGAAACTATATCAGAAGGAAAGAGTCTCACACCTTCGCAAATCACCAAAGTACTTGGAATGATCTGGGACAAGCAAGACGATTGTTTTATGTACAATGTAGAGTCTCTTCTGGAATTCCTCACTGCAAATCTGGACAACAAGCGGTTCATTCTCAAGGCAGCTTCAAGAGTATTTGATCCTCTCGGACTGACTGCACCTTTCGTCCTAATGGCCAAGTTGCTCTTACAAAAACTATGGCTAATTGGGATGCGCTGGGATGAGGTACTACCCCCAGAGTTGGTCAACGAATGGCACGCCTGGACGACGGATCTTGTGCAGTTGCACTTTTTGAAAGTACCGAGATACATAAGGCGTGGTGTTCTGGCAGGAGCGAGAAAAATGCAATTGCACGTCTTTGTAGATGCAAGTATGAAATCCTACGGCTCGTGCGCATACTTGAGAACTGAGGATTACCAAGGGAATGTAGCCACCATGTTGGTTGTCGCGAAGACCAGGGTCGCACCGATAAAACCTTTAACACTGCCTAGGCTTGAGCTCATGGGAGCTAATATGGGATCCAAGCTATTACAATACATAAAAGACTCCTATTATGACGTGGACCTGGACTACATAATGTGGACAGATTCGACAGTTGCCCCCAGTTGGGTGAGAGCAGGGCCAGAGAAATGGAAGCCGTTTGTCAAAAACAGGGTAACGGAAATACTAGCACTGACGTCACCGGACCATTGGAGACACTGCCCCGGTCAAGACAATACGGCTGACCTCTTGACAAGAGGATTGACTATTCATGAGCTTCGAGACAGTGTCATTTGGTGGAAAGGACCCAACTGGTTGCGCCAAGAGCCTTCAAAATGGCCTGGAAACGCAGCTCCTTTGGAAAACACGTCACAACCGGAAGTCGAACAGGAGACACAGGTGCTGTTGGAGAACGATCGAGTGGTGCCAACATTGTTCGATGCCGGAGCGAACAATAGTTGCCAAAAGGTTCTCCGGATAACTGCCTGGGTCATTAGGTTCGCTAACAAAGCGAACAAAAAAAAGAGACAACTTCCGAGGGGGGCTAAGTGCAGCGGAAATGGACACCGCAGAGCGGTATTGGGTTAAGCAAGTACAAAAGGAAAGCTTTGAGACTGACATTCTGTTAAGAAAAAATGGCACAATGGAAGCGAACCCAACACTTGCTCAGTTCCATCCTTTTTTTGATGATAACAAAATCCTTCGAGTCGGAGGACGACTCCAGAGGTCTACCGAAAGTCTCGATGTGAAGCATCCAGTCATACTTCCCAACGAACATAGCTTTGTGAGGTTGGTCGTGATGGACGCTCATTGTAAAGTTCTGCACGGTGGAGTAGCAAGCACGATGAGTCATCTGCGAGAGCGTTATTGGATCATACGTGCCCGACAAATGACCAAGAAAGTAGTAAAAGGTTGTCTTATATGTGCATGCTTCGACGCGAAACCCACGGCAGTAGAGCAAGCTCCACTACCGACAGACAGGATTAAAGAGGCGAAGCTATTTGAGGTAACGAGGGTCGACTTCGCTGGGCCATAGTATGCGAAAAAAGAATTAGATAGTTGCGACAAAGCATACGTCGTACTCTTCACGTGTGCTGCTACCCGAGCAGTCCACCTCGAGCTTTCAACGAGTCTCTCCACGGAAGCCTTCTTGCTTGCATTTCGGCGGTTCATATCAAGGAGAGGCATACCGCGAGTCATATATACAGATAATGCGCTATCCTTTAAGAAAGCATCAAAAGACCTTCACCATATTTTTCGTGCATTAGAGCAAGAAGCGTTTAAGTCGTTCATATCAGAACGCAGAATTAACTGGAAGTTTATTGTAGAAGGCGCTCCGGTGGGGTGGACGGTGGGAGAGGATCATCCGATCTGTTAAGACAGCACTTAAGAAAGTGCTGGGAAGAAACAGCCTGGTCTTCGAAGCATTGATGACGACTCTCACCGAGGTCGAAGCAATCATAAACTCAAGGCCATTGACCTATCTTCATGAGGGAGCAGGGGAACCATTCGTCATCACTCCTGCACATTTTTTAGTTGGACAAAGTTTGGCAGTTCTGCCAGAGACCAGCAATTCCAGCGAGGTTCAGGGATCTGTGACGTACCAGGAAACGGTTCGTAAGTTCCAATATAGGAAAAGACTTGTGGATCATTTTTGGAAACGCTGGAGGTCCGAGTACCTGCTGGAGGTACCCCGTCAGAAACACTTGCAACCTAAAGGTGGATGACGAGGTAATAGTGGAAAACCTCCGAACTTCCAAGCCATTTTGAAGGCTCTTGGCACAACCAGTTGGGTCCTTTCCACCAAATGACACTGTCTCGAAGCTCATGAATAGTCAATCTTCTTGTCAAGAGGTCAGCCGGATTGTCTTGACCGGGGCAGTGTCTCCAATGGTCCGGTGACGTCAGTGCTAGTATTTCCGTTACCCTGTTTCTGACAAACGGCTTCCATTTCTTCGGCCCTGCTCTCACCCAACTGAGGGCAACTGTCGAATCTGTCACCATGATGTAGTTCAGGTCAACGTCATAATAGGAGTCTTTTATGTAGTGTAATAGCTTGGATCCCATATGAGCTCCCATGAGCTCAAGCCTAGGCAGTGTTAAAGGTTTTATCAGTGCGACCATGGTCTTCGCGACAACCAACATGGTGGCTACATTCCCTTGGTAATCCTCAGTTCTCAAGTATGCGCACGAGCCGTAGGCTTTCATACTTGCATCTACAAAGACGTGCAATTGCATTTTTCTCGCTCCTGCCAGAACACCACGCCTTATGTATCTCGGTATTTTCAAAGAGTGCAGCTGCACAAGATCCGTCGTCCAGGCGTGCCATTCGTTGACCAACTCTGGGGGTAGTACTTCATCCCAGCTCATCCCAATTAGCCATAGTTTTTGTAAGAGCAACTTGGCCATTAGGACGAAAGGTGCAATCCTCAGAGACCTGGGCCCAATCTGAGCAAAAAGTACACTCGCTGCTTTCTAATGTCCCTGAGCTGAGCATTTCTGATGAGGGAATCACTCGCGCGCACCGACTTGGGACGTTTTCTCGAAATAAGTGTCGACCAGTAATAGTAAAATTTGTGTCATCCAAAACTAAAGAGAGCATCTTCTTAGCAAAAGCTAAACTAACAACATGGAACGTCTCCGTCAATGAAGACTTCGCACCAGCCACACGTTATGCACGCAAGAAGTTGTTTGATTTCGCAAAATCTCAGAGTCCCGATAGTATATTTAGGATAAGGTACAACAGGCTTTACCTAAACAAGAAGTGTTACGCCTACTGCAGTACGAGTGATGAAGTTTATGAAATGCTACCAGTGCTACTAATAGAGGTGCTGAGTCACTCCAACCGCAACACGTGCACGAATCAGCAACGTCATAACAATCGTGCACTCGATTCGACGGTGAAAAATGTTTGTTTTCTTTACAAATATCCGAAGCGTAATAAAGAAACGCGATGAATTGTGCTCCGCTCTTGATTCTGCTTCTGCCGACATCATTGTGTTGACCGAGACATGGCTCTCTAGTAAAATACGTAACGATGAACTTTTTTTTTTGTGATAATGTACAAAGTCTATCGGCAAGATAGAGCTTCGCGGACGGGCGGAGCCGTGCTAGTTGCAGTTGCTGATTACATTGGGTCATCTCATATTAACTTAGCATCTAGCTTAGAAATTGTATGTGTACGTTTCCAACTAAGTCACAGAAACATTGTTGTCTGTGCATGTTACCGCCCACCTACCTTTACTATGAATTTTGTGGAGTTATTACATGACACACTTAGCGGGATTGTATCAAGGTTTCCCAACTCGCAGCTATTTATTTTTGGCAATTTTAACTACCCAAATATTCACTGGTCACAAGATATTCCTACTTGCGTGCCTTATTCTTCTGAAAGCAACGATTTCCTAAATCTCTGTGCACATTTTAATCTTTCGCAATTAGTAACCGAGCCCACGAGAATTACGTCCTCAGCAGCCAACGTTCTTAATCTTATTTTAACTACGTCTAAGGACCTTGTAGAGCCGATCTGTTATCTCCCAGGTCTTAGTGACCATTTAGCCTCGCATTTTTTTCTGAAAATTCCCAAGAACAATTCTGCTGGGTGTCTCAAACACATCCGTGATTACGCTAGAGCCGACTTTGAATCCATAAACCGCGAGCTATGTACATTCATGGACTCTTATATGCAGAATTTTTCAGAGCGATCGGTTGAAGGCAATTGGTGTCTGTTCAAAGATAAAATTACTTCATTGATCACCAACTACATTCCCTTTCGTGTTGTCAAATCAAACTAGAAATCACCTTGGTGTAATACGACTTTAAAAAGGCTGTCTAATAAAAAAAGCGCTTGTTTCGAGCAGCTAAATCATCAATGTCTCCTGATCGCTGGGCCGCGTACCATTCGGCAGCTGAAGTATACAAATTGGCCGTCGATGAAACTAAAAATAACTTCTTTAGCATAGAATGACCCTCAATGCTCACTAACAATCAAAGGCAGTTTTGGAACTTAGTCAACCCTGCCGACAAACATTTAATACAACTTAAAAATTCAGGCGGAGAGGTGATTTCCGATGAAGATTGCACTATGACTTTCAACGAATGTTTCATCAGTGTCTTTAGTGATCTATTAAGTGCCAACCATCCCATACTACCATCTTCTGATTTTCTGACCATGTTACCAATTGTGTTTGATCCACCCGGTATTGTTAACATTATTGAAAACCTCAAGCTGTCATCGGCATCAGGTGTCGACGAGATAAACGCGAAATTTCTAAAAAAATACCAAAATGTACTCCTCGACCATCTTGTCATCTTTGTTTCAACAATCACTTGATCATAGCGTCTTACCTGAGGACTGGAAAGTAGGGAACGTTGTTCCAATTCACAAAGCTGGTGATCGTTTCTCCCCTTTAAATTACAGGCCAATATCTCCTACTAGCGTACCCTCCAAAATTATAAAGCACATAATTTCTTCACAGCTCTCGCGTTTCCTGGAGTGCAACTCCTTCTTTAGCCCTTTTCAACATGGATTCCGCAAATCTTTCTCGTGCGATACTCAGCTCTTGGTTTTCACCCACAACCTCCACTCGGCTCTGGACCGTGGATCTCAGACTGACTGCATCTTTCTGGACTTTGCAAAGGCTTTTGATAAGGTAACGCATAAACTACTACTATACAAACTTAGCCTACTCAGTATTGATCCATATATCTTATCTTGGTTAGAGTGTTTCCTCACTAACAGATCGCAATTTGTAACTGTTAATAACAAACACTCATCATCGTCCCTCGTTGAGTCCGGTGTAGCACAGGGTTCTGTTTAAGGCCCCCTCTTATTCTTAATATATATAAATGACCTACCTACTAGCATTTCCTCCTCCATAAGCGTATTTACGGATGATTGCGTTGTTTACCATGAAATTACTAATGACTCTGATGTACACATAATTCAATCTGATTTAAATGCAATTTCTTCTTGGTGTGATGCTTGGCACATGAAACTAAACATTATGAAATGTAAGACAATGAGGACTTCACGCAAAGCAGCACTCTGTCCTAACTACTTCCTATCAAATAACCTCCTTGAAAACGTATCAACTTACAAATATCTAGGTGTTCATATCTCTTTTGACCTATCATGGAAAACTCACACTGAACATATCGTTAATAACAGTAACCGCATGCTTGGATATTTAAGACGTAACTTTCCTCTAGCTCCATCATCACTAATGGCGCATTCAGCTGGTAGATCTGGCACACTCAAAACCCGCTCCTTTTGGGGCGCGCATCTTCACCTCGCGGATTCGGATCAAGTTGGCCACTTCAGCTCGCAGATTTGTGCCAGCGCGAGCTCCGTGGAGCGCATCAAAGAGCGGCGAAACCGCTCCGCGGAATTC